>CAJOBZ010000069.1:2165000-2519127 GCA_905332375.1 Pieris macdunnoughi | reverse complement strand
GTCTGGCGGTAATGGAGGCAGGTGACGTATAGAGCCTTCAGAGGTTTCAATTAGTGGATTCATTTTCTGATACATACTTTGGCTAGAGCTTTGGGCCGCCTCGTTTCATGTTTACTCGAACACTTTTGCTCTTGCCTCTACCGTGTGCCTATCATTATTCAAGATTGATTTTACGGTGGGTTGTTTTGGATTTTGTTACTATAGCTTTGTGAATTATCGCTTGGAGGCTGGAGGATACCCCCCCCCCCCCCCCCCCCCCCATAGCCAGACTAATATTTTTAAAGTGCGTGCGTACAGCATACATGTCGAAACTTCTTTGGCAAACTAATTTTTAAGTCTTGTTCAAATTTATAAAAATCTAAAACTTAAGATTTCCGACACTTAGAGGGAAGGAGGGAAGGAAAGGAAGATATATTAGGAATTTAATTGTCATTTAAATATTAAAAGTATCGAAAATTCATACAAAGTATATTTTTTTTATTTATTTCTTCCATAATAAAAACACGTGGCATTTTAATTCACAATTCGTCATTTGAGATTTCAATATATAGATTTCAACTAATACTTCCCATACCTTTTTACGAAATTTTCTCTCTCCAATCGGTCTCAATCGCTCTCCCCCTTTTCTTCGACAAAACGCTGCACATCTTCGTGACGTTTCATCCGTAAAAAATTTACCCTACTAAAGAAGTTTCACTTCAAAAAACAGCATTTAAAAAAGACAAATCAATATTTACAAAACCATGTTCAACAGTATGCAAGCAAAGCATGGCGAAAAGTATATAAATATATTATATGTATGATATCTTGAATTTAATTTTTAGTAAATATTTAGTCCACGCCTCACTTAACATTCGCGAGCCCACTTAACTGTAATCCGTGCAAAAAACTCGAAGATTATCTCGACTTACAAAGTCAAACTTATTTCTTAAACTAAGCCTCGCTTAAGCCAAGTTTTAACTTTAACATGTTCAGCGAGAAATTAGTCGGGTGAAATGTTATTTTCCCTTCAAAACGGTCTTTTTTTGGGCTCTTTTTAATATTTAATTTATTAAAGAAAACTTTCTTTAGCTATTTCAATGAAAAATTAAATATGAATGATTTCTATGAATTACCGTAGTCAAAAAATATTATCGTATAGTTAAATCTGTAGGTACAAGACTAGAGAAAGTAAAAAGTCATTTTTGTGCATGTCATTCTAATTCCCACACTGAACATACTAAAGGATTTCAAATACAAGCTTGAAATCAATATGAAGAGTTGTAAAGAGCGTATTAGGTAAAAGCTTGCGAAAGCTCTCCTGTAAAACGCTGAGCTGAGAACGGGGAACGAAGCTCAAACTCCTAATTAACGTCCGACTAGAAGTTTTAAATAGCGTTTTGAGTGGAAACATTAATCTGTTTTTAATTAAACAAGACGTCATCAGTTTTAAGATGAAACTTGCGTCAAACGACTCACTTTAAGAGTTTGTAATTCCCACTTGCGGAATAAGAAAAGAAATATAGCCATTTTATTCTAACTGAGCAACAGTTGAAAGGATGTGCATTTTGGGAGTTCTAGGTGATGAGTATTATATTTTATTCAAAAGTGTACTTGGTTACCTACTTGAATAAAGATATTTTGAGTTTGAGTTTAGAGTCTAGCAGGTTGATATGCAACTTAGGATGGTGACGGAAGGTAAACTCGAAAGTCATGCGACCGGCTAATCGTTATTATTATAACGAACTCATTTCACATGTGACTAGTGACTAGTGTCTATTTGATAATTTCATGGAAGTTACGACTTTATAACAATGATTTGATATTTTTAACCAAATTTGGCCAAATAACTCAAGACAACTTAACTTTTAATGAAAAGAAAACAAACTGTTTCAATTTATCACACAATTTTCTCCTTAACCGGATGATTGTGTAAAAAACTATTTACTCTAGTGCGTATCATTTTAAATTATAAGCAAAACATATTTGTTCGTTTACGAGCGCTTACGTAGATTGGCAGTGACGGAAGTTGACGCGTCGACTCACGATTAAAATATTCGGAAGTGAAACGTGGAAGGTCACTAACGATATATTGCACCGGTTTCCAGTCTTCGTCAATATTCGCAGTATTCTAGGTATCTCCCCGCCTGAGAAAATCTCTTACGAGCAACTTAGGGAGCGCTGCGGAGAAACACCGATTAACCAGCAGATCAAGCGACGCAAGTGGAAGCCCATACACTTCGAAGAGGTTCTAATTATATCCCCAAGCAGGTGCTTGATTGGAACCCGCAAGTAAGCGAAGCCGAAAGGAAGCGTGGCCGAAAGGAAACCTGGCCTCGTACAGTTGCAGACGAGGCAAAGAGAGCCGCATAGACTTGGAGCGAGGTGAAATACGTGGCTCAAGACTGAACGCGATGGAGACTCACTGTGGGTCACTGTGGGTCCCCATCTAGGGGTCATAGAAAATTAAGTCAAGTCAAGCTAACGTAGATTATGTATATTCGATTATTATATATAGAGGAAAGCAATTCAATTCTGAAACAGATGATATCAGTTCTTATCTCAGTGTTACAAAAACTAATCGGCCTAATTCAGCAAATGAACTAGCCGCTACTAATTTTTCTCGACACATAATACCCGATTACACCCTTCAGGAGGCCCGAGATAAAGCGATTTGAGCCTGTCGACATGAATCATCAGAAAAGCGGCCCAACGAGTTTTTATAGTAAGGTATATATGCCAAATCTCTGTTATGTTGGGATGATGGAAGGTTGTATATTCAGCTATGATACAATTACGTTAGTATTTTTATTCAAACACGTTATTCCAATGTATGGAGAAAATTGTATTAAGTTTTCGAGTATCTTTTTTATTTTTATATGTCACAATATTATTTTAGGTACTAATTGTAAAAATATTATTTAAAAACCTATGACCTATGACCAGAAAGAAAAGATCTCTAAGGAATGAAGATCGTAAATATATCGCGTTACTTAGGTTTGAATGTGAACCAGCCTTTGTCTACAAACGTGACCTAATTTTCGGAAAACAACCCAAAAGCAATCCCGACAGTGTACTCACAGCCTAAACTCAATCTTAACACCTCGAAATAAAGCTTAATCAAGCAGCAAATACAATTTTGCCAAGTTGATTGGACACAAGCCTCGAAACGGCGTAGCCATTCGAATTTCAACGTTACATTTAAAGCTATAGGCCCCAACTTATCGGCGTAAAGAAAGTTTGCGAATTTTCCAAATTCCCAAGTTAATTCAATCCTTGTTTAAGGGAAATTGAAGTTTATGTCGAGTGGGAAAAGGTTCGACTCATCAGTAGGCGTAAAATGTCGGATTGATTCGTGGAGGGCACTTGTTTTCAATCATTCGCAGAATAAAATTCGGGATTGGCTCGAACGCCAATGCTCCCCTGATTTGGAGACAGTGACGTAGGTCATTCTATCTGTGCGCTTCGAAATTGCTGTATCAGATTACTGGAAAGATGTACCGGGATGAGCGGGAATAAATAGGAAACGTCGCTTAAATGACTTTTGTTTCATTTAAGGTCTCAAGGTCGGGCGATAATGGAAATTCAAATTAAATTATCTTAAGAGTTATTCGTTTGTGTTGCGTTTAATGTGGGATTCTGTTGCTGTTTAGCAAATTTATTTTGTTATACAATTATTTATAACATCTCGATGTTATTTACATAAACCGAGAAGAAACTAAGCAAGACAACGTCAAACATATGTTCTGATAATGAAATTTAATATTATACGTTATTATTTTCAGATTCAGTCTGTGCATTTTATTATAACTGTGCAAATATAGGTCATAGCATACGATAGCTCAAAAATTCCCAACAAATAGGAAACGTTTCGCTCATAGATAGAATACACTTAAATATTAAATAGTAATAAAACGTCGGCGTAGCTCCGGACACATTGGTTTTACGTGCGCTGCCTTCATTCAACTATTTCTCACGGATTGCGGTTCTGCCGATTGCCTATCACAGAATTAGGATATTTTCATTTTACGAGACGTTATGATTATTGAAGTAGTAAATTACTCTTATAAGGGACAATTAAGTAAAGGAAAAGTTAGTAAGTGATGCGTGACCATTGAGTATAAAACTTAATTTCCATATTTTTTAACAAACAATACCTATTTCCAGATAAATACTTGGTAAGTTTATTCTACGAACAATTTCATTAGAGAAATTCATGTTGAATTTTGGAAATAATAACAATGGAAAAATTTAAATGTATAAATCTTTGTTTTCGGATGTAATCTATGTGAGTTAAAATAGCCTTTCGTTGAAATAACAACGTCGGTAATTGAGCCGCATCACGCGTTGCGAGAATAACATAATACACTCCCATTTCTGAACAATTTTATTCTATTCCTGAGAGTATTATTTAAATATAACCATTATTTATTTGTTAAATCAACATAAACGTGTAACTCGTAGTCATGGGATTGATTGCCACGAAACAATAATTATTTAGCTTAAGTAGTTGACTATTTCTAATTGGTGGCTGTCTTTGGCAGTATTTAATAAAAAAGTCTGGGTTTAGAAGTGTCTAAACCTAAGTATTATTTATTAAGAAATCAAAGTAAAGTTACAAATTACAGTTAAAATCTATCAGTACTTATTCTTTATCAAACAGTTTTCTGGTCATGTCAAGTCAAGAACTCCTCTGCATTTGACCATTATATACCGGGCTAGAGGCATCCTTTTCTTCGGCAGACCATCTACCCATCTGTTTAATTGATGCTTCTTTTGCCTTCTGTTGGAGGAATAAAATCGAGATTTAAATATTAAATACATATTATTTTTCATCTCGCATATAATTCCTTTATATTAAGTGTAGAAGGGCGTAGACACTAGTACATCCTAATACCACCCAAACACGCACGATTGAAAGCTTTTGAAGAGGGCCCTGTGTAAACATCGCCTTAGGATTATAGAGAGAGTTCGTATGTTATTACTGCTTTCCAACTTCCACTCAACACTTGAGACTTGCTTCACTAGTCACTCAACCTGACCGTGCCTCAATTTAAAATTGAAATTCTCTTTTGCAAATATAGTATATGTCCTCTAAATATTTACAAGAAAAATAATACGTGTGCAAATGTGGCTAAGTAATTAATTTGAACAAGCTGAAGCGAAAGCCACGACAAATATTGCTACTTTAACTGGCACATCTTTGTGGTATTTAGGTTAAAACATCAATTTAAATCAGCTTACTAACCATACATCAGAGCTGTATCAGCTTGGCACAGAGCAGAACAAGCAGTCGGCCAAATGGTGTCCTCCCGACCACATCTCTACATTTGTCTGCTTTTACGATCGCACTGACGTTGATATACTGCTGATATTGTGGATTTAAAGTGAGATGTGGCTTTGTGCTATCCTTGATCATAGACGTACCATTAGCACCAAACTTCTATGACACGCGGATTGATTGAGAAGATGTCACCAACTGAAGGCACATGCCAAGCCATGAGGCTGTGATGAAAATTTTTTACATGAGATTTCATATCTCCAATAAAACTCTTTCGTTTTTTAAAAATAGAATTTTACGGAACATGTTCTTAAAAATATATACCATTCAAGTTCACGCAGTAATAAAATATCCCTGCTAGATTTTTTTTACTACGCATCTTGTGAATAAAGGGTTGAGAGCCACATTAAGGGTTCATGCAGTTTGGATGGGTTTGTAGCAGAATAAATGAAGATGTCTATAGGAAGTGTCTAAATACTATACGCAACTATTTGGGTGTGAAAAAAGTGTCAACGCGCTGGGTGCCCAGAATGCTTTCTTCTTCGAACTTCGAAGAAATTTAAGGCGATTGTATCCCCCATGATGGGTTATTTTTTATGTAATAGGAGGAAAACGGGCAGGAGGCTCATCTGATGTTAAGTGATACCGCTGCCCAGGGACACTCTCAATGCCAGAGTTTAAGAATTGGTACGCTCTTTTCTTGAAGGACCCTAAGTCGAATTGGTTCGGAAATACTTCAGTGTCACTGTCACTGTCTTAAGAAAAGCTCAGTTGTGGAACGACGGACGTCGAGGTGATACGCTTGGTATTTTGTGTTATGCCTTGACGTCCGATAGTGAAACTCAGCTGCTGTTATTAGTCCGAACATCTCCCAGAAAACACTCCATGGTGAATGCGGTAGAAGATGCAGAGATACCCCACATCTCTTTGCAACGCCAAGGGAACAAGCCGCACGGAAAGTGACTGGTCGTTGACGATTCGAATAGCTCTTCATTGAACACGGTCAAGCGGAAGGTATATCTATTGGACTATATTTTCTAGGACAGCTCAGGGTGGTAATGATCCTGAATGAATACCTTAATCGTGGAACCAATTTGTCAGGGACTTTGTACGTAGGACACATAACACAAATAGTGACTAAATACGCAAGCTACGGCATGGCAAACTCGCTAAAGTTGTTTTGTTTCACCAAAAAAATACCCTCGTCCACACAATACAAATCCAGAGTTAAGATGGCTGCCATTCAAGATGCTGGCTTGGACATCTAGCTCCTAGTGATTTCTATCTAGTTTTGCGGTTAAAGGAACGTCTAGCTTTAGAAAAAACATATGTGCAAACCTGAAAGGACTACGTCGAAAAAGGAAAATTTAATTTTATTCATTTTACAGCACACATTACCTATGAAATTATTATGTAATAGTAACATGAATGGGGCATTATTTATGTATTTTTTTAAAGCCATAATTTTCTTTGGTATTTTTTATAAATTTTCTATATACCTATATCGTTTAATAATATTAAAGTGGTATTCATCTGAGTAGGATTACTGAATAGATTAGGACATCGTTTAGCCAACAAAAGGCGATAGATGAGAATGGATAAACATTTCATCTACAACGGTCGGCGACTATTCAAATCGGCTCTTTGTTTTAGTAACATACAATAGTTTTAAGACGTTCACTAACAATTTTAATTTAAGATGTATTCTTTAGTATTAGATTATTTAGTACATTCCTCAATGTACTTCTATTTCTGAGAACATATTTACTATGTAGTACTGACGTATTTTATATTTTATCTTCGCAATAACAAAGAAACAAACTTAAATGTGACTCGAAGAAAAAACTAATCGTGGTTTTTACTTTGATCGATTTTGTGCGTTAACTTTCTCGAATACAATATATATTCGAGTGTGAAGGCATGTGTCTGTTTGAAACAATCGTCGTGGGAATTGTTCTCAGAATTGTGTTTGCGGCCTTAACTAGGGTTTAATGAACTGCGAGTCGAAATGTACGTTTTATAGATAATTATTAAGTCGAAGGCTCTTTTCAACTTTGTATTAATATAATTTTTCGAGTAGTGAATGGAAATTATTACGTAATAAGCTATAAACTAGGATTATTAGAACGTGTTATCTTTAAATTATCCTTTGTTTGATAGTAATAAACTTTCTGTCTACTCTATGTCTAACAGAATTGAGCCCTTCAGAACCAGCATTATAATATTCTCGAATGATTGGCGTTTAAACATTTGTATTCAACCCCGCGTTAATATTGATAAGGCTCGATTTCTGTCAATTTTACGTCTGATAGATATAGAAATGTATCATAATGCGAAAATAACGATATCCAAGGAGAATATTTTTCTACGAAGAGCCAGTACCAATTAAGTGAAGACATCAATGAGATAACGTCCTTGTTATCTCCTGACTCCCAATAACGCTCATTTGCCTGTCGCGAGTCGCTGACGTTGTGTGTCACAAGGCTTAGGAAAGATTCAGATCAACGGGCTTTTTGAGTTTTAAGAAAATAATTACACACAAATATGGTACCCTCTAGCGTGGTTTGACTACTACAATAAGTATTTTTAAGCGCAAGTTGTATAAATTAAGAGATTATAAAAATCTCACACTCTCTAAGTGCCTTCGAGTCCAAGGCCTTTGCCTCATTGCACTTATTTGTATATGCTTATGTTACTGTCAACTAAATAATGTTGTACAATTGTGTATTAAAATACACAACTGCAAAGCGAATTGGACCAATTACTAAAATTATTTCTCCTTAAGTGTGTCTTACGGCAGTAAAATTGTCTCTTTTGACTTGTACCACACAATAATAATATCTCGATTCGGTAAAAGACATTTATTTGGTATTTGGAAACAAAATCTGTCTCACTTGTTATGTAAGAGAGTCTCTCAGTAATTCCCTAAAACCTCGTATTTTATTTACAGTCGTTACGATCGTTCATTATGAGGCTACGTTATTGGAATCGCAAGATATTCTTATTTGGTACGTTTTTATAAAAATTGTCATGAGTAATTTAGAAAAACAATTCAACGTTTTGGGTAAATTTACGATGACGTCTTTAGCCTTAATTAAACCTTTTAAAGTCATCGATTACGATATTATGTGCTTTGCGTGTTTTATTCAGTTTATTAGGCTACCAACACCAATATTTTCTCCGCCATGTTTTGAAATGACATATTCATTAAAGTCAGTCAAAAACCATTTATAGGTATATTTGTAAATAACACAATGTACACTTATGAACGTCAAAAAAGAAATATACATTAAATGCTTCTAATTTTATATTTACTGCCTGTTCTCAAATCAAGGGCGTAGAACGTAAGAGAAGAACTGGCAATAAACTCTCCGCCACTCTTTTTAATTGCCAACATTTTTTTTTGTTTTGCACAACGTTTATAAGGAGCTGCAACCATATCACCATGTTCCACATGACATCTTAAGTAATTAATAATAATAAAATAAATTAAAAACAAAGATTTGTCCTCTATCAGCAGGAGGCATACTTAAGGCAAACTTAAGTATTTGTGCAACAATGTAATCGGGACAATTCTTTAATATTATTGAACACTTACATTTGAGGGTATACAGTGTTGTAAAACATCCAGGAGCATTTGAGTTGTCTCGAGATGTTTATGTGATGGGCAATATGATTCCGGAGTGGTCGCAGTTACGGTGTCGAAGCAATCACTATTTAACAGAGCGGTTCACATAATTAACCGAGACAATGGTATACGTGACAGTTCATTAACCCCACTTGAGATACGCCTGAATTATCGTCGTGTTGAGATTGAGGTCGTAGGATGGCACTTCAATCGTACCATCATCTTACAAATACCTGATCATTTAATAAATTATTTACTTCGTGTGATTTTTGTTTCAATAGTTTTTAACTCTTAGAGTACATGACGGAAATGGACTAATTAAATTCCAAAGCAATTAAAGTTCCTCTCGCAAATATTTTTTGTGACTGTATAAAATATACCTAAGAGTTCTCAAATACTTGGATATCATTGAAGTCTAGTTTTCTCGTAAACGGATACATTGAACATTATAAGCAAGCATTAATGAAAATTCCAATTAAAACTAGGTTAAATCCGGTTGGAAAAGGCTCACTGTGGTCGGTTTCACTCTCGTTTTATCAACGCTTTATATTAATTGAGGTACCATGTTCTCGCGATTTCTTTTTATTTAATATACCTAAGCTTAGCGTTTGTACTAAAATAAAAATCTTAATTGACGTCTTACGTTTGGAAATCAAATGCATATATGAAGATATATTTTACTTGATCTATCCATCTAGTCTATCGAAGTAATCTCCGTTCCTCTCTATACATCGTCGCATTCGATGGAACCATTGAGAAAAGCAGTGGGCCCATTCTTCCTTAGGGGTCTCTTCTATGGCATTTTCGGACGCTTTCACCGCATCTTCAGGGCTCTTTAAGCGAATACCTCAAATTTTATCTTTAGTTTTGGGTTCGTAGCAATATATCCAGCTTACATCACCTGTGACGATATCAAATACAGCATTTGAGTCACCGGCGTTGAACTTATCTAACATTTGGCGACACCAGTCCATGCGAAGGTGTTTCTGGTCGTCGGTTAAAGTATGGGGAATCCATCTGGTAAAAAGCTTCCTGACGCCTAAATGTTCGTGTAATATTTTTTGAACTTGACTCATACCAATGCCTAGGCTTGCCCGTATCTGCTGGTAGGTCACTCTCTTATCTTCCTCTATCATGCGTCGCACAGCTCTGATGTTATCCTTAGTAGTCGCTGTTAAAGGACGTCCCTCGTGCGGATCATCATTGAGATTGCTACGTCCACGCTTAAACTCGTTAAACCAATTGTAAATAGTGGCACAAGATGGGGCTTCATTAAGAAATGCTAATCGTAGCCTATCATAGCTTTGATGTTGAGTAAGCCCACAACGAAAGTCATAATAAATCATTGACCGACAATTTTCTCGCGTTAGGTTCATTTTCACGTGTAAGAGTTTTAGATTTTCCGCCAATTCACAAAAACAAATGACAAATGAATGCAATATCCTACATTAGGTTACCAAAGAGTTCTAAAATTGAAATTCAAAAAAGTTTTCATAAGCAATGTTTCTATCTGGCCAATTCTAAACATTTTCAGTGTTACCCACGTATTAACTGTCATGGAATAATAGTGGTTTTATGGGATTATGTATTTTTTGACGTATATGACGTACATGTATAATTTTTTTTCTCAGCATATATTTATACTTAAATAAAGTTATAGTAAAAAAATAAGCACATTTAATTAATTTACTTCATAAATTCAGGCCTAAAAAAATGGTTTTCAGTAAGAAAAGTTTTGTAAATGATTTTAATCTCGAAGAATTTATATTTAATATAATAATCTGCAAGAAATAAATACCACTTGTATCATATTACGAGGGCTTTAAATGTCTGATGATGGTCTCTCTCAGAACCCGAGTGACCGCTTGAAATTGGACACTTCCTGTAATGCGCTACGAGTTTCCTCTGCCATTCTCATATTGCCTTGTGAGGTAAAATTATTTTACCACTGTTATTAATGAAAATGGATACCAAATATTAATTTAAAATATGATGTCAGAAATTGTACTAAAAAAGTGAATCCCGACCTCAGCCAACATAACAATTACTGTTAAAGACAAGTTATAACCACTATCTCAGAGCGATACATAAAGATAGCGAGAACTATAGAACAATTTCTTCGTAGCACCTCGAGATAGCTGCAGCCTCGTAGACTGAATTTACGGGGTCATTTCGACCCCACACGCTGTAATCACGACCTACTTATCTATTTACAGCTTGTATGAATGGAAATGAGTGCGGTAACTATAGTGTTGCTTGGTTTTAACTATGATAAACACTTCCTACTCTGCACTTAGCTTCGTGTTAGCTTCAAGTTATTGGAATGTTTCAGCCTCGGGTTTGGCTTTCATTATAATATGCTCGGTTATAACTCATATCTATCAACTTTGCCTTTTTCCTTAGGAACCGTATAATGACCAGTAGATGAATAATGCAACGTCAAAATTATCGGTAAAATAAAAAAGTGCGTGCGTACAAAGTACACAATATGTCAGGAGTGAAACTTCTTTGGCAAACTAATTTTTAAGTCTTGTTCATATTTATACAAATCTAAAAATTTCTGAGACTTAGAGCTAGGGAAAAAGAAAGATATTTTAGGATTTTAATGAATTTAATTGTCATTAAAATATTAAAAGTGTCGAAAATTAATACAAATAATACATTTAATTTTTATAAATAATTTCTTCGATAATAAAAACGCGTGGCATTTTAATTTACAATTCGTCATTTGAGATTTCAATCAATTATTTTGCATAAAATATAAAATACTAATACATATTTCATAAATTCTCTTTACGAAATTTTAATTTTAAAAATATTTTTTTTAAGGTCCGCCCTTCTCACTCTCTCTCAATCGGTCTCAATCGCTCTCTCCCTTTTCTTCTCAAAAACGCTGCACACCTTTGTGACGTTCCGTAAAAAATCCTCATGCGCCTCAAAAAGTTGCAGTTCAATAAGGATGAGTAATCCAGGGTTAATTTCGCTAGGTCTTCAATATTATTCTTAATTTTAATACCATAAATATATCGATAGACTTCAAGTAGATTCGCGAGTGCAATGCGGTTGCATGTTAACAAGCCATTAATGTTTCCAAAGTGAAATAAAATAAGTAGGAGTGATCATAAACGTCAGTTGCAAACTTTCAAGTCGAATCGGAGTTTTTTATTCGAAAACTTTACACACAAGCATAAGGGAGATTCGGGTAGTAATTACATTCCACACGCCTTGTTTCTCAGTTCACTATAAAGAAAATCGGATTGATAAAAACCGATGTATGTGCCAATATATACATTTTAAGTAATAAAAAATTTGTGTAAATTTTCGTCATACAAAATAGTTTTAAATCTGAATTTACTTCAGTTTGACAGGATCAGGATGTTTAAAAAAAATATCAGAAAATAGAGAAAAGTCGCCCCTCGTCTGAAGCAGCCGGTGGTGGGAGGCTGTCAGGTGTCGTTAAGTGTGAATTTATGCCGAGAATCCGCTTGGAGCCTTATTAATGACGCGTCGAGATAAGGAACTTTGTTAAAAATTGTTCTCTGGCTTTTCAGACGAGCAGCGGGTCTAAATCGTTGGAATCTTATGTTTGTTTAGCCTAATCAGTCAAAAATATAATTCATAGCATATAATTCATATGTTTATGTAGTACATTACTGAAAGAAGCAACTCTTTATTTAATTATCAAGGTATAAAGACAAGATTGATGTTATTAATTACTTATAAAAGTTATAATTCACATATACATATGTAATAGTTGAACATTACTTATGTAATAGTTAGTTTAATACTGAAAAGAATTTACAAAACTTTAACTCAAACTCAAAATATCTTTATTCGTGTAGGTATACAAGTACACTTACGAATTGTCAAGTTAAATTAATTGTAAATTTACATTTACTTTACTGGCTGTAGTTTGCAAATTTATACATCTTTTGCATAGCTGTATTATTCGCGCATGAAAGTTTAGTGACATAATATAAGGAAGTCAAGTGTAAAAAACGTATTTGCAAGATTTTATCTTACACAAGAATTATCTACCTCTAAAACGTCTTAAAAATATTAATATTCCTGCTTACAGATGCGATTTGAAGTGGATGGAACGCGATTAATATGGAAACGCCATTAGTTTAGAGAATCGACTCGCAATATTCTTAGACGCCGTGTTTGAATTGTTAAACAGAATGTATAATTTATTATACCTCATGTTTTAAGAGATGCTGCGATTTTTGCATATTTTCAATTCATTTAATTTATATTGATATAAATTATCATTCTTATTTGAAACTTCATAAATATCTTCCTTCATCTATTTCTAAGCGCTTTAATTGTACGTTTTGTTATGTTAGGTTGTACATTGATACATACATTAAAAACTCACACCAAAGTAATTTCGATAATTTCTTGAGTATTCGAGTGACCTTAAATCTTTTTATACAGTGAAATACTAAAGTTCAAAGATATAGTATTAAGTAGTATGAACTAATGTAACTGTATACAATCAAAATTAAAATGGACAATGAGCGCAATTCAACAATAATTAGCAATTACATTAACTTTTATTTTATTGTTTTATGTAGTGAGCATAACAAATACTGTATGCGTTTCGAGTAAGTAAAGTCCATAAGGTGTTCTCGCTTTGAAAGCAAAATTAAATTAAGTATTCAGTTTAATCTGGAAAGTTAAATCTTGACTAATACACCCCTCAGTTTAAATTATCCTTTGATAGAGTCCAATATACACACGGATAAATATAACGGTAGTAAATGTGAATACAAAAAACTACTGTCAATTTTACGAAAATGTGCTACCTATTTGAAATGCAAATTGGCATGCACTTTTGCCTTGTCTACAGCTGGTAGAGGCTAAACTTTTGTTTTTATTATCATGATATATTCCATCTCATCTGCAGCAATGGTTGCATCCCCTTCCAAGGATCTTGTAAAACGAAAAACGTGGATTTAACTAAAGATTAAAAGGCGAGTTTCTTCCAGTTCTTCTCGTCCATTCTACGAACTGGACTTTAAACAATAAATTTTTCATAAGTTTATGAAAACTACCTACTTAATAAATTATATCAATTAAGTTAGATCCATCCTGAAGTAGCACTCTTCATGGTATATTTTTTATATTAGTGACCTTTGTCTAAAGGTTGCTAGGTGAGTTTAAGCAATACGGCCATTTTACAGTTTATTGATTCAATTTGTATAAGTTAGAGGTACGTGGGTTGAATTTATTTAAAGGTCTTCAATTAATTCAATATGTAACAAAAAAGAAGCAACACCCAGGTAGAACCAAAAATTTTGTTTATATATTCTTGCGTAAATTCATAAAAAAAAATTAACGATCACGAAATCTAAAGCTTCCTTTTCAAAAAAAGGAAGCGCCTTTTTCAATTAATTCTTTCGTTTAATTCGTTTTTAGCCTTCAAATATCTTTTGTGTTTACGTTCGATTTCACACGACTCGCCCTTTTGAATCCATTAAGACAATTTTTTGAACGTGGCTTTTAAATGTACAATAATACAGCCTTTTTTCCCTTACAACAACAACTGCTATTCTAATAAGGCCTTACACAATATTATGATATTTATTTTTAGAATCATAAGACACATTTTCGATTGTAATTTCTTTTCTTAATGAAACCAATTAAAAAGTTGACAATCTGAAAGATGCTCTGTTTACAGTACTTTAGTTTTAATTTAGATTACACGCTTGTTTTCAAGTAAAACTCTAATAGTTTGTAGTAAATTAGTCTTTATCGCAGGACCGTAGACTTGAGTTTCGCTCGTGAAACCTAGTGTTTTTACTTAGTGCAGTTGAATTAAAGTCCAGTGTCGATTTAATTTCGAAATGCTTGCTCCAATGTTAGTGGAAAAATAGAGTACGTTCGCTGAGATTTTCATACCGTATAAATATTTCGTTCAGTGTTTTTACTATAATAATATATTCAGGAAATTTGTCCTTGCATCGAAAGGTGCTCAAATGCTGGTTGCAATATTCTTCAATGGGTGTCAATGAATGTTGTTCAATTTTGGTTTATTGTAAGTTGAAAAAACCAGTGATTAAATAAAAATTGAATATGGTGGTAGGTGGTTATAAAGTTTTTTTTTTGTAATTTGAATACTTAACTTCAATTAAGTACTATGAAGTAATTTCAATTCCGTGTTGAAGGTCGCTTTTAATTCTCGAGTTAATTTCGGTTCGCCATTAAAACGGCAATCGGACAAAAGTTAACATTTCCCGGCTAAATAACATCATTGCAAATTGAGAGTTCGGAAAGTTTGCGACAAAACGTAACTCAAACGATATACTGGATGGCGCTTTGAAGTCAAAAGACGTTTTATTTCATTCGACCTCGAGATGTTCACAGTATGTTATATTTAAGATCTTCACTTACTATTTTTTATTCACTATTTCTTAAACTTTAAGTGAAACCTGAGGCAGTTTAAAAGAAAATTGTACGAATATTTTTTCTACTTCAAAATTACAAAGATTCAAAGTTTGTAAGTATGTGATATTTTTATTTATTTAGAAAACAAGACTTATAAAATAAAAAGTATAAAATAAAACATAAAATTAGAACATTGGATATATCCACAATAGTTTCACTGATAAAAATAATATACATAGAAAAACTACACAAAATTTATACATCAGGACAATGACACACGTCCTGATGTATAAAGTAGTAGCTATAATAAAGAAGAAAGATACAAGGCTAAGGACATTAATAGTTGTTTTAACTTATTCTTAAATGAGGAGTGCGAAAAAAAGATCGATATTTGTGGCAGAATCCAAAGTAGAAAAGAAAACATTCAGTGAAGAGGTTCGCGGAACCCAATTTTGGTTCTGGGAGTCAGAAGGTTAAAGGTTCTGTGTGAGCGTATAGATCTGGCAGGAACATTGAATGTTCGAGAAGATCAGAGCATCTGATCTGTTGAATGATAAAATGAAAAAAATTGAAGGATCTTCATCTCAGGAACTTTAATAGAACTGATTTACAATTTTACCAATAGACAGCTTGGAGAGTGAGACCTTGTGACGTAGACGAAAGGGAAATTTTAAAAGGATTGTTCTGTTTTCCCTCGTATTCCTACAGTATAACTAATCATATCAAAAGTTCCCTTGAGTTAGTTTAATTTTAAATCCTTTAGGAACTTATTGCTGAAGTTGTAACGCGTTGAGTTTATTTGCGAATCCCATTTTCACGATTTATAAATGGCCTTTGATCTTTTACAGTCAAACTCATACAAACTGATTCTTCAAAACTAAATGAAATAAGCACTTACGCCTAACATGGAAACATTAAACTTCTTTCACGACCGATTAATTTTGAATAGCTCTAACTTAAAACTTTCCCGCTGATTGAAAATGTACTTGGCGCTCTTTAAAATGCTTTTAAGTTACTTATAAGTTTAATGCTTGGCACAATTTTCTACTAGGTTTAAAGGTATTTTTTACTGTTTGTCATAGTTTTGTTGTTGTCGCTACAATTTTATCTTAGATTGTCAGTGAGTTTCGGTAACTTATAGTATTCATCAAGGTGTTACATTTTGAGATAAACGTGGCATGTTATTTTACGATCTAACCGTAGGAATTTATCATAGAGGCTGTTCGAAACAATAATTGGAATTAATGTCTTAATTAATGTGCAGTTGAGTTTCAGCATCTATATAATAATAATAATAAATAAATAATAAAAACTTTATTTATGACAAAAGGGTTTGTGACAGAATTCATATATCACTAGTCCCCACACTCGCTAGGCCCTGTGTTGTGGGTAACCAGAAAACAATTATTACGTGTTAACAATATCAACGAAATATTTCCTTCCATATTAGGGCGCTGTTGCTGGATTATTTTCCCGGAGACTACTACTATATGTGTGGGTAACACACACTTAATTATAGATATATTACAAGTATTTTAATAAAATTTATTTTACTCAACTATACAAGTTATAGTTAAAAACTGGACTTTATCACTCCGTCATAAAACACATTTCACATTATCAGTCAATCACCTGAAAGCCTCTGCGATAAGGCCATTTTATTGTTGCTATAAACATGATATACTAACTCCCCAACACTTTATGACTGCTTTACGGCGATCTATACAATGTTGTCGTAAAATTTAGATTAGTAGGGCTCCATGTACTACATGAGGTTAAAGACTAGTTTTGCTATATAAATTGTGTGCTATGGCTTACTTACACTTAATTTTTTTTTAAATATAATAGTCGACTATGAGTGGTGAATGTAGAAAGAGATAATACTTCGTAAAAAATATATAAAACTATAGTTGATTACGTAAAATTAAATTAAAAACTTTAATTACTATGTACATATTTTAAATTTACCTATAATAACAAAAAGTTTTGTTTCAAATTACTGTGGTATCGTACATGGTTGAAAGTTTTTCTGATTAACTGAATCCTGTTGCGTTGAAGTAGAAATCCTAGATATTTATATTAAGCATTCTCAGCGGGATTACGATGTCTACGCTACTTTTTCGTAGCTCTTGCTACGAGACGAGGATATTAGCACTACAACATTTTGTAGCGACCTGTTCTTTACTTAGTTACAATTCCTTTGTAATTAGTTAATTTGTACTGTTTGATACACTAGGTACAAAGTCTTTTTTAGTTTTAATAAAAACAGAGATGTCTACATGCATAATGTGTAGAAGAAAGGAAGAAGGATAGAAGAAGGACGGTTAACTTTGTTTGTGTACTTAATTTTTTTACATTATCTACTGAACGTGACATTTGAATTGCAACTCAGCAAGCATGGTGAGCGTTGTTTCGTGGTTTACTTATATAAATAATATATGTATTAAAAACATTGCCTTCGCTAATTTTGGTTTGCTGTGTAATTTATATTGAATATGCAGGAGTCTGTACACAGTTGCACTTTTTATTGAAAAACTCTTACATTCTCCGACTGGACAAATAAACGATAAATAAGGAGTAACGTGACGTTAACGCAGATTTTTCTTAGTACATTTTTGACGTCTGACGTATATTGGAGACAGAGACATCAATGTCTGCTGTTCAATATATTAGCGGCAATAAAACGAAAATACTGCTCATACATTACATACAATTTTTATTATTAATATGACATAGTTTAAATTGTTGACATCGGCTTTCTTCAATACTTTAGAGTATTAGTATAAAGAATTATGTCAGTACAAAAATGGTTAAATATTTATAGAAGATAAAAGAAACTCATAATTAAATATCTGATAAAAATATTCGAAAACGGTATTTCTTTCGAAATGAAAACATCTCTAAATTGTGCCGTTAAGATTAATGATTTGTCAAACTTCGCTAATTTTCGTTTAGACGTCTGACGAATTCCGCTCGCGTCGAGAGTTGAAACTTATTTAAAACGAATTTTAATTTTTTCGTTTGTTTCTGAGAAATTTGTTTAATCGTTATTTCTGACAAACTAATTTCATGCAGTGCATTTATTTAAACGAGTGAATTAGAACTTTATAGATTTTTGGTTACCTACTTAAATAAATATGTAAGATAACATGAAACTTTAACATACATAATTATTTGCACTATCGACCCTTCGATCAAACAAACGATATATATAGGTAGCTCGTAGATGGCGCTGGAGGAAAACTGCTAATGCGTGCTTACGACGCAAAACTTTTGTATGGCTCAAGGCAAATGCGTTAGGGATTCTAGGAAATGTTTTCATAATATTAACTCAATAACACTTGTGTAACCGATGCGACCGCGGAATTATTACAATATTTACATAATTCGACACTTCATGTGCAAACCAATTGTGGTCGCGTAAACTAAAGACAATTAACATAGGTTTTATGACAATTTAAGATTTTTTTAATAATACGGATTGATAGATATATTTTTCGCACATACAATTGTATTCGCTTTGGAATAGAAATGTAATCTAAACAGAGTATAGCAGGTTTACTACTTAAACTCAAATCTTGCCCCACAAGTCAACGTTATTCTAACTAAGCGAGTTAGACTGCCGTTTGATTTGTTAGCACCCTTTCTGCGTCTGTCAGCTGTTCGATACCTGATTGAGGCAATTTTGATCCCTTTCAGCGGTAACATATAACAGTAATTGCTTTTCCTTGAATACTTATTTCGGCGTTTGTGTACTTGGGATGCAAAGGAGTTGCTGAAAAATGTTCTTTCTTTGTTAGAGTATTTTGGAAAATATTTTTAAAGTCTATTAATAAATGTTAGAAAACGTAAGATATATAGAACTCTGTATTAGGCAACTGAAACGCCCATGTTACAAAAAATATCTATAGCTTTCGACGAGACTACGCAAGACCTGTTAGAGTTTTCAGAACCATTTCACTAACAGACGCTCGAAAATCTTTTTAAAAACAAAAAGCTTGAGCATTTAACTAGCAATTCAATGTCAGGCATTATTTCGACTAACAATTTATTTAATATTTATGAAAGCAATCTAAAAACGTATTTTATATACGTTTTTATGCCGCATTTTTGTAAGAAGGTCAAAGAATCAAAAACGTTGTCAACATTAGTGCTGCTATAGTTGAATCCCAACACACAGACGTTGACACACGGACTAAATCCGCCCGTAAATACAACCATTAAGCTTATAACCCCGATGATTCTAAAATATGAATGTAATTAAAATAAACGGTTAAATATCCACATAGAACCAAACACATCCATCTACTATCCATATACCTATCTATATCTCCGCTAATCCGCGGTTTTGCAAAATTGCATTGCGTAGAGTTTAATCAGTCTAAAATATAAATTATAACGTATTATGGCTTGGTTGTCGAAGCCGGAATGATGTTAGATTAATTTACGTGTCATTCACTTTATAGCACAATTCACTTTTGCTTTTAAAAGTATCCCGACTTTGTTGTACATTTCACTGGCACTGTTTCTTCCTATTTTTTATTGTAAGCAAGTGCGCGACCAACTTAGTACGAGATTGACGTGATTTCGAACCTGCAACCTCAGGGGTGAGAGTCACAGTCAACCTAAATAAATTTAAATAATCAGAATTCTATGAAAGAGGTATACTTTGAAATTGCCTACTACTCGTACTTGACGGCGATATAACTCGTGGCTTATTAACTCGTAAATTTTGTCAATTTCTATACAACTTTGTGAAGTAAAGGATACCTTTTATTACAATAGTATGAAGTAAGTTGCTAAGGAAACATATTGTTAAAAATTCTCTTTATTACGCAATTTTTGGTATTCTGTAAACATTTTTTGCATAAATAATCGGAAATAATCCAATAATTCAGCGGCTCACTCGTTCATTCATTCACTCGGACGCACGTAATTTGATTTCTTCTGCTAGATATTGTTACTTGTCTTATTTCATTACCAGTACGAAAATATAACGAGTGCGTCTAACATGCTCAAAGTAAGATGTTCGTACAACGCCCAGTTCTAACTTCAGATAGATACATAAATATAAATAAATGGTTATGACCATGCTTATTGATTCTTAATTATAATTTTATATTAATCTATTCACCATCAAATGTTTGTTACATTATAATAACATTTCCTATTCAAAGCACTTGATTTAAATTATTAATTTCAATAAATAGCGTAAGCGAATTTAAATCGTATTAGCTTAGCTATAATATCAAAATTTTACATTTGAATTTGAAATTTATAGCAAATATGTGTAATAGAAAATTCACACTTCATTTGCTCGTGAGCAATCAATCATTAGGTAATGCCAAATCGCATAGAAACTGATTGGCGAACGTATAACCGAGGAAGTTCTTTGCAATGGCTTTGTTCGTTTTTACATGTAATAAAAATAATAAACAAACGTATAAAGGTTCCTCCAAACGGGAGAATGTGCGACAGGCGGATAAAGGCCGTGGGCCATAGTTAGTTAATTTATATTCATAATGACAGCTCCATAATTATATGATATATTAAATGTGTGAATATGAATGAAAACCAAATCCTTATTATGGTGATATATGACGAAATAACCGCTAAAAGTAATTAATAAATCGAACTGTGGTTGAACGGCTGTTTTGTGGTTTTATTACAACTGCACTTTTGTATAGCTATCCAGTTTTGAACTCTAAGGAAAATTATTGTAAATGTACGATAAATATAATTTTTTTTTATTTCATTATTTTTATACACGGCATTGTATTCAATATATATATATAGGATAGTTCAGGTTAGCGTTTTATGTGGTAATAATATGAACATAAACCAGACCCTTACAACCTTATTAGGCGCTTTATTTTGTTTTTATCAGATACGGATGGTAAACCTCTGCAAAAATACATTACTTTATTAACGAAAAAATATCACCATCTTTGAAGAAAGATACTGGGATATCGCACAACGACAGATTCTATCCCAATTGATAAATTATGCTTCAAAAACGTCTACAAAATGAACTTTATATCAATGGTATAAAGTTTAAAATTTAACGGGCATTTCGAGAGATATATCGTCTTCACTTACTAAAAAGTCGGAACAAAAATATATCATATGTCAAAGCGATAAAGTGTAATTTACTTTGAAATTACCTGAAACATGTAATAACACATCATTTGTTACGTAAAATAAGCTGTTTTATGTAAGTAGTGGATCGTCCTGCTTTCTTACGTTTTTCTTTTTGTTATTATTATTTTAAATTAAGTACAAGTTAATTCTGATTTGCTGTCTACTTAAGGTTGATATTACACAAAAATGTGATGAGTAATGAATTCCATTCATGAGACGAAATACTTCTTTCAAATAACCTGTTTAGGATTTGTATTTGTGATTTTAAATAAAAACACATTGAGTCACAATTGCGAAAAATAAATTATTATCTTTAAGTCTCACGCTACGAAGAATATTTAAACATACATATTTAGTGGCGCCATAACTCTAAGGTGAGGAACAGTCGTATTTTAGTTTTTTACAAATTATAATTAAACGACAGTACTTAGAACGCTAATATTAACTAGGAATCAGCCCAGGGTATAACTTTATATAATAAGAAAAAAAGTATTCTGGTACGATAAATTTTTCGACCAATTTCTCTGCCACATACATGGATCCATAAACACAGACTGACGGACGTCCAAGAATGATTGATTTTAATGTTATTATTTACTATGTTAAACAAAATAATTGTTCATAAAAATACCATATGTGCTTGATAGATTATTTAACTCGATTTTAGTGCACTCATATTATCCTGTAAGTGTTATATTAGTGAGAAAAAAGTCATTCAAGTTTCGAAAGACTGGGTTTTTTGACACAATAATTGAAAATCAAACATAGTTGAACAGTTATTTAAAAAAAATATTAATATACTAACCTAACCTAACCGAATAATAATACATTTTTTGGACAGCTCCGGCATAAACAGCGAAGGAGGTCATCAATTTTTGACTGATTGGTTGATCGAGCCCAAAGAAAGGATTATCTAATCAGACTGATAGTTTTCAGGACATTCGCTGATAAGACGCACGAAAAACCCAAACCCTTCTATAAGTCGAATACGAGTGAATTTATAATTAATTGGGGTATACAGTATCTAATGGCTCTTTGTAGACTCAAATTGTCCATTAGTTTATCATTCATATATTTTATTGTATAATATATATTCAAAATAAAAATCAGAGTTACATGTAAATTGGTACCACAGTGTTTAAGAAATAGAAGAAAACATCTCAGGAGATAAGAAACCATTGATTCTATTTGATTCATCAAAAATGATGTAACGAATATCCAAAGTCACAGGATTCTTTAAGTCTCTTAAATTTTGACGCAAGGACATAGATAATGTAACATAGAACCTGTAGTATATTGATTTTTTTTTCGGGTCCCTCAAAATCTCAAAATAAATTGCTGTTTTAAAAAATTATCCGTCGATTTCTTACATTTAACACTTTGTTTCATGAAATCAAGATATATATACACGACCTTATACGACAGCAATTCTAGGAGTTACCGTAAGCTGAAAGTTAGCCCAAATTAAAATATCCAATAGGACTATCTCGATTATACCGTTTGAACGATGTTTTATTTCTGATTTCAGTCTCACATCAATAGGCCACTAACGTTTCTTTAATCATTACTAAGCCGCCTTTAATTTGGTTCTGATAAATAATTATTTTTTTTGAGAAATGACATTTCCTTTAGAAAGAACAATGTATAGCTAATCAAGAGATTATTAATTCATAAGCTCTCGTAATAAATTTTTCATTCCAAAACTCGGAGTGACCCGCCATCCCGGATAATTGAATTAACTTGATTGAAACCTTCTAAATGATTTTAAACAGCGATTTATTTTAAGGACCCGACCTTGTAATTACTTTTCTATTAAAAGGGACAGATTTCTTCGAGTTATTGTCAAATAGACGTTCAGAGAACTTGCGCTTTATATTACATCTCAAGTGTAATATCTTCGCAGTAGACTTATTGAGCGTTCAAAAGAAATATACTCAGATACTTATAACTTTTTATATAATGGAAAATTTTACATTTCATGTCTTTGATCAACTCACTACTAAAAAACGTTAAAAATGACATTACAAGTACAACTTATTCAGTACACTAGTACGCAGTACACATACAGGTAATAAAAATAAAATATAATATATACAGCCAATAAAAATATTACTCGAAGTATGAAGCGTCAAGGTCCGTGTAGGTTTAATACTGATAACACATTTCTAACTACATTGTAGTTGATTTGATTGATGAGTGATAGAAAGTTGATTGGTTTACTCATTTCTACTCCAATACTTAAAATAAGCTTAAAAACTGTAGCTACAACGAATTTCAAACCATATATTTGAAACCTCAAGTTTATATTTCTTCTAACATTGAGTTAAACTATTTTTCAATTATCATTTTTAAAAAATCGATTCTATTTCTATCACTGGAAGGTTTAAGTTTGTGTGAAAATCAATGAATTATGTACTACGAATTCAGAGCCAATTAACTATTTGTAATAGATTCGAACACGCGAAAATTCAATTCAGATTTTTTTGAATAGACTTTTGTAATGGAAAATACACTTTTGGCTGGTTTAATTGAGTTTAATTTCCTGTAACTGTAAGTTGAAGGCTTTTGGTCGGGTTTAGTGAGGCTTCACTAACTGTATTATGTAAGTTTTGGAGGGATTTTATTAGTCTATTGTGTTCGATATTTTCATACACTTGACCATATGTAGCAAGTTATGTTTTAAAACGTACTATTATAGAATTATGATGGTGATACTTTCAATAGGTAATGGCTCACTTTTACAGTTCACTTGTAATAATTAAAACACCATCGTTAGTTCGTTCTACCTTGGGCGAAATATTGAATTTTTATTCCTTTGTGAGGTAAAGCATAACCACAGCCACCCAAAGTTCGGATGGGCGTTCACAAAGTAATTAAAAAGATTAATTATCCAGTAGATAGTTGTTAGACAGTTGAGCGAGCCATCAATCGTCGCCGCCCTCCTCCCATACGTCTTCACTTGCTCCAGCACCTGCCGGTAACTGGTCTTGTGTGAATTTGTCTGTTTATGTTTGGTCGTTGTCTTTCTTGTGAACAATATTGCTTTCCGACTTCGTGACCACTTTCACCGGGGCAGTTAGATAAATACCCGAGAGGCCACAAGCAAACACACGTGTTCACTAACTGAAAAAAAGGAAAACTTGTTTGGAACGAAGAAATTATACCATCGTTATGTATTCACATTTCACATAATTCACATACTATGTATGTTAACAAATAAATTATACTGAGTACACAATACAATCAGCGATCGAGTATTTCGCTGTCTGTATTAATGAACGACCAATAAAAGATTGTAAATACAATCTGGTAACGAGACAACTTGAGTAATTACATCGCATTATATAAAGGATTCAATTAAACATAATATTTGATCGAAACTCGTAATTAATCGAATGTTGTTTCATTACTTTATCAGTGATACGAAAAACAATGTGTGGGTATAATGTTAAGTGCATAACTCTTTCAATCCGGTACAATGTCATAAGGTAAACTAAAGAAAAGATTATTTTTTATTTAATTAATTCGCTCGATAACTAATGTTATGACAGAGCGTTAACACAGCTTATACATACGTCTCAGAGAGCACATACAACAATTTTCAATGCAGAAGGCTTTCAGTGGGTGTACGTCAAAATCCCTAAAGTACGCAGAAAATTTACACGCAGCTATAAAGGGTGATTTGTGAGGGGTGGCCGCGCTAAATCATTGCGCACCTGTACCTCGATAGTGGCATTTTGGACAGTTTTTGTATTAGTTAGCTGATTTATGACCCGCGTGAGGGACACGGGCCGAACCGGGACCGTCCGGGACCAGTTTGATAAGAATAAAATACAACTTTCAAAACTTATAGGATTCGTGGCTGTGTGAGACCTTTCTAACGCCTCTTCTACCAAATAACAGAAATATTTTTCAAGTTTTCCATTTGATATAATTTTTTTAGGAAAACGATTAAAGATTTAAGATAATTGTGGTGGATCTATAGATTTAGTCTCGCAAATATTTAGTTATGACAAACTTCTAATCAAGCAATTCATAAGTACATTTAAATTGATTTTCCTTACAAAATGTAATTCATGTAGCCTGGACAGTCACAATAAAAACGTAGAGATAGCGTCCCCGGCGACTGATAACGCTTTGTTGCGCGATTGTACACGTTTAATGTTTCATGTCTCACTGACTTGTTATGAAAATTATTTTTGTACAACATTTTTATGCACCATTTGGGTTTATGCTGTGTTGGTTTATGTTGACATGATAAAATATTAGGTATACAGGCGACACATTCAATCGGGATAGGGGATAATTGAATTACCTTAATTCTAATTTATTTTAATAAATAATTACTACTATTATAAAACAATTTCAGATAAATTAATAAATTTCACCACAATCTCAACGAACTATCAATATAAATAACAAAAAATGGACAATATTTTTTCCCAATTTCTATTTCTATACAGAAACCATTATTGGCCGTCATCAATCAAGATCTGATTGGCATAGATCTGCCTCACTCACTCGTTACCGTTATCATTCTAATAGATAGAGATAAAGGATTTGGGTTAAGGAATTGTCTTACTCGTAATTTATCTTGTCCCGATAATAGTGTGAATGATATTGATAACAGGAATGTATGTTAAAGAAACCTTTCCTATGGCACTGGATGTCCATACACACAAATAGATGTGGCAGAAGTTCATCTTTATTTGCACATAGAATAAAAACTCAGTTTTATTTGACTACTGGGATAAATTAGGTCCTCTAAACGCTTTTTTTAAGTAAATGTGTTCCTAGAGTTGTAATCATGGAGTCGAATGGCTCGTATTTAATTAATAATATATGCTATTTAAATACTGCTATATTTTCTCAGTGAAGGTACATTGAATCCGTGAGAACCCACAACAATTATAAAGTGCAGCGAACCGTACTAATTTATGCAAACGCCTTGATAACGATACACGACGTCTTATCGAAATTTTGTTCGGAATAGTTTTACAATTTACCGCGAAAAGTATTCGACAATTAACTCAACGCTTTCACGAATAGAGTCTTACTTGTGTTGCGTTTCAAATAAATCAATAATTATTTAGAATAATTTAATTAGTTGATCAATATATTTTGTAACTTAATAGTATTTAAAGCTTCAATTTCTTAAGATTTTAGTGGCAGTACATGCGTATAGGTTTGCCTCAGATTGCATTTGTTTCTTCTATTGTTTTTTGGGCTGTTAGACATGCCAGTTTCCTCGTGACGTTTTCCTTCACCGTACCGTCAAGTTTATTGTGGGTAAAGACTACTAAACATCACAATATTATTACCAGTTAATCGTTTTCATAAAATCAAAGGATATTCAACGACTGGACCTGGTTATATTGGTTAATTTTCTTTCGGATTCTCGTTCGGTCTATGCCATGCTTTTTAACAGACTTTAGATTCCAAGCAAATCGTTTTTTACATGGTGTAAGTATTGGTAGCACTATTAATAATCGACATTAAAAAAAAGTTGACGTTGACTTCTACTTAGGAATAAAGTATAAAATAACATGATAAAATAATGTTGCTCTGTGAGTTGTGACCTTATGATTCAGCATTTATGAACACGGGTGCTGTACGAACTTGGAATTTATTGCTCAATATTAAGGTTCATTTTAATATTTCCTGAATAAGCAAGTAAACTGTAAAATAAACACGTTGGTTTAAATGTGAACCTAAGGAAGAATAACATAAGAATTACTTTTGTTTTACCCATATTTCATGACATAAACATTTTCGACTTTATTCATACGAAATAAGGTCGTGAATTCGGAAAGTTTACTTGCGGTAGAAGCAAAATTTATATATGTAATTATACGCAGCTTTACCTAAGATTTTAGAGGTTTTGTAGTTCACAGTTTTAGTGTTTACGATATGATACGAGTTGAAATGTTCTGCAGTTTAATATTTTAATTTTAATACTGCATCATGGCTTACATTGTGTTGGGAAATATTAAACTCATATGTTTGTTATTTACACGGGCACAGTTGAATATTATGTATGAGCCACATTTTCATTTTGTAAAAGTTGCTATCCTGTTTGCTTTGTCGTAAATGAAGTCATTCAAGAAGAAGCCAACAAAATGTCGATATCCCGGTTTTGATGCGATACAACATATTGTGGTCGATCGAGCCTTTTGTTCTATTTATATCGTAACTATGCTTAAATTGTATGTGTACTTTACACTACATTATAATTTAGATATTTTATTTCTGTGGGTCTGTGTTTTCTTGAAATTCAATTTTTTTTTAGATATTTTGAATCAGACTGAAGCCTAGTTAAAATAAATGTTTTCGGATAAAATTCGATGATTATCTTATATATATATTGCACTATACTGTACTATATACAGCAGAAAAAAGGTTCTTAGCAGTCAATACAATATCTAGTCATAACTGGTATAAAAAATAATTTTCCATTCGAGTTAACAGCAGTAGACGGTTCCCACGGGATCTTGGTTCCATACGGCGGTCACAGTTCGTTGAGCGCGAGGTGTGTGAAACGCCATATGACGCACAAGTTGTTTGCCAGTTTTTCATACTTTAAGCTCTGTTAGATATGTACCTGCATAGCTTGCATAACATTATTATATTACCATACATTTTAATATTCCCTGTGCAAAGCACTTCATCTGCGAGGCCGACGTATGAAGCACCAGTATTTAAAACGTCTAATAGCGATATTTATTGTTTGCCCCGTGTATAGCTATTTCTAGTTACATAGTACTGGCGCAATTAAGAGCTTACAATTTAGTAGCTTATCAGCCCGAAAATTTCATCAGAATTTGTCCAGTGGTATAGAAAGAGCTCCGCGATACACATGTACACTGTACAGTCATTTTATATAAAAGGTTATACACAATTATACTACCGTAAACAGCAAAAAGAATTATATTATTTCTAAAAAATATTTCGCAGACATTCTTATTATTCGAAGTTTCATCTAAAGCCTTTTTAGTAATTGCAGAGCTTTAATAAGATAAACGTCCCCTTGTTTAGTGAAGTGTGATTTATAGGTAAAGACGTTGAATTATCTTATTGGTAACGAAAAGAAACGGCGTCATTACCTTAACAAAAAACACAAAGGACTCGTGTCCGTCCGTCCGTGAATCCTTGTGGGTAGCCTGCGTCCGTTACGCCCTTTTTAGGCACGATACGACAATTCCTTCCAACGACATAAAGCATGGAATATTGTGTAAACGGCATTTTCTCATAATTAAAATTTAATAATGAAGATATTATTTTCTTATAAAATGGTTTGATAATGAAATTAAAGGAATTTGGTAAAATAAGCCTGCTTTCGCTCTGTACAATAATTACAGAATAATTGAACAAAAGCTAGCTAGCGATGGAGCTACAACTTTTTGAGGATCTGGTTCTTAGATTTCTATATCTGTTAGGTTTAAAGACTTTATTTCTCAAAAAAAGACAACAAATGTCACTTACATGAGAATAATACTCTAGATAACATAACATTGTGGTCGTTCTTAAAATAATCACAATAAAATATAGCCGTATATGCAATAAATTTAAAAAATAAAAGTAAACAAAGAAATATGAATTAAAAGTAAGTAATAAGAAATGAATTTAAAAGTAATTTTGTTTAACATATTCACTTAGCTTCGATTTGAATGAATTGATAGAAGTAATATTTTTTATATCTGTGGGTAGTTTATTATACAGCTGTGCGCCTTCGTAGGTAAACATTTTTTTGCCGTAGTTCGTACGTACTTTAGGTAATGCAAGATAACTCGTTCGACGCATACTTCGTACACGTGGCGGTTTGGAGAATGCTAAACTAGTATGGAGAGAACTTGTTATAAATTTTTTTACAAGAATACATGTGTGATAAATATAAAGTTGTTTTAGATTCATTATGTTTGTGTCTCGATATATATTTATGGTAGGTGCAAGATAATTATAGTGGAACAGTATTTTTATAAATTTAGTTTTAGCGGCGCTGCCCCATACTTCAATTAAATAAAGTAGATGTGGCTTGACCAACGAGTTGTAGATGGTGTAACGTACCTGACGTGGGATACACCGAGCAATGTGTCGAAGTGATCCCATAAGTGAACAGAGCTTAGATCTGGTGTTCTCAATTTGTGTATTCCACGTCAAACCGCTATCCATTCTAAGCCCGAGATATTTTTCTGTACTTTTTTCTTCTATGACCGTGTTATTTATTTTTAATGGATCATGAGGTAAAACTTTTTTATTTTTAGATTTAAATATAATGTAGCATGTTTTCGACGCGTTGACAGTGAGTAAATTATATTGAAACCAAGTGAAGAGTAGATTAAGGTCTTCTTGGGCTCTGCTGAAGATATCTTTGATTGAACTGCCAAAGTAAAATAAACACGTATCATCTGCATATAAAGTAAGGTGACCGTTTAATCCAATTTCATGCAAGTTATTTATATAAATAAGAAAGAGTAATGGACCCAAAATAGAACCCTGTGGAACGCCGTATTCGATAGGCAATGGTTTACTCTGAGTATTATCTATTTTAACTACCTGAAATCGATTTTTTAAATATGATTGAAAAATTTTGAGAGCTGTGCCTTTGATTCCAATGCATTCAAGCTTTTGTAGTAATAGTTTATGGCTTACAGTATCAAATGCTTTTTTTAAATCAATAAATACACCTAACGTAATGTTTTTATTACTTAAACTTAAACTGAAGTTTGCGCCACACAAGACCAAAGCCATGGTGGTGACGCGCAAACTGAAGTATGATACCCCACGGCTAAATATGAATAATGTACCGATACAGATGGATAACCACATTCGAATTCTCGGAGTTGATGTGGATGCTAGACTCACGTTTAACAGACATGTGGAGAGGGTATGCCGGAAGGCCATCCAGATATATAAGCAGCTGGCCAAAGCCGCGAAGATCGAATGGGGACTAAACCAGCAAGTTATCGCGACCGCGTACACTGCCGTTATTGAACCAATCGTAATGTATGCGGCCGCGGTGTGGGCTCCCGCGACAAATAAAATCTGTGTACGCAGAAAACTAAATCATCTTCAAAGGGGCTTTGCCCAAAAAGTAGCAAAAACTTATAGGACGACATCATTACACGCAGCAACCCTACTGGCCGGGATACTTCCACTAGACCTCCGTATTCAAGAAGCCGCTGCCTTATACGAGATAAGAAGGGGGTCAGCACGGAAATACTGGAGGGCGAAGAATTAGAGAGGAGAGTGAAATACGTAGATCTCCCACACCCGGCGAAACAAACAAAACTGGACTACAAGATGCTCACCAATCCGGAAGAAATCGAAGGACACGGCGGCACACAAATCTATACGGACGGCAGCAAAACAAGTATAGGAGTGGGTGCCGCTTGGACGGAATGGAAAGATGGAATGGAAATAAATAGCAAGATGATTAAGATGGCGCCCCACTGCACAGTTTTTCAAGCTGAATTGACGGCACTACGAAACGCGACTAGCCACATAAATAACAATAAGCGTGACGCTAAAATATACAGTGATTCTAGGTCAGCATTAGATGCTATTGTGAGTGGACGATCTCTCGATCCCCAGGTAGCCGAGATCCGCCGGAGCCTGGAAGAGTGCCGCAAAAGAGGAACTCATATAAGCCTCTTCTGGGTAAAGGCGCACGTTGGTACGCCAGGGAACGAGAGGGCGGACACGTTAGCAAAAGAAGCGGCGGAAAGACTAAGGTCAAAACCTGAATACGCCGCATACCCCCTGTCATATGTAAAACATCAGATAAGGCAAAAGACTCTAGATGTATGGAATGAACGCTACCTGGGGGGTGAAACAGCTGGAACTACAAAATTATTTATCGCAAATGTTAGAACTGCGTACAAATTAATAAAAGAGAAGCGTTTCACACCCCAGATGGCGCAAATTCTTACAGGGCACGGAGCCTTTGCACATTACCTTCATAGGTTTAAAATTAGGACAAGCCCAGCATGTGACTGCGGCGATGAAGAACAAACAGTAGAACATGTGCTCCTACATTGCCCTATATTTGCATCGTCCAGGCACGACCTGGAGCAACAAATGCAGATGACTGTAGACCGTAACGGCCTACAGGACATGTTAATAAAGCACAGATCGTGCCTGGAACGGTTCTGCGAAAAAATTGTGGAATATGTAAAGGCGGCAAACAAAACCCCAAGAACGGGTCTCGCGAGGAATTGCGTCCCGGCTCGCCCATGAATATTGTTAACCAAAATATTACAGATGTAGCCGGGGCGTCTTTCGTGAGACGTGTGATGTGCAAAGGTCCCTGGACACAATGGCAGGGGAGTAGAAAAGTGATATATTATAAAAAAAAAAAAAAAAAAAAAAAAATGTTTTTATTATCTATGTTGGTCCTAATTTTAGTAATTAAGTCAATAGTTGCAGTTAAAGTATTACTTTTTGGTCTAAAACCATACTGTCGTTCAAATAAAAAATTTATAGACGTTAGATACTTTGTAAGACGGTTATATAGTATCTTTTCAAGTATTTTACTTATTATGGGTAGCACCGAGATTGGTCTATAGTTTCCAGTATTAGTTTTAGATCCAGATTTAAAAATGGGAGTAACTTTAGCTATTTTTAGAGAGTCTGGGAATTCTCCAATTTCTAATAATTTGTTAAAACATTTAGATAGGTTTTTAGCAATATGATCTTTTATACATTTTATAGACTTTGTGCTAATACCGTCCAGGCCTGCACTACAATGTGTATCCAAATTATTTATTACTTTTAAAATTTCGTCACTACTACATGGTTCTAGTAACATCAAGTTTGTAGACTGTTTAGTTGAAGGTAAAGCTTTTGAAAAATTATCATGATAGGTTTTTGGTATTTCGTCAGCCAGAATTTTACCTATTCCAGTGAAGTATCGGTTAAATTCCTCACAAATATTGTTTTTATTAGTAATTTCGATAGAATTTATTATAATTTTCGAAGGCCCACAGCTAGTATTTGTTTTATTTTTTGCTAGGTCATTTACAAGGTTCCACATTTTTTTCGGATTATTTTTTTATTTTATGAATTTTTGAAAGTAATAGGCATCTTTGGTATCCCTAATGCGTTTACAAACATAGTTTTTATAGTCTTCGAATTCTTGCTTCGTAGTTTCACAGTCACGCATGTTTTTTAATTTTATCCATAGTTTATTTCTTTGGTTTATTTCGCTGATTAAATCATTATTAATCCAATCCTTTTGAGGTTCATTAAGTATTTTCTTTTTGATTATTTTACAGTTGTTTACGTGATCTATAATAGAATTTTCCAGTATCTTGTAGTCATCATTATCTTCGTCAAGTCCAAGAGTTGTTGTTAATTTTCCCAATTTTTCGTAATCGATCGCTTGGTACTCGATAATTTCTTTCTTCAGAATCTTGACAGTTTTTAACTCTACATATATATGTTTATGGTCTGACATAGAAGATTCTATTAAAGCCATGTGAAAGTGATCTCTTATTAGGTTCGTTGTAGCGTGATCTAATATAGATTTTCGTGTTGTTGAATCCCTTGTGGAATACTTTTTAGATATTTTATTGAGTATTGTATATCCAATTTCGTTCATAAGTTCAATGTACTGCTTAGATTTAGTGTTTTTAGTTAATAAATCTGTATTGAAATCTCCAAAAACTATAGCTCTGCGTCTTCTCCGAAGCTGTTGAGTGTATGCTTCAAGGAATTGATTGTAGTTAGTATTACCAGGGTAATAGATGACACCTACTTCTATTTTATATCTTTTTAATTGTACCCAAAGATAATTATTTCCATCCTGGTAGATTGATTCTGACAAGTTGTGCTCAAGACTGTTATGAACATATATAGAAACTCCACCACCAATTGTATCTGTACGAAAATTGTAATAGTGTGTGTAATTTGGTAGTTTTAGTTCGCAAGCCTGTTTCTCATTTTTGATCCAGGTTTCAGTTAGTAATATTATGTGTATAGTTGTCGAGAACGATTTAAGCACGCATTGTAGTTCATCAAACTTTCCTTGTTTGCAAATACTTCGAGCATTTAGATAAAAGAATGACAGTCTGAAATTAGTTTTTTGTAAGTCGTTGTAGCTGTCGAGCAGTTGATATGTGTTTACATTCGGTATTGCTTCTTTAATTATCAGTTTTTTGATGAAGTTTTTGTTATTAATGGTGTTCCGTTTTTATATTTTATTGTTATGTCTGTTTCGCCATTACTTTGACGTTGGAGCAATTCTTCTTTTAAGTTTTTTAGGAATTTTTGCTGTGCTGGAGTTTGGTCTGAGAAAATTTGTATTGTTGAAGGCAGCTTACTTTTGTTTTGAAGAAGAAATTTGACTGTGTCTGAAGAGTTATAGAATACCTTAACTCGACGAATTTTCGTTGGATTATATTTGCCTAACCTAATAATTTTTATCGGTTTCGGAACATCTTCTGTAAGTGCTCGGAATATATTAAATATATCGGTTTCGTCTTTAAGCATATTTTCTCTTAAATTATTGGTATTTTGTTCTGGTAGCCCAACCATAATGATGTTTTTCTTTCTTTTATTTCGTTCGTTTACTTCTTGAATCAATTCTTCGCTAAACATTGGTTGGATAAGCTTTGAAGATGTCTGGGGTTCAGTAAGACTCATTTTATTCACACTGGTTTCTAAAGTATTGATTTTATTTTCTCCTAAAATAAGTTTCTTCTCTAATTGACTCATTTGTTTTTTAATTTCAGTATGTTCTTTGTTAATACTAGATGAAGATCCTTTTATTTCATTTATTTGAGATATCTGTTTCGCCATCATATGATTTCTTTCTAATAAGCAAGTAGGTCACCAGCCTTCTGTGCCAGACAGACGATAGTCCATAGAAAACCATTGCTTAATTAGCTCGTATTTAACAGTGCACAGGGATCATGAACCTTCTATCTAAAATAACCAGTTACTAAATATAATAATTATAAAATTATATTTTAAAGTGATACTCATCTTTTTTATTTTGAGTGACAAGAATTAAGTTACTATAAGATAACTTTAATGTCTAAAGCTATACAAATACCATTTCATGTAATCTGAGAGGGGTTTTCTTGTAATGTAATCATTTTCTAATTCTAAATAAAGCGATAGAGCTAAGAATAAATGTGTTTTGTTTATATTGTATTTGTAAAATGTATGTTTGCAGTATAGAATATGAGTTTAAAATAAAACTACCGACACGATATAATGTCGTGAGACGTTAAAGGTCCGAGGAGTGTGTAGCGATGCGCACATCCTGTCTTATCCCTTCCCCACAAGGTCACTCGGATATCCCTCACTAGTAGCATATGCACAAATTCACTCCTTTGCGTTGCTCCAACGGACCCTAATAACTAGCTGATTCATAAAGATAAGAAAGAAAATCATGCGGTGGCATAGTAGGAATATTTAAGAATGTTGTATTGTCTTTGATTAACATAACCTTTACACATTTAAAGAAAAACGCTTTTTATCGGATTTTTGAGATTTTAATTTGGATATTATAATATCCAAATTAAAATCTCAAAAAAAAAAACAATCCGCGAAAATAGAGGACACCGTGAGCCATTTTTGCCAAAACCCTCCATCTTTTAGTCGATACCAACTCCGGGGAAATAAATACAGATAATGCAACTTTCTCTGCAGCTGTGATACTTTTTGACATTCAACATCTTTTGTCTTCAGTCACCGTGACCACGCACGCTGTAAAGCACGCGAAACGTCGGATAAATTTAAAATTATGTCAAATAGTTGTAAATTTATAATAATAAACATAACTTTAATCCGGTAAAAAGCGTTTTTCTTTAAATTTAAGAATGTTTTCAAAGTATAGTATCCACAGCTACAAAATAATCTAGCTATTCGCGTCTGTTACCAAAAAGTATGGAAGTATTATTATTTTGTATTTGCAATAAAAATGCTTTGGAGAATTTTATTTTAATATGACAATGTACACATATGAATTATAGATATTTTTAATATATAATAGGCAAAAGAGCCTGCGGGACGCCCAAAAAGGAATTATAGATTATTTTAATTTAAATAAAAATAAGTTATTGATAATGAAGGTGGACGGGTTAGTAGCTATTGTAATTATGTCTTTGACCCCAGAGAACCTTATATTAGCTTTTATGTATTTGCACTCTACACAGCTTTATACACATAATCCAAATAAGCAAGCAATTTCATAAAGTAATTTTATACATTTAAATTTTGATTTATTTATCATAGATATCGACATTTATCTAATGGTTACGGAAATAGTTTAAACACGCGCTGCAATGGAGAATATGATGCACAGTTTAGGGTTCGCGAAAACAAACCTGCAATGGCAGCGAGAGACCTATTCTCATTTTAAACGATTCAAGAGAAGTAAACTATGCTTTGTGTATTGCACATTTTCATGGTTTCTATTTTAAACCATTTTCCTAGACTAAACTATACAGCCAAGATTTTTCTAATTTTAAAATTTAAAGCGGTATCCACATAGAATATACTATACAGATTGAAGTAGGTATATTGAATGGTGTATAGAGAAACAAGGCCCTCCCCGGGAGATATACGATGTACAAACTTTATCTTGCATCGCTAAGTCGGTAATAAATCTATTTTGTGCCGGGACATAGGGCCGTGGCCGCACTGGCACTGCTCAATGGGAATTTACTGTGAGCCAAGAGAGGCAGCAAAGGTTATTTCAGCATTTTCCAATGTTTACAAACCTGTTTTTTAAATAATAGTGAAACAATTTTTTTAAAAAGGTTAATTAGCGGTACTAAATCTAGCGTAATACATTCGATCTATAAGAGCTATATATATGATGAAGTGAGAAAGGATAAGACGAAAAGAAATGACGAAATGAGAAAATCAGGTAAGACAGACAACATTGACAAGTCAAATAAACCAGTAGCATTATCCGTTTTGAACTAATATGACTTGTATGTCAAATTATAAAAACAATAACAGCTGACACTAACGGCATTGCTCCGACATTAATAATAATGACAATGAACTATTACCTCACACTATTAAATAGTCTGTTAACTTGTAGATCTTGCAACATTGACTAATCACATAGTGTTAACGGTTTTAATCTAATTTAACTTTGATATTGATGTTGATTGCAGCTAACGGTGATGCCATTGCTCCGACATTACTAATAGTGACTATGAAATTACTATTACTATAGACTATCAAATAGTCTGTTAGCTTGTAGATCTAGAAATATTTTCAAATTGAATAAATATTAACGACTATAAACTGATAAGACTTTGACGTTGTTAATTTACGAGCTCTGTGGCATATAATGACAATGGCAGCCGATAACAGCGCCATTGCTCCGAAGTATATATTTATATATTAAGTTAATTTTACTTAAGATAGATAAATTGAGTGCTTATTCGCTTAGATGCGGCCATAGGAACAAGTCCTTACAAAGGTAAAATAAGAATCTGTACATCCGTAAAGTTGTTTTCAATTTAGTGAAAAGCAAAGTTGGCTGCCGTACCTACTGCCTTCATATCCACTCCATTCATCTTGATTCAACTATTATATTTCTACTTTTGAATTTAAAATATTCTTTAAATACTAACATAAATTAATAAAACATTTTTTCATTTTTAACTGATAAAACGAGGTTAATAGTTTGACCTGAGCGTATACGAAATAATTTGATATACCGAAATAATTTTAAATGATTGGTTAGGAGATTCAAAAGATATACGATACCTAGGCTACTTTATTTAATTTGAGAATATAATTATTATAGAGATATACTAGCTATTACTCTTCCTTTCTCTGCGGATAACTAGGCATTTCTTTATTCGGTGTGCACTCTTATAAGCCGCATCTCATTCAACATCAGATCAGTTTTGTATAAAAAAATATATGTCTTTTTCAATGTGATACAGTTTCAGCAAATCAAGTATCCCTGAGGATGTGCTGTACGAGATGTAGTATCGTGAAATTGAATAAAGATATAGTACAAGAGCGACATTCGACACACTTTTGAGGGAAGATGAGATAGAAAACCCATTGATTGGCCGTTTCATGCGCAGTTACTACGTTGCTTGATCCATAAGGATATTTGAACGTTTTTCATTGAGAGTTAATGAGTTTATAAGAAATACTTTAAAATTGAAATTAGAGCCGAGATTTATATATGAACACATTTGAAAATATAAAAATTAAAGATTAAGTCAAGTCGGTCATATTAGAGCAGTCAGCGACTCTAAGGCTACTAATAAAATATGTACATGTTATCAGTAGTACGTGGCAGTGCTTCCTTGTTTCGTGACGTCATTTATGGGGTCATTGAACCGCGAACCTAATGCGATTATCTAGAAGACTCTTTTGATGTAATCCTCAAGGAATTACGACATGTTTTATTTAGTAGAACTAGACTTTTGGGGATGAAAATATACCTACATATTTGAATGTTCTGTTTGAATATTTTGTATTAGTATTTTGGCATAAGATTCATGGTGCCACGTAAAAAACGTGTGTGTACTTATGTACACGCGTTAGAAGTTATACTTATTCTACGTTTGTAGAAATAATTACATAACGCGCCAAAAGAAGTATAACTTAAAAAATATTTGAAGTACCAAAATGCGGTCGGCTTCTATTAGATGACCAAGGCGCTCGTTTCGTTTAGTTTCATCGTCATTCAAGAAAGCCTTAGTCAGCACCCAAAAGGCTTTGTGTCAAGGTACACAAAGCTTGAGGGAGATAATACTGGGTTATCCCTGCATCTTTAAAGTGCAAGATCAACTCAACATGGAGTTCTGTTTTCCCCTCTGGAAGCTTCTTCGTATTGAGTTTATTTGCTTTTGAGCTGTTTGATAATTTGATTCAAGATGCTCGGTCAAACTTCATCTCCAACCGCATTTACGTGGTTCATACGTGTAATTTTTATCTAAGGACGAATAAGAATAATTACAGAAGCTTATAGTACTATCTCAACAATTGGCTCATAAATCACAATATCACCCTTGTGAAACCCTAACGATCCTACTCCGAAATGTGTCCAGAAAAAACATTCGAGTGTCGCGCCATCAGCCTTCAATGCTAATTAAGATGGCTGACGATTCAAAAATCCCATGAAAAAAATGACAAGCCAACCCGTAAATATTCAGCTGGTCTAAAGGACCCTCGGCATTCAACCGGGCTCCATCACGAGAGGCACTCGCCACCCCTGTCTATTATTTTAGAAGGGCCTTTTGCAATTTCAAGATTGAAGCAAAATAAGAAAAATTGTGGGTATTTTTAAAGTTGTATACACGTTAATTATGACATTTCTTAAGCACGCTTTAAAATAACGAACATTTTAGATTCATTAAGTGGATTTAAACGCGGTCTTTATAAAATGCGACGCCGAGTGTAAGTTAAAGTTACGTGCGTCGGCTTTTAAATGTTGCGAAAGCATACCTGCAGGCTTTGAAGTGCTGCTGCTATTAGCAGCCCTAAGATTTTCCACGCTTATATTAAATTTTAAATTTAACGACCGCTATTGCTATTCACGCTGCTGTAGATATTTCACATATTACACTTGACATCCGAATATTACATTTGCGACTTTCACCGTTGAAAAATACATAATATAGCAAATAAATAATGAGATAATTATCTACACTTTTAATACCCCGCCAAATCTTCTAGACACTGAAGATTACGTCTCACTTTGCCTGTTTCTACAAAGGTTTTAGTAGTAAAGGAATTTTCAATTATTAATTACTATTTTCTACTAAATAAAATTATAATGTAATAAAACTAAAATAATGTGTATTTTTATTATAAAAGATACCACCGCTGAGTAATCAGTGTCGTTTTGTTGAGTTTATTAAATCAGAATAGTTTAATTGGCGTATTTTAATAAAAACAGGACGAGAGAAGTTACAAGATATTACCTAGCGTTACTTATTTACGAATATGAGCATTTTGACTCGTAACTTAGGTGAAATTCTAAAATATTCAAAATCTGTGCAGTGTCTTATACATATTTTGTGCAAAAACATGCACTTTCCGGAAAGTGTTCTGAATTGTTCACAAGAGGCTTTTAACTGAAGCGCTCTCAAAATATTACATCGACTTTCTTCTTCTTTAAATTCTCACATATTTACGCCCTCTTGTACTCAAAAACATTTCATTAATAAATTATATTTTATAAAACCACTTGTTTATTATAATTAATTATAACCAAAACTTTAACTCTCCCGTTGTTCATGAAATTAACATTGTAGGATTGTACACGTTTTACCAAGTTATGGATGTAATATAATAAGATTTGTTAATATTTAAATAAAATATACATAAATATCTCTGTTGTTTTAATAAAATCGCATATGAAGACTAATTTTTTCTATAATATATTATTTCTAGGTAAAAATATTTGAACAAGCGACAAGCGAAAAAATATTCATCGTTTACGTTTACTTTAATATTAATAACGATTCCCCGTTAAGAACAGGCTCGACGTGACCAATATCCATATATAACTCAATCCCATAACTTGTATCTAAATGGGAACGTTTTATCTCATCAGAATTCAAGTGAAGCGGTAACTTATGAAAGTTGTAGCCGAGTTCTCTCAACGATAAATCTCGCACTTTAATACTTATCTACCTTTCCTGAATTAATATTATGTATATATCACACAATCTACTTAACTACTATGGTATATACTATTATGGTCTCTTTACTTTAAAAAATAGGTACAAAATGTAGTATAATTACATATATGTCGGAGCAATGACGCTGATATCAGCTGCCATTGTCATTATAATAACATCAATGTCTAATTAGTTCAAAGCCGTTCTATGGTTTATTATTTGATTTGCCAATATTAATAGTTCTACAAATTAACGACTATTTGATAGTCTGTAGTAATATCATAGTCTTTATTATTAATGTTGAAGCAATGGTGTTTAATGTCAGCTGCCATTGCTCCGACATATAAATTATTTTTCATATAAGAAGCAATCATAGGGATCACCTATACCGTGGTCCAAGATATCCCGAATATAGCTAGAGCTAGGGAATTGACACTCCAAGATAAGCGCAATGTTTGATTACGATTAATACGTGAAGATATAAGAGAAACAAATTTAATCATGTATTACTGTTGTAAAGTTTTCTAGGTAGACCGAATCCGGCATTTACAATTTTGAAAAAAATACTATTTAAACGATTCTAAATTTACATAAATAAAGCGCGTAGTAAAGACAAATAAATGGCTTAGGGTGGACAAGAAGATCCTGTCTGCAACACTTTTTATAGTATTAAAAAAAGTAGATATAAAATTAAAGTATTCGGTGCTGAGATAAACATAATACCGTCCGTATCATCTCGACGTCCGTCGTTCCACAACTGAGCGTTTTCTTAAGGCAGTTTTTGCCGCGCCCCGCCACTATGTGCAACCAGCTGCCCACTGAAGTATTTCCGAACCAATTCGACTTCAAGAAAAGAGCGTACCAATTCATAAAACGCTGGCAACGCACTGGCGAGCAATCTGGCTATGTGAGTGTCCATGGGCGGCGATATCACTTAACATCAGATGAGCCTGCCCGTTTGCCTCCTATTAGATTAAAAAAAACTTATACGTATATCTCACTTAAGAATAATGAAGCCAAGTTTGAATCAGATATATTTTTCGCTATTTGTATGCATTATAGAATTTTGTTATGAAGGACAAACTTATCTAAAATATGAAATCTGTGTCTCGTTGGATTATTTTTTCCCTTAGGGAGTCAACCCTTCGTCCACGATCGTGTTTAGAACTGACGTAGACCGCGCCTAGGGGTTCATGTGACCGCACGAATAATGTTACTTTATCAAGGATTATCATGTTGTTTTACTTGAAGTTTGGGAATGTACTTGTCCCTTTACATGTCTTCGGATAAAATTCGAATACTAAACCAAATATGACATACTGTTTTCAGAACAGGAAGAAATATTTAAATATGAACGCAAAGCCATTTGTGTAGAACTAACTTATCAATATTCATTTCAGGACAAAAATTGCATTTCATTTGTTTTACACAAAATATAAAATGTTACGGTAGAAGTATATTGTAATATTACGTAGAGTTAAATACAAGACATCATGGTACGGGGCGCAAAACACTTGACTTAGATTGTGACAGACCCTTAATTTCTAGGTTAATTATTACTTCATTATTTATCCCGATACAGGGCTAAAATAAATTGTAAATGTCAATTTTAAATCAAAACATTATGTCGGGAATACTTAATGCTATGAGATGTTTTTATTATCCATTACACAATAACCTATGTATGTCCTAAATATAATTTTACATTTCACCCCTTTGATTGTAAGCTGCTTAAAAAAGAAATAGGGATGTTACTGTCGGTCAGACAACGAGGTCTCACTTCGCGAGACGCAATGTGCAGACGGACTACATCTACAATAGATTAAATAGGCTACGTAATATCTTCTTGCTCACCGTTCACAAGTTAAAAAACCGTTTAAGGACTACACAGAAGCTACCCAGACCTAATATGTAGTTGATTCATACACATTACACTCAATGATTCATTAACGCGAATTACGCGTCGCGTATATTGTTAAAAATTAGGAGAAGAATTTGTTGTAAACATTGTTATGGAAGAGCTGGGAACCCTGATACTGTAAGTTTTTAATTAAAAGGGTTCCCAAATCTTACTTATTGTAATGCATATATATTATATACTTATAATGAATAAACACATTTTATTTATAACATTATTTGTTTGACATGGCAATAAATTATCACACAGCGCATAATAACGCAGCCAGCTTTGTAAAGTGCTTGACAGGCGGGGTTAACGATGAATAATAAAAACCGAACTAACTCTAGTTGGAAAACAAAATAGCTAAGAGCAACGACAGCGCAGCCCTTCCCAAGATACCTTTTATTTGCCTCTCCAATAGACAATGCCTAACAGTCAACAAACTCACTAAATTGGCTGCCATTCATCTGAAGGGCTCAAGTACAACGCAAAAGCTCCAAAGCCATGAAAATACTTTTTTTCAGATTAATTAGTAAATCACTGCTTTTCGTTCGTTTTTCATTTAATTGAAAAAACATGTCAAGCTTATTCTGTTTTCTATTTTTACGAATTTTTGGGAAGTTTGATTCATATTGTTTGCATTTTAATTACGGTCTTAAATATTTGTTGTATAATGTTAAATATTTTATGATGGATTAACTTGGCAATGTTTTGTAAAAGAAAGAATGACAAAATATGTTCAAGATACCGATTTGTTAAGTAATTTTATAAGATTTTGTTCTTAAATATTTCGTACGTCAGCTCAGCGACGTCGAAATAATATTTTAACGAATATACCTACACACACAATGTTTCGGTCGTGTTGAATAATATTTGGTATAAAAATTCATATTCGAAGTTACAAACCCCAAGGCCCAGGGGAGAGAGAACGAATTCTGTGTCGACTTGTGTTTAATTCAGTGATTCATATTTAAATGTGTGCAAATGCTTTGTGGTCTGCCATTCACATTTTGTGTTGTCCATTGAGACTTATACCTACAAAATTTACAAGGAAACTTTATTTTTAATGTGACTTCGATTGAAAAAATAGCCTGGGTTGTAAGTAAATCATATTTTTTGTTTTCAGGTAATAATCGAAAAAGTATTGAAGTATTGTAAGTATAGAAATCTAATGAAGTGGTTCAAAACCTCTTTCTGGAATTTTTGTAAAGGAAATTAACAATATAAAATGTGCATTTGACTAGTAGTGTTACAGCATTTTATCACAGCTCCTCCTTAAAACAACACAAATCAGAATTTGGAATACCGCACGGCAATGCGCTTCAAAAGAAAAAAAATGAGAGTTTAGCTAGTCAATATCATACAAGTTATTTCGAATGTTCTGTTTTTAATCGGTTTAAGATTGAAATAAAACTTCTATAAAATAAACGCAAATTTATGACATAATTTACAAAACTAAGTTCTCTAACTCTATCGCTGACCAAGATTCTTGAAAAGCTCTCGAAACGTCGATTTAAACAGTTTTATTACATTTAAGATTGCAGTCCTCGTGTAAAGCAAAAACGTAGGTAAATAATAAGGTTTTAATATATTGTTAGTGACATTGACATCGATAACTGTTACACAAATCGTTTAAATTCAGTATAATATTCTTATTATATATTTTTATTATTCTAATAATTATACCCACATCGAAATTGACACTATATAACAATGCAGGTGAGTCAAAATTAAATTTAAAACTGGCTGTAGACAAGTTGTAGTAATTACAGTCAACAGTTTGTAACTACAAATTAGTTTATAAACACAAGAACTTCGCCTACGAAGTTGGTATTTTTGGTTTATTAAACAAGCTTGTCTTGTGACTTTAAACATATTATTTTAACAGAGATTAGTAATACTTAAAATTTAATGAAGTGATTATTGTTTCTAATACACGTTGAATTTATATTTATACATAACATAATTTTATACATCACATTCACTTTTTAAATTCAAATTTATATCTAACAAAACAAGGGTTGCAATAATTGAGATTAGCAGAAAACTTTTTCTTTTGAGCTTTTAAACTACCCTTGCGTTCCTAAACTTTTAAGTGTCTTCTACTTTTTGCCAAAAGTTGTAACTTGTACCACCGCGCCTTCGATGGCTAAATTTTGCGAATTGCCTACATAACAATTGTAATTGTCTTATGTAAAGAAGTTTCTGGTTTAAACTGACGTTTTGTCTGTTTCTTTGTTTGTTTCTACCGAAGTTCGTATATAAAACCATCAGATTATTGTTTAAGTGAAATGTATATTTCTAAGATTTATCTTTATAAATTAAGTAACGGACTAGCCTAACGGACGAATTGCATTGAGAGTACTTAATTAAACATAACTGTCGTCTTATATTACGGTAATTACGAATTATAATAATTATTTTGCAAAATACTTCTGTATCGTGCTAAGTGACCGTTTATTAAATAAAAACCCGCAATTTGTTACCTCAGAACGGCTAGATTGTGTGACGTATTATAGTTTGCCAAGGATTAAACGTACTTTTACCTATGTAGCATTAAAGTATATGGCTTATAGGAAGTTCTGTCGCCTTTGCAACGGTTAGCAAAAAAGCGCCTGTTGGCTCGAGCTAGGTTTAGGGGATTTCACTTCGCAAACAAATCTAATATTGATGCACATTTGCACTTTATTAACTTATACCTAAAATAAATGAAGGGAAGAGAGCAACTTGATTTATTGATTATTCTGTTTATAATAATTTTAGTTTTTATTTTTTATCATAATTTTTTTGTTTTGCTCATGTATAATGTATATAGTTGTCACTCCAAGATAGTACGGGTCCACTGAAAATCAGTGTTGCTGGTGACAACAACCTAAAGCTGAGTTAGACCCATTTTTAAATTAAAGTAATTGTGTTTGTATTTCTTTAATATGTATGTACAGATGTGTGTGTGTGCTTTTAATAAAAAAAAACGTTTCTTATTTTTCGTTCTTTCCTTCAAAAACACATATTGCGACCCACGTTAGGAAAAACGTGTTTTCGCTAACGAAATAAATGTAATGTCAGCCTTTAAAATAAAGTTTAATAATATCGCAATGAATATAAAAAGAAAACAGCTGACAACCGCTATGCTCGTATGATCAGTGATCGAGCGCAGTTTCCTCTCCACCTCTAACTTCTCTATTTGCTACTACGTTTTGATGGGTAAGTATTGCATCTAAGTAGATCAGTAGATTAGCTGAAAATTGACTATTGTTTGTAAATGCTTTATAAATCATTTCCTGACAATTTTTTTGCTCAACCAATGCAATTACTTGGCAGTTCACAATGTGTTAAATGGGCTACGATTAATAACAACTGCTAATCTGGTTTGTCGTTAATACGTTTCTACTTTATATATTAATATTATTTTGATAGAAAACTATAACACACCTTGTTTTACTAAAAATAGCAATATACTTAAATAAAATATTAAAATATTTCGCGAATAAGCAGATTATTTCCATCAAGGATTTAAAATATAAAGTGATCGGTAAAAGCTAAAAGTATATAAAACTGTTTAAAACAAGCTTCGTAAATCGTTGAGCTTATGCGCGCTGACGTGGTGTACCCAACTTTTACTTCGAATACAAAATTCTTTGTTGTTAAGCATTATCGATTCTGGCATATTAACATAATATAATATCACTTTCTTTTACATTTTTTTATTACTAGTGTACTAGTGGCCTATTCCGGCTTCACACTGCTGGACAAATATATTAGTATAGATATAGATTAAATATGCCTCTGTTAGTGTATAACTCTTATATATAATGAACTCATAATGACCACTCATAACTACGTAATTTATAATTAAGGCGTATGTGTCTTTGTTTATCATTTATGGTATAAATTTAATAAACCTGTATTTTGTCTAATATTTGTTTTAATTTTTATATGGGTGCTTTCGATTAATATTTTTATACACATAATTGCGAATTAAAAACACATAAACTTAATAACAATACTCCTTAAGTATATATGAAATAGACATAGTATAAGTATTTAACAAATCATTGCCGGAATAATTATTTAAAATGGTGAGAATATTTTATCAAAGCCTTGAAACTAACTGTCGCCATTATGAAAATTACAACGTTACGGAAGTAGAAACGAATGGAAATATATAGAGCACGACTATTTTATGTATTATTTATATTTCAATCATGTTTCGGTTTATATTTAATATTTATTGTAACATGTCATAGATCCTTCAACTGGCAATGTCCAATAAGGATTTACAGTAGTTTTGCCGATATAGCACCAGCATGATAAAATGGTATACTGCCTGATTTATTTGACTTTCTTATTATATATAGTTCTACTGTAACTAAAAACATAAAAAACGCCGTATTTCATTTGGTATGTATAAACTACATAATTACATACACTGAAACCTACCAGCCCACTGTAGAGTATTCGGGAGCAAAAGATGTCTATCGGATGTAATTTTACCTTTAATGATATTAAACGCCAGTTGCCTTTCCTTTACTTGTAATTTTGTTAAATTTTTATATCATAAAGCAACAAAGTGTAAATAAATAAATAAACATTATATACACTTACTAAGCCCATAATAAATTCAAACGCCTTTATTGAAAATCGTCGTGATGAAATCACATTCAGTCAAAGCATTACAAATTACAGCTTTTAGCCAAATCGTTTTTCGCGGTTTCCATACTCAAACCTGAGAAAGAGACAGTATTATTGGTAAGAATGAGATGCAACGTTATATAGGTGTTTCTAAAGCACTTTATGTTTTAATAACATACATATATAAGTATTAGTTAGCCACCGAGAACTTTCACAACATTTCAACAATAAGCGTCATACAATAAAACGTAAATGCGAAAAAGAGGATAAAACTTGTCTTATTTGCGTTCTAGTTTATCACTCTTCTGTTAATTTCCCCACTTCAACCACAAAAAGGAAAATTTAATCTTAAGAATAATCAAATAAATAAAGTACATAATTTGATTGCAGTTGCTTCAACTCCAGTACAATAAAGCTCTCTGAGTTTGTTACGCCGAAGAAAATATGGGCCAATACCTTGATCTAAAGTTTGTGCTAGATGAGACTACAATTTACCCTTAAATCAAAAATATACGAGAATAATAGATCTACTGCATATAGTGTTTCTTATACATTTATAACATAATTATTTTACCATGCAAGTTTAACTGTGAATGCTTTAGAAAGAGTCCTAAAACAAATTGATGTCACCGACTCATGTTCCTTGATTAGGAGGAAGATTTAAAAATAAAATATTTTGGTCTTCTTTCTACTTGTTACGCTTTCGGGATACAGCTGTCTAAAAATCTTTAAATATAACAAATGAAATATACCACATACCAAGGTTGATACTGTACATTTGTTATTTAAATTTCTTAAGTTCGATACATTAGAAAATAATATAAAAGTGAGCGTATCCACTACTATAAGTCAGCGTAACGAAAAAGATAGCGAGGCATATTTGAGCATATTTTACAATTTCCACAGCAGCCTTCAACACAGCAGCGCGGCTTCAAGATTGCTCTTTTATCCGCAACGTCCCTATAATTAACACTCGAGAGAAACATAAATAACTTACTTCTGACCGCGGCTTAGTGTATCCAACCAAAATATTGGTGTATGACTTCCTTCGAAAATTCGTTTAGGATACTATTTTACTATAACCCGTGTTATTTGAGTTCATACTTAGAAAAATGTATTGGCTCGTAGGTCGAAAGCTATTCGTGTAATTTATATAAGTGTTATAATGATCCTCGACTGTAAGATATTATAATGCTAAGTATTTAAATGTGCATAGTATAGAACTATGATAATGCCACTTAAGTCATTCAGAAATTACTTTAAAAAAATCTTAACCATTTCAGTTGTATCAGAACGAATGTCATCATAGTAACAGCTTAGCCACTTGGCTAACCGGGCCCAATGTATTTTGTATATTATTATAATTTTAATATGTTTATCTGAAACCTCCTAAGTTGCAGCTTGATAAAGCTTTCCTATCATGTACGTAAGATCGACATAGTCGTTATTTATTTTAAAACTTTTCCAATAATAACAACGTACCTATAAGGTACACAAAGTTACGGAGCGAGCGAAACCGCAGGCAGCGACTAGACTCCAATATACATTCCTCGGCGGATTCCTTTAGTTACACCACACTGCCACAGTGCACGGCACATACGCTACAATTTGGACAGCGTCAATATGTTTGATAAGATATATCGCAGCAAAAAAACATTTTTTGAGCTACATTATTGTATTGACTTTTCAAAGAACTCACGTTTGTCAAAGAAGCGTTGCCTCCTTTACTCACGTAATAGTCACCATAACATGGGAAGATCAGCTGTTGGTGCCATGATCATTAATCTGTACATAAACGCTCATCACCTCTCTGTTGAAAAATAATTGAAAAGGCAGTTGTAGAAAACAAAAGGCAGTTTTACTACAAGTAACAAAACTGTATATTTACATTACTACTTACCGCAACGTATGTGTGTACAAAAACATCTAGTTAATGTGGAAATTTAAAACAATGAGCTTTACAAAGCTTTATGTGGAAGTAGAAAACCGAGTAATCCCTTAACATCTATTGAGCGTAAATAATAAATTAAATGTTAACAATTCATCAAAACCGTTGTTGAAAGGTTCATTATAACGACAATTAAAACTCCTAAAGACTTTTGATTACAATACACTTATTTTATAACTTATAATAGTTATAAAATAAGTGTATCAATTCCATTAAAACGATGTGTTTTATTATTAAATTTATTAGCAGACTTAGTTTTTGATAATGTTTTAAATGAACGATTTGGAGTTAGCTTTTACTAAGATCCATGACTCAAAACTACAGCAAAACATTTTATAACCCAAAATAAAACTAAACTTGCGTTGCTGATCGTAAAATTCCTCCGAGAAATGTTCTAACTGTGTACGGTGGTGCACACAAGTGCTGACTTTACAACCGGATCAGCGCAGACTTTTAGTAGAATTTTATGGTTTTCTTTATAACCCTAAAGGTGTGAATTTTTAGAGCTTATTAAAGAAACTGTCTTTAAGTTTAACAAATCAGAGAAACTTTGGCAATACTAATTTATTAATAAATACTGGTTTGAGGTAATGCGTTATATTCAAAATGTATGGCGTATACATTTGCGATTGTTAATACTGTATAACTCGTATTTTGTCGAGTGTTGTTTAAATAAAATCGGTTAATACTGCAGTTTAAGAAAGCTTTGTAAAAGTTAAAAACATAAAAATGACGCAAATAAAAACATGTTCATTGAAAGAAAATCCTGTTTTCATTTTCTCAAAGTACTTGAATTCTCTACAATAACATATTACTCCACATTAGGAATTGTATATTTGAAAAACGCATGGAAGTGTGCCTTGCTATGCTTTGTGTGTGCTTTATTAGCTTTACATAAGGTTTACTTTTGTTCAACATATTCTCAAGCGTGGTTTTCAATTTACGTAGTTATAAAAGCATTTTATATAAGTTTTACTGCGTGGAGATAAAGTTCATAGTCGTTTAATTTAACGTGATTCAGGTAATGCGAGCCTCGCAATAATTCTACAATTAAGCAGACGCCTGTAACCCATAAGCGAGAGCGACATTCTAATATTCTTTCTAATTTATCTCTCTTCTTTAGTCGCGTTCTTTAGTACTGAACGTCTTGGTGTTACATATTTTCCTACATTCCCCTCCTGTCTTCGGCAAGCCTCAGCGCCTGTCTAAGGTGCGCCTTAACTTGGTTGGTCCAGCGAGTAGGGGATCGACCTCAGGGTCTCGTGTCTTCTATTCCACCGGTCACAAACTTCTGTAAGTTATCGGGTCCTCCGCGTGCTATATGTCCAAAAAAGCTCAGCATTATTTGGTAACAAACCGAAGGAAGACGGGTCATCACTTGTAGTTGCCCAGGGAATCCTGCGCATCTGCGCAAACAAAGACACCGCATTTCAAAGGCATCTCTCCACCACCTTTCGGCTGCTCACACAGTCCAAGTTGCAGCACCGTGTAAGAAAATGAGGAACGCTAGTGATTCGACCAATATTTTATTAATTTATATAAGAAATAAAATCACCAACATAGAAAGATGGCTATAACAGCTACACCGCTCATTTTTTCATTATCAGCCCGGAAAATCTGTTAATATTTTCTTAATTTCTATTACCTACTTACGTTTAGTAAAATTGATTTGATAATTATTATTGTATTTCATTTATATTTTTTTGTATTTAAATTCCAACTCTTTGCTAATAACAATTGCAAATTATCAAACCGCCATTCGCCTAGGGTTCAGCCCCCCCGGTCGCAGCGTTCAGAAGATTTATGGGCTGACCCAAAATGAAATTGAGTCGACACACTCAGCCGATTACTGAGTGTACCTGCGAGTTGTAATCACTACTGTGCGATTTATTGCTTCTTAAGGCGCGTGGATAATTTTCTTATACACGTTTCGGAGCTAATTTTAGCCATTTGTATAATGTAATATTATGTCATTTTCCATCGAAATTTTAACGAAAATATGTTCAGCTTATCGTGCACAAGATAAATGGGACCTTTAACGAATAGGTGTAAGTTAAAAATTTAATAATTTTAAATTTTGATTAAATGTTATTAAATGTAACGAATTTCAAGGATTACGTAGGAAAAACTCCACGTAGTGTTAACGAACAAATCGACACAATATGATTAACCGCTGAATTTCGGGAAACAAAACAGAATTAACTTTAAATAACAATTACTGCGTGCTTTTGTTCGCGCCCCAATTTAGTTCCGAGTGTCGCATACAAATGTATATAAAAACATTTCGCTTCGTCCATAATTGTCTTTTGTTATTGGAAATCCTCTTTTAAATACCCAGCTCTTACGTCACGTTTGGGAGATACGAAAAAACGCATTGTTTCATCTTATAATACTTATAATAAACTCTTAATAGACGATGATTAAACAAGCAGATATGATATCTTGACATCTGTTGATTATGAAAAATTAAGGTTCTTTTTAATAATATTAATACACGCGATTATGAATATCTAAAAACTTATCAATAGGAATAATAACAAGAAATAACCACTCCAATCTGTAATTTATTCTAAGTTAAATGTATAAATTTGTATTATTCGTAAAATAATTATCCAATTTAAGCGCTGACAAACAACAAACACTTGACAAATATCGCACGAAACACTTCACAATTAATTAAACCAAACCTTCATCTGTCTTCGGGACTATAATAAGTGTGACGTCACGTTCCTCCTAAAGCTTTACTTTCAATTCTAAATGCATACGTTTTTATCATATTTCTTTGTTTTCTTTATTTATTTGAATCAAATTTTATTTGTCAATCTACACAATACATCTCGTTTCTATAAAAAAGATTAATTTCTCAATTTTTCTTCTATATCTAATAACAGAAACTGTCCCCTAATAGTCGGAGGGTACTTCACTCAAGATATTTAACATTAAAAGTTTTCCCAATGACACATTTTATATCTTTGAATGCTCGCCGGGCCTAAAACCAGAAAATTGTTTGGTAAAGCCTCTGTCAGACGCACGCCACTTGTAAAAACGATATGAAAGGCTCCCGAAGCTTTCAAGGAAATCGACCGCTATATGTGTATTGAGATTAATTGTTTGTGAACCTTTCCCAAAAGAGTGGATTGAAATGGGAATTCACAAATATTTTCTTTGAGCACCCAAGTGCTACGAGATTCATTCCTTGTGCTACGAGAGCTACGGGAATCGGTGCTTTATTAGACGCATAAATAAATAGAGTATTTGCATAATATAAATCAGTTGGTTACATTCGCAGCACCCACTAAAATGATAATAGCTAATAGTAATGCAAATACTAGTTAAAAAACCATTAAAGTCTAGTATTATGTAAACTGGTACAGCATAAAATCAACGCCAACCCTGTCCGCTCGCTCCTCCAAATGACAGACCCTCAACGTGTAACGTGACGTCACGGTACCTGTTAAATTTAATTGACACGTTCGACGTTTTGAATACGGAAGAGCACTCTCTTCGTACATACATTTGATTTCCTATTATTTTAGGAATATCTGCGCTAAGTACGATTCTAACCTTTGTAGATAGAATTTGCATCTTAGGGCTATTGCTCTAGGACGTTCCCTGTCCAAATACACCAACCAACTATCCTACCATAAACTTTTGCGCTCCTGTCATTAAAAATTTAACAGACACATTGACATTAGCATTCTTAACGCCTAAGCTTTTTCCTATTATAAGCGATCTAATTAGAAAATTAAATTTTGCTTAAGTAAATCCATTGTGCAATTTCTTAACGCTTATCTATATAATTTAATTAAAGGAATATCAGCTGAGAGCACGCGTTAATTCCTTGAAACGTTCGCTCATCTTTACATAATTACCCAAATAGAGCTATAAGCCACTTCATTATGGGCTACGACTTATGCTACACATACACGGTATGTCAAAGGAGACAAATTAGATTTAGGCAGTTTCTTTCTCATTCTGTACACATAAACTTAATAATTCATACCGTGTATAAATTTTTCACAATTTCAAGGACTTTATATGACTAAGACGTCGTTAATTTTTGCTAGAGCTATTTATCTAGACATAGTATTTTTGTACGTATAAAAATATTCATTTATTAGGTATAATCCCAAAGAATACTTTGGGATTGTACCTAATATTGTGTATCTAATAAGATAACCTAAGTAATTTATAAATTTCAGCACAAAGTTAGGTATTAAGAGGAAGGTAAATTTATTAGTAACACAAATTAAATTTAAATGTAAGCATATGTGTACGATCATTATTTTAATGTTTTCTTCTTTAAAGCGTGACCTGTGAACACATCCTATCAGGATGGTGTGTCACAAATTTAATAAAGCCACATATAATGCAAGATATAGACACTAAGTTTGAGAATGGAGCTTCACTTAGTTTACGATGCATCGCTAGTTATTAATCGAGTTATGAGCTTTTATCCTCCTTAACTTGTTTTTATGGATTTCGGATGTAACTTGTTGGTTGTTTAAAGTCTCGGATGTGGAAGTCGGCTAATATGGTGATGGTAGGCCAAAGCGCATTATTAATTGGAAATCATAAAATCATTATATGTGGAAGATGGCTCTGTATTGAAAACGGTATTTAAAAACATCAATTTTTATTCACATCAATATTTATGTAAATTAAATATTCACTTATAGACCACAAGCCCATGAACAAAAAATACCTGTGAAATGACCCAACGTGAATTACGCTTAGAAGGCTGTTACTATATCTGAAAATAGCGCTGAGCACTATGCCGTCATTTCTCAGCGGTACATGTGAGTACGTGAGTAAATGGACTTTCTCAGGTACAATTGGGGAATTTCGACTAATTATTAATGTACGGCTTTGTTATAAGTGTATAGATGATTAAAAATAAATGTCGAAAAACCTAGTGCCGTACTAAAGTGATGGTGCCGGAAGTCGGTGCAAATTTTTAATTCGACGACAGTTGCAGAAGCAATATAGGTCATTTATTACTGTACGGAATTTGTGTGATTCCTTTTGGACACATATACAGATACTTTACCCGTAAACGCCGTACATATTTCCAGCGGAGCGGTCGAAAGCCAAGGATCGGAACCCTACCCCTACACCCATATACCCTAACGTCATTGTAAAATGTACGGCAACATGTTCAAAATATTATTTAACACGGACAATAATGTTTTATAATTATGCCGCCCAAAACTTATAGTTAATATTTGTGTAAATAAATATTTATCAAAATTTCAGGATTTACCAAGTTCTTACTGCTGTAAGATCAGAGAATAATGTACGGCAACTTGTTTTTTTACATAATGTTACTAAATATTACCGTTGTACCTTATAGCCGTTCATTATAAATGGTAACAAATAAAAATATTATGATAAAAAATATATGAAATTTCCGAAATTTAGATGACTTTTCAAATGCTCCTAGAGTAATATGGGGAGTAATATTTTCAAAGATTATTGTTATTTTATATGTAACAAATATAAATAAACAAAAAAAACCAGATGCCGTACTTTTTACTTCAGATTATTCTTTACAGCTGATAAAAACTTCGACGACGTTTGAGGTGTCCCTTAAGGTCATTAATAACTGTACGTATCTGAGTATACTACCATAAGGCTGTAAAGTATATTTACAGCCTTATCATACCAGCAGAGAGAGGTAAAGGAAAAATATTTTTAACATTAATAAAAATATAATACAGGGCGTCCCAAAGTTATGGGACATGAAGGGAAAGTACCTTAAATATCGTAGATAGGGCATTTTACTAAAATCATAAAAGTAGGGGTGTGTTTTTTACATTTAAGTCGGTTCGATTTCCAGACGAGGCAAGTAATTTTTTAAAAATCTTTGGATGCAGAATTACTAACTTTTAAAAATAACATAAAGTCTTCTTTTAGTAAAATACCCTATCTACGATATTTAAGGTACTTTCCCTTCATTTCCCATAACTTTGGGACGCCCAGTATTGGTAGGCGGTGGTATAATCTGCCATTTCACAGACTAGCGGACTATCGAAAGTGTACGGCATTTATCTTTTATTAAAGATTGTCTAAAGTATTAATAACCTGTGTTATTGCCGTACAGATAAAAGTCACCGGAAAATGACTCTTTTCTGAGGAAAGTAATTTACTTCATACACCTATGTGTTCCACAAAAAATGTACGGCATGCTGGAAAATGTTACCTATTTGTGAAGTACTCTCAAGATCATTTAATTTTATGTTGTTCTATATCATCATCACCTATATGCTAATCAGACATATGTTGCGACCCTTGGCTTTCGACCGCTCCGCTGGAAATATGTACGGCGTTTACGGGTAAAGTATCTGTATATGTGTCCAAAAGGAATCACACAAATGCCGTACAGTAATAAATGACCTATATTGCTTCTGCAACTGTCGTCGAATTAAAAATTTGCACCGACTTCCGGCACCATCACTTTAGTACGGCACTAGGTTTTTCGACATTTATTTTTAATCATCTATACACTTATAACAAAGCCGTACATTAATAGTTAGTCGAAATTCCCCAATTGTACCTGAGAAAGTCCATTCACTCACGTACTCACATGTACCGCTCAGAAATGACGGCATAGTGCTCAGAGCTATTTTCAGATATAGTAACAGCCTTCTAAGCGTAATTCACGTTGGGTCATTTCACAGGTATTTTTTGTTCATGGGCTTGTGGTCTATTATACACAAAACTTATCTTTTAAACTTTGTATGTTTTTTTTAAAACATTTCGATATGCTCTTTGCAAGTAAGCTTGGTAAGTTAGGAGCTATTGAAAGTGATTGAAGGAAATTTACAATTAAATTGGCAACATTATCCTCAACTGGTCAATAGTTAATTAATCCACCATTCATATATAATATAACATCAAATAAATACAATTTTATAAAGTTCCAACGATTCTATTCTGTAAATATAAAATCTTGATGATAAACGCTCCCTTTTAAAGTTTGTTACAATCATCAGTAAGTTCAAGTAATGGTAACCTTTGCTAAGCCTTTGCTTTAAAGGTTTCCCAAAATAAAAAAGCCTTTAATATTTGACGAGGTCATGGTAGTCTTTGTCCAGTGCCTCACAGTGAGGACCGTATCTTAATGAGAGATATTGTAGGCAATGGTATACTCGGAACGTCATCAAGAATTCATTGAACGTAAAGGCCGGCTTTATCACTCGACAAATGGAGGTTTCTAAATATAAGTATATATACTTAAAAAGATTTATTTCAATGTTTAATAATGACTTAATATGTTAAGAAATTCCATCGATTCCTTGTGGCTGATACTTACATTCTACGGAAATGCTACGTGTTTAAATCCGGCTACGGCGTAGATTTATTTATGCCTCCTGGAAGGCTTACTAAGAATAAAATTTCAATTGCATCACCTCCTATTACTTTGTTTTATAAAAATACAAGAAAAAACTGGGTAAGACATTTTAGGATTAAAAAGCTAGTACTACGTATATTTCAAATAAAAAGTGCCTTTTTGAGAATAATAAATGATTTATTATATTTTTTTCAAAGATTTCAATATGTTTTATAATTATAGCGATGAATGTTTAAGAGTAAAGAAAATTGTATCCACAAAGCTATGAATATCAGTAACACATATCAGAGTGTGGACCACACAATGTTGATACTTGTATACTCAATCGTAATCCGTTAAACCACGCTCAAACCGTTTTAATCCGAGTACAGTGTTTTCGAGTGCGTCGGTTATTAATAATGAAACTAGGTTATGTTTTTGTTGCAACAAGCATACTTTGGAGATTTATCTCGTCGGTAACATCGAATATTTTTTGATAAGATGGTTTTTAAATCGTCCATACATATTACCGTATTTTAATACATATACTTGTGCCCATGAGTATATACTAAACAATGACTACAATAGTACTATAAACATCCATGGATACTAAGAATCAAATCCAAGGATACTATTTCGGGTCTATAATAAGGAACATTAGCTATAGGAAATTATTCACTATAATAGTTGCACATACCGATTTTTAAGATGTATTCGGAGAATTACAAAAGATTACATCAAGCAGCTTGGTTGCATAATCAATCAATTAAAAGCTGTTACCTTGCTATTGCATCTATTTTTATAGGTAAAAAAACGAAATGCCCGGTACACGCTTGTCCACCTGCAAGCTTATTAAGCCCGCTGCAGCGCCCGCTGGCTTATCAGACAAAATATTTGCCGGCGGCCGCAACGTTCCGAATTATTACACCCGGTTTTTAAATTATGACCGTATTCTGCTCTGAATGAGCTTAATTTTCAGCATTAAAAGATACTCAAATTTTTATGTTTTTGAAAGTAATTATGAGCTATTTTTACTTAAAATAGTACACCAGATATGCATTACATATTTATTATCCAGTTTTTGTGGATTTATATTTTTTTACAAAAAAATAATTTTATTCATAGAATTGTACGTTTATAAGGGAATATCTTATAATATGTGAATCATATTAAGGCTTTATAAAACTATTGTTAGATGTACTAATGTACGACAGAAAACTAGACATGTATACACGAGCAGTACAGGTCTAGTTTGGAGGATGGCTCCTCACGATGTTTTTCCTTCCAATACGACCTAGGGTCCCTTTCCTGGGGTCAGGGTTTAACCGCACGACCCTAAGGTTTAATTGTTACGCTTAACCTCTACGCCAATGATTCATGGCTTACTTGCCTAAGGGTCCCATGTATACCAGGTGGGGCAGAGGGCACCCAGAGTCGTACCCTAAGCTGGTCTTACCTTAGAAATAGAAAACCTTGTTTAGCCCTTTTTTCGGTGTTTAGTAGTTTAGTCGATTGGCTTGATTTCATAACTAACATAGTATATATTTGGAGATTATATCAGGCCAGCATATTTCCAGTATACATGGATAGTAAACTCAAGTCACATTAGGGATACAAATATAAACAAAAACAATATAACCTATCCACAAAACAAACGTGATTTAGCTAAAACCGTGCAAAAGCCACGTCAGCTTATTCCGGGAATTCTAATGCAATCGTCGAAAACATACTAATTGAAAAAGTTGAAAGTGTTGTGACAAGTCGAAACACGTCGAAACATTGTATAAATATCACATGACATGTTGAGACAACTTTCGACGTGTACGTTGCGAATGCTAAAAGCTAAAGTTGGGCGATGAATATTGCATTTTTCTCCGTTGCTTATTTTAGAATACTTTAGTCATCGATTGGCGTTTCATAGCAATGTAAAATTATATTAAATACTTTAATTTAATTAAACATACTGACAGTTTCTCATTTACTTCTGCTAATTATGAAACTTTTCTAAAGTAAAAATATAGGTATATATAGTTTGATAATTTTAAATATATTACGTATGTATACATAGTGTATAATATACATACAGGATTGCCTAAAATTCATCTCGTTTCAATTAGAGGCTCATTAAGAATTAATTTCCCGGCGCGCAGATTAATGAAATTCATTCACGATACATGCGCAATGCGATATTTCACTATAAATTATTATATTTGTCTAATGGTGATATGGAAAGTCCACAGAATTTAGCAAGTATTTCAGAATTGCGAAATTCAAGTCAAGTGCATAAAAATATGTAGGTATATGTCGGAGCAATGGCGCTGGTATCAGCTGCCATTGTCATTATATGTCGCAGAGATCGTAAAATAACAACGTCAAAGTCTTATCAGTTTATAACCGTTATTACTAGTGGCTTATTTAATTTGTCAATGTTGATTTTGATTTTTCAAATGTTTGTTTGATTTGTCAAATCTACAAATTAACAGACTATTTTATAGTCTACAGTAATAGTATTTTCATAGTAATTATTATTAATGTCAGCTGCCCGTGTATTAAGTTAATAACATCAAAGTCAAATTAGTTTAAAACCGTTTATACTATTTGATTTGTCAATATTGACCCAGACCATTTGATAGTCTGTGGAAATAGTACTTTCATAGTCATTATTATTAATGTCGGAGAAATGGTGTCACTGTCAGCTGCAATCGTCGTCATAATTTCATAACATCAAAGTCAAAATAGTTTAAATCGTTAATACTATTGGTTTATTTGATTTGTAAATGTTGCTACAATTTACAAATTAATGACTATTCCATGGTCAATAATAATAATGACTATGGAGTAATTATTATTATTGACCCATAGTCATCATTATTATTAAAGTAATTTATAAAAACATAAAACATTTGAAACTTAATTACAAACAATAAAGTAATCTGTGACGTTCCTATGACTTGCAGATGAATCTTTCAAAAATAATTTTCTAATAAATAATAACAAATTTTTATAAAGGCTACACATTCCTCGGAAAACAATAAGCTTCCAGAGAAACATTCTTATTTGGATGTTAAACACAGAATACAGCGACTTTAGAATAAGAATACAGAAAACCTATACTTGCATGAAATTTTCAAAACTGACATTAATATGGGAATATTCAAATAAGTTTGAGCCGAGTGGTATTGCAAGAGACGATGGCAAAAGACCGGACGGTATGAGTTTGATTCCATGGAAAATGGGCCGGGTACTGGTATGGGATGCAACCTGTTCAGACACGCTGGCCCCTCCCATCTACATGGAACCAACTACAGAGCTGGTGCGGCTTGTGAAGCGGCTGAAAAAACTAAAGTATGCAAATACGGGGGGTCTAGGCTCAGAATATGATTTTGTCATATTCGGTGTCGAGACCCTTGGTCCGTGGGGTCCCTAGCGCTTTAAGGCTTTTTAAAGAAATATCAAAAGGTTAGTCGACATCACAGGAGACCGAAGGGCGAAGAATTAGTCTACCGATTCAAAGGGGAACGCTGCCAGTATCTTCGGAACCTTGCCTAAAGGGACTCCTTTTAATAATATATTTTAGTTTATGTTAAGGTTAGTTATTTATTTCAATGCATAATGTATAGAATTTATTAAATAAATACTTAATACTTTAACAAGTTAGTAAATCAAGTAGTAAGTTTGTTAGAGGTTCGAGCAGCATTAAACGAAGGAGTAAAACGAATTCACGCAAAAATGGCATTCCTTAGACCTCCTGCAAGGAAAACCTGTGAAGGTTTTCCTACTAAAATTGTAACCTATAATTTAACATATCTTATATGTATAACCGAATGTTTATATTTGTTTCTTTGTATACAATATTATAGTTAATAATTATCGTTCATCATAGTAGAGAATTAAAAGGCTTTTTTATTTAATATAGACCACAGATAAGACGTCATAGTAAACACATATACCTTATTTTATTTACTGTTATTGTTTCTTTAAAATATTGATATTAAGTCTAATGAGTTGGTGTTAAGTGTTAACTAACTTACTTGTTGTTTGACACGCGGCTGAGTTATGGGACGGAGTTTGGGCAAACATTTGTTGAGATTCAAGGACAATTAATATTCATGTAACCGCTGAAATGCTTTATTATAATCTTGATTTTATGAATTTATAATGTTAGTTCATTCTTGCGTCTTGGTTGGCTGAATAAAACTTTCATATTAGACTACGTTTTCAAATTATTATATTCACGAAACGATTTAAAACTAATGTTCTCTTTTAATAAAACAATTTTATTATTAGCTATCTGATATCTGATTGTTTTCTATCTCTGTGTATTTAAGATATTAAACTTGATTCTATTTAGCACTCAGTTTTAAATAACAGAGATTTTTTTTATATATGACGGAGTGAGATAAGGAGGAGTCATAGGAACGAGGGCAGCCTAAATAATGGAGTGGAAGGATTACGCGTGAAAATGGTGGTTGAAATTCAGAGGTCGTAACTAACAATGAACGTTACGATAGGTCGTCTAACGACAGGAAGGCAGATACAGGAACCGATTGTTGACAAAGCAACAAACGAAAACCTGAACAATTACTAGAAAGCACGAACTTAATTTTATCAAAAACAGGACCTGCAATATGTAATACATAATATATAATAATAATGATATATGATTGAAGATAATGAAGATAAAACTTAGTTTGTTGCCTTTTAATCAGCAAATCAGCCTTTTTATTTCGACATTGGTCTAATTTTTAAAGGCTTCTCTAAAATTTGTGATAAACAGGTTTGTGATATTTCCTGTACTCGTTCCGCGACCGATGCCGAATCGACTACAAAGTCATTCGGCAGTCATAGGACGTCACAGATTACTTTATTGTTTGTAATTAAGTTTCAAATGTTTTATGTTTTTATAAATTACTTTAATAATAATGATGACTATGGGTCAATAATAATAATGACTATGGAGTAATTATTATTATTGACCCATAGTCATCATTATTATTAAAGTAATTTATAAAAACATAAAACATTTGAAACTTAATTACAAACAATAAAGTAATCTGTGACGTTCCTATGACTGCCGAATGACTTTGTAGTCGATTCGGCATCGGTCGCGGAACGAGTACAGGAAATATCACAAACCTGTTTATCACAAATTTTAGAGAAGCCTTTAAAAATTAGACCAATGTCGAAATAAAAAGGCTGATTTGCTGATTAAAAGGCAACAAACTAAGTTTTATCTTCATTATCTTCAATCATATATCATTATTATTATATATTATGTATTACATATTGCAGGTCCTGTTTTTGATAAAATTAAGTTCGTGCTTTCTAGTAATTGTTCAGGTTTTCGTTTGTTGCTTTGTCAACAATCGGTTCCTGTATCTGCCTTCCTGTCGTTAGACGACCTATCGTAACGTTCATTGTTAGTTACGACCTCTGAATTTCAACCACCATTTTCACGCGTAATCCTTCCACTCCATTATTTAGGCTGCCCTCGTTCCTATGACTCCTCCTCATCTCACTCCGTCATATATAAAAAAAATCTCTGTTATTTAAAACTGAGTGCTAAATAGAATCAAGTTTAATATCTTAAATACACAGAGATAGAAAAACAATCAGATATCAGATAGCTAATAATAAAATTGTTTTATTAAAAGAGAACATTAGTTTTAAATCGTTTCGTGAATATAATAATTTGAAAACGTAGTCTAATATGAAAGTTTTATTCAGCCAACCAAGACGCAAGAATGAACTAACATTATAAATTCATAAAATCAAGATTATAATAAAGCATTTCAGCGGTTACATGAATATTAATTGTCCTTGAATCTCAACAAATGTTTGCCCAAACTCCGTCCCATAACTCAGCCGCGTGTCAAACAACAAGTAAGTTAGTTAACACTTAACACCAACTCATTAGACTTAATATCAATATTTTAAAGAAACAATAACAGTAAATAAAATAAGGTATATGTGTTTACTATGACGTCTTATCTGTGGTCTATATTAAATAAAAAAGCCTTTAATTCTCTACTATGATGAACGATAATTATTAACTATAATATTGTATACAAAGAAACAAATATAAACATTCGGTTATACATATAAGATATGTTAAATTATAGGTTACAATTTTAGTAGGAAAACCTTCACAGGTTTTCCTTGCAGGAGGTCTAAGGAATGCCATTTTTGCGTGAATTCGTTTTACTCCTTCGTTTAATGCTGCTCGAACCTCTAACAAACTTACTACTTGATTTACTAACTTGTTAAAGTATTAAGTATTTATTTAATAAATTCTATACATTATGCATTGAAATAAATAACTAACCTTAACATAAACTAAAATATATTATTAAAAGGAGTCCCTTTAGGCAAGGTTCCGAAGATACTGGCAGCGTTCCCCCTTTGAATCGGTAGACTAATTCTTCGCCCTTCGGTCTCCTGTGATGTCGACTAACCTTTTTGATATTTCTTTAAAAAGCCTTAAAGCGCTAGGACCCCACGGACCAAGGGTCTCGACACCGAATATGACAAAATCATATTCTGAGCCTAGACCCCCCGTATTTGCATACTTTAGTTTTTTCAGCCGCTTCACAAGCCGCACCAGCTCTGTAGTTGGTTCCATGTAGATGGGAGGGGCCAGCGTGTCTGAACAGGTTGCATCCCATACCAGTACCCGGCCCATTTTCCATGGAATCAAACTCATACCGTCCGGTCTTTTGCCATCGTCTCTTGCAATACCACTCGGCTCAAACTTATTTGAATATTCCCATATTAATGTCAGTTTTGAAAATTTCATGCAAGTATAGGTTTTCTGTATTCTTATTCTAAAGTCGCTGTATTCTGTGTTTAACATCCAAATAAGAATGTTTCTCTGGAAGCTTATTGTTTTCCGAGGAATGTGTAGCCTTTATAAAAATTTGTTATTATTTATTAGAAAATTATTTTTGAAAGATTCATCTGCAAGTCACCTTTTTGCTGCCTTTTTAAAAGATCCTTATCTTTTTTGTAGTTGGTCGACGTCACGAAAGTAGCGTTTCACCGTTTACCAGTACAATTTAAATTCATATTTCATAAACAGTTTAGATATAACGGATTTATGAAATAGAAAATTGTCTATTAGCGACCGGCGAGCGTTGGGAAACTTGGCACACGCGGGAAATTATGAATATTTCACAGATTTGTTGGGGAATTGTGCTGAAACATGAATCCTGAATTTTTGGTATTTCCTGGTATCTATATAGTTTTTATTAAACATTTGGAGTAAAAAAAGTTATATCATTTTTAATTTACATGGTATACTTTCTCTTGGGTATTAAAATAATGGATTAGCAATATGGGAATGTGAAAAATCTTCAATATCTGTTATATAAAAAATTACACATCATTTGTGTTAAACTGTTAAGAAGTTCTTTCAATAGTGCGTCACGTCACATCCAAGATTTTGTTCCACTCCTGGTGTTTCTATCTAAAAACTGAGTCACTGCCGACATATTGCAGGCCATTGGCTATAATTTATAAGCTCACTAACTGTGAGGGGGTTGCCAGTCGCAAAAAGTCGACAAATCGCCACTCGAGGCGTGGAAAGAGCGATTTTTCTTAAGGATTGCGATGCCACTGTTTCATGAACAAATATACGGGAATTTCTCAAATATATTGCTTTAGGAGACTGTACATTTCTCATACTGGAAATACAGTATTGCTATGTTGTACAGAATGTATTCAAATCGAGAATATTTCTTGTTTATTCAGTATTGAAGTTGTTTTGAATTACGTTTCGTAGTACGATATAACTATTACTTTATATTTAAAAATAGATTACAATTATTATTACCAAGTTTCTTTTCAATTAGTAACAAAATATTGTAAACCTATTTTAAAAGAGTAAGTGTGGAGTTTCTTGCCCATTCTTCTCCACACGAAACTACCTTTTGGAAGGGGCAACTAGAATCATCTTTATATTTTTTTTTTTGACGTTCAAAAGTGCCATTTTAGATGGTCTAATTGAAATAAACGATTTGACTTTGACTTTGAAATTTTTATTTTTCATTCACCTATTGATAGAGCAAAACACGATCATAAACTTCAGTTTATAATGTCTAAAATATTAAATAAATGATTGAATTTAGTAATTAGTCTGATGTGCAACCCGTGATAATTCACGTTAGATATTAAACACAGGCCTGTTGGTTGTGTGTAATGTTATGAAATAGCGTGGTTTAGATGAAATGTGGACACAGACAATGTCGTGATTCCGAGCCAGTCAATATTATAATCTCGAACAATTCAGTCGAGAGTCGTAAAGTAGAGTGTTGACGCGAGGGATCGCACTGCCATCATTTTTATTGTCTAGAGCTTTCTGGCTTCAGGGCCGGAGTCAAGTAGGAATTATGTCGTATAATTGTTGAATATCTTGTTAATAATAAAACCTTAGAGATGGTTTAGGGCGTTTTGTGTATATTTTAAAACTACAAAAATAGATACCAAAAGTAAACTATTTCAACAAACAGGGGTTGTAAATGTGCAGAACAGATATGATATTCGATAGTTTGTAGCCACTGTTACTCTGTCGTTCACATAAAACCGATGGATAACCATACATCACTTTGTGGGTGTCTCTATGACATTCCTATATTTTTAGCAAAAAATAATACACGTATTGGAAACCATCTTTGCAAATGTATGATAACAGTGGATTAACCATTAATATAATATGTATATAATACTTATACATATTTATGAGTAGTTCAGCTCCTGAAATTGTTGGATCCGCACCTGGGATAGGTCCATACTTATTTTTTATTCGTCTAGACTTCTGGAAATAGTTACTTACATTGAAATTTGACGCAGTTTCATTTTCATTGAAATATTGTGATCCTAGTACTAGACTTAGTTCATTTTAAGTTTAAATTTTTCACTTATGAGGAGGTGGTAGTTGCGTTTATTTTATTTATTTAACTAAATCCGTACAGGTATCCATAACTTCGCATGTACTTTAAATCCTATGATTAAACATAATTTTATGAAGGTTTAGAAAGCAGCGGTAGATATGACGAAGCGAAACTTAAAATACACAACATTAAAATGACTTCAGGAGTTATTTTAGGTCATTAGAATCTTTGCCCAACTTATACATGGCGTGTTCTAAATATAAAGCATAAACATAAAAATCTTGAGTATTCTTTATAAATCCCTTGTACGTATGTGTGGATATTCGATCAAAAATCCATTTTAATATAACAAATAAATCATTTCAGTAGAATCTATTCGGCTGACCTGAATGATGGTAAAAAATAAATAAAATGGCTAACGGATAGCGTATCGTTTTTCTGCTGTCACTATCTTCCGGCAACAATGCCGGTGATTTATATTCCAACTGTGTTTTATTATAGTTTGCAACATTAATATTCTCTAATGTTTATAGTATAGTCTTGTTTCTAGGCGACGATTGCGCGCCTTATTGGATAGACTTAAATTGCAAGTATAATTAGAGCAGTACGCAAGTAACTAATTCTAACAATGAATAATGGCATCAGTTCTCTGTATCTGTTTCGTGATAATTGTTTTTTCTTTTAGGCAATGAGTGTGTGATTAGCCACACCGCACACGTTCTGTGTCTGACACACGCCGTCGTTTTGGTTTCTTGACGATGTTTTCCTTCACCGTATGAGCGAGTGTTAAATGTGTAATTTATATACCATGTCCGTGTTGTATATAGACTTAGATATAGTCCATTCGTGCACACCCGCGGATCGAATCTATGACCACAGCGATAAGAGTCGCACGCTCAAGCCATAAACATTGCTCAAAGTTTTTATTCGAAGATATAGAATAACAATTATAATACTTATTATTATTTTTAAATAATCATGTCTTACAGTATTTAATTCTGAAGCAGGGAATATGAAAACTAAAAAAGAATAAAAAAGTAAATTCATATATAAATATTATCTACGTATAAACAGATAAAGCTCAAAATAATTAAGAAAAGTTTGCTTGTTAACTGTGAGTTAGTTTTTACAACCTTATTACGAAGTTATGATTTCCAATTTTTTTTGGCTATAGTGCTATTAATTAAGTTAAAATATTGTTTTTAATTAAGATTGTACCAGTTTTGCTGTTATTTTTTTGTGACATAATTTTCATTTCTCTTTTAAATACCGTAGTTATGTTAAATAAAAACCAGAAGAATAGACTTATATTTGAAAATTTATCAGAGAATTCTTGAAAAACTCAATTCGAATTCAATGCACTTTATAAATATTATATCCAAAATACTTTATATGCTTCGTATAAAACGCGTGGAAATGACATTTCGAAAATATCGGTGAATTTGGTAAATATCGCGTTGGAGAATTCACTTTGGAACGACGTCAAATATTCGAGTTCCAATGCCGAGGCATTTACGCGAAAATTCCCAATGAATTTTTATTCATTGCTCTCGAATGAAACACGAAAGTTGATGTGTAATCAAATCAACTCTGTTGCTATTTGTTTAACAAAAACTTTGGCTACGTAAATTGATTGATTTTAATGGATGTTGTGACCGGATCCAGTGATGGTCACTTTTGGTTCCTTATATTTAGGAAAGGCTCTCATACGAGCTAAGCAGAAACTGTCTTGACTTCAAAAAGTGCAAATTTCATATATTTGTTATGTGCTTTTGGCGACAAAATAAGTAACAAGAATTTAAGAGATAAAACGGGGTTTGCTGACGTTACATATAAAATAAAACAACTAAAATAGAAGTGGGCTGGACATACCATACGAGGACCAGATAAGTACGTACGTACTTACAACCTAGACGCCATAAAATAAACTTAGGTAGGTAATTTAAAAGGTGGGCCGATGAAATCATGGAAATGGATGGAAAGACTAAGACCTGGTAGACGAGATTGGTACACAAAAAAGAATGGAGGACAATGGGGGGAGGCCTTTGCCCGAAGGCACACAGAATCCGTTATCGTAGATTAAGAAAAACAATAGTTATAATGTATATATTTTGTATTTACGATACAAGGATATAAATAAATAAATATGTTATGTGCTTATAAACATAATTTCATTTGTAATCAGTTGGAAATTGAGTAAAATTAATAAGCCAGTCTCTTAGCTACTTTAAAATCTAAATGCTACTAAATGGGTTTCTCCCCAATTAGGACATCATAAAAAGAAAATATTACGGTCAAAATTAGCTTGATACTTTCTAACTTGACCATTGAAAAGTTTTCAAACAAATTGTAGCTCATTTCGCATTTCACGCGAACAAAAAGTTGTTCCGTTAAACATAGCTTATTATTTTGAGGAAAACCTGAAAAGGCTCCGTCAAACAAGTTTAAGGATATATTTTAATATTGTACGCATATAAAATAACTAACGATGGTATAGCATTGCAATATCATCTGCAATAAACAAACTCATTCGTCGTTTATTTCACACATTTTTACCTTTTAAGCATGATTACTAATAACGGTTTTGTTTAAGTTATACTTTGAAGGCGACGACATTATATTATGTTCTCGGTGGTGTCCAACTACGATAATATAAACCTTTTTGGAGACCGTAAAATCATTGTTTTCAGAGGTCTGTATGGACATCCCTTAAACGCGACTTTAGCCTTTTATTATAGCAAGCATGAAACGTATTAAATCACATCAAGAACTTGGGCCATAACCGCTCAGCGGTTTGTGCCAAAAAGTTGTGAAATTAGCCACCGATTTATGGGTGAGATGCTAATGCCCCGGATAATATTCCGGCCGTTTTGCGGAATAACTGATTTACATGTTTTCCTGCGACGAGAAGTAATACGTTCGATGGTGAAAGTTTTGTGATGTTTCGAAATGATGCAAAACAAGCGCCTCAGGCCGCAATGAGCCTCTTCTCTTGTATTTATTTTTCGGTTTATATACCGAAAATAAATGTAGATGCGTTACACAATAGACTCCGTTGTACTTTGTAATAATTTTAATTTTGTCTAAATACATTTTTTATATTTAATTATTTTATAAACCTACATTATGATCGATGTCAAAAAATATATATGTATGAAATTGTATATTAAATTTAATTACTACTTTCGTATAACTTAAAAACTTCCATTATTAATAAGAACTTAAAATTATTATCTGCTCGGAACAGTGAAATACTAGGCTCCATTTCTTAATAATAATAAAATAGAAGGTAATTAGTTTAATTATAACAAAACTAACGAAAGTTCTCGTTAAAACTTATGCGCATCACATATGTATTAAAATTCTGGTATCTGTAAATATCAAAGTAACAAACTATCTGTACAAAGTTGAGTTCAGTGAGTTGACTGCGCAACACTGTAACAGCGAACTAACTTTAACAATATAGAGTTAAGAGCTTGTAGATCCAGCATTGCTTGCTTTGAGATTATAAAACTACTGAATTGCTACGCAGTGCCGAATATTCTGTTAACTCAGCTGTGTAATCCTATTAACCTTATTGCGAATATTTTAAAGTATCTTAACGTACTCCACCACCAGATGCCTGGAAGCCACTCACGTGTAGCTTTCAATATATTCAATTGATTATATATATTGGCGTTGGAAACCCAAACGATTGTTGAAAAGATTACTATTGGTAGTGATTATTAACTGGCAGTAAATGTAAAATTAGTAGTATTTAATGTATAATTCTTTTTTGACGGTTATAAGTGTACATTGTGTTACCTAAATGAATAAATGATTTTTGACTTTTGACTTTTAAACATGTGCGCTGCGGTAAACTTCGCAATATCGTCGTATTTCTTTTTGAGGATTTCGTCTATAGTTATTTTGTTAAAGTCTGTAAATGAAAACGTATTTGTTTTACAACATTATTTAAAATTATAATTCAATTTTGGTATATACGTTGCGCGTATATTGAGCGAAGTGAAAACCCCGAAAACTTTGTAATTGACGTCCACCGCCTAAGGACATATTGGAAAAGTTGCGTTTCCGTGTATAATCCGTATTCAGTATTTGTAATACAATTTTTCTCATATGTAATAATAATATAATGTAATAACAGATCACTATGAAGAACCAAGAGTAAACTTTTTGTGAATAATTTGACTGGTGCGGTTACAAAACTTGACGATACTTTAACTAAGGAATCGTTTAACAAGAAACGCGCAGAGAACTCCTAGAGTTCACGCACCAAATAGTTTTATTGGCCAAATTTAAAGAGCGACATATCAGAGCAAGAACATTAATTCAAAGTGGAACCTCTTAAAACTATGGCAATAAAAAAGAAATATTTCTTACAAGTTCTGTAATAAATGTGCAACTTGGTAATTGGACGCTTTACCGACAATTTATGTGCAACTTACGTCCGACTTCCTTTCGCTTTTAACTTGTTTAAATAACAAAACCAAAAAGTTTAGTAAAAGTTAAGTGCGTAAAGTTATCAATATTCTATGTTAAATTTAAAATGCAATTGTGACTCATGACTATTATATTGTAAGAACGTTGGGTCGCTGGCTTTTAATATATTTTTAGTGTCTAGTATCTCTTTGGAAAGATGATAAATATATCTTATTGAACACTTTTAATAATGCAGCTACTCCATTGACCCAATGTAGGTGTTTCAAATTGAAAATACTTTGTTTACTTTGTACTGTACATTTGTGTTTAGTTTTTGTTTTGATAAAAGCGACTTGAATTAGGCATCCACGTTCACCTCTCTACTGATCTCTGCTATTGCCAATTGTTAAATGAATTAATTCACTTGTGATAATATATCAAGAGTCAGTATAAATTTAATGTTCGCCAACAATAGGCGGTATTTAACCTATAAATATAAAGATTCATGCAATAGCTGTTATTGATTCCACTAAATTTGGCATCCTTTTATATTTGTATCCTTCCTGGTTTGTATTGACTTTACACTAATTTACAGTTTTTATTATTTCTAAGACCTTTATATAGTAGCCTATTAGGCAGATCTCTGGCCGAGAAGGTAGCAGGGGAGTTCCTAAAAAGGGACTTTATTATAGATAAAAGACTTAGCGTCTCCTTTGGACCTGGGCGACAACTACTTCGGAAGTATCCTCTTGATATTTCTCTACTCTAGAGTTACAATCGATTATACATAATTATTCAATCACACTAATACATATTTGTGTCTCATATAGCTTATCAGTTTTTGATCTGATCGTGTATTAACTGATATTACAAAATATTGACTTTTGCATAAGCTAGTACTTATATGTTTTTTTATTCTTCACACCTAATTTTACAATAGTTTTTAAGCACAGGAAGGAGTCTTAAAAGAGTAATGAAAAGAGCTTTTCAATGTAAGTGTTAAGTAACAAGCAACAACAGATCGTGTCGTCACAAGCGGCCGGTGGCTTAGCGCTGTGTTTACAAAACGATAATCTTACACCGAGGTGAAATATTACATAGAAATTACTTCTTCTTTTAAATTGTTTCTCTTTAACTCTATCACGCCTTAAAGCTTTTTATCCTACAAGGTTTATCTACTTAAGTTTCTAGGTAATGTATTTTTTCAAACCCTTAAAAATATTATTCATTTCATACCATACACAAATTCATAATACACAACGATATAAGATGGTGGCCCGATAAATGGCCTTTAAATTATATTAGTATTTTAATTTTATTGTTGAGGCAACTATAATCCTTGGCCCTGGGGTCTAAATCAAGAGAAGGTCAGATTGACCCCGGATTATTTCATTTTCAACGTAACCCGATCCTAGATTCGGGTCAGATTTACAATAAATATATTAAGATTACGTTAACAATAATTTTATATTGAATAGATCACGTTATTAGGACAATAGTTGAAACATTTATCGACCAACAGATTAAAAAGTAATCATTAAGATCATAACGACAATTATCCAAAAAGAGGAGACTAAAACACAACAAATATGGGATTCAGCTAAGTAAACTGTAAAAATCCAAAATGAAATAAATTAGAACTATCCTAACTATCTTAATGAATATAAACGATAGGAGAAGGATAAAATCTGAAACGTAACCGAGTTTGCTACGTAAAGACGTAACAAATAATTTTTAAATGTAAATTAAAAGTGACGTACCAATAACTCTCAGTTAACTAAATAGCATTATTTTTAATTTAATTTAACATTTAACTACAAAACAATGAGTCGTTTAAGTTAAGTTTACAGTAACTTGGAAAAAATTATAATAAGATCCATATAGATCCACCCTGAATTCCTGCATCTTGTCTTTCCATTTAGAGCTGTAAATTTAATAGTAGCTAGGTTTATAGATATATAAAAAAAGCATTAAACATAAGTTTAATGGACGTCTCTTATACTAACTCTGGGTATCTAAAACCTTTTTATGATTCAAGTGAGAGCTTTTGCGTTGTCTCAATAATCTAAATAGACACATGATGGCTTAAATACTTTTAACACTCCGTTGTCTCTCATTATTTATGAAATTTGTCGTTCGTCAAGTAATAGAAGTAACGCGAGTGGGCGTAAAAGACAGAGTAATCCAAATGCAATATATCTAAAAGGTATTTCGTATGGAACGAATCTATTTTACAGTATAAACAAGAATATTCGCGAGGGAAGGATTATGGCCCTCTTTGCGAAATAAAATCACACGCTCACGATATTGAGAATTCGGTGTTTGTTATGGGCGGAAGCGACTTATCAAAGATGTATTGTCAATTAGTTTTGTCACGGCACTGTAACTTACGTCTTATTACTTATTTACACTGACTATATTTTGTTGTATATTAGTTATTGTTTTGTGTAGTGTATTAGTTATTTTTAGTTGTATATAAACGGACACACTTTTATTATATTTAGTCTGATAAACAAAGTTATTATTACTAATATAGTTTTTATATGTTGCACATGAAATCGTTTTAAAGTAACTACTAATAAGCATTCATAACTTGAGGCAGAGAGTAAGATATCAAGCTGTTTGTACACGGCGCATATGACGGCACAACAATATCAGGATTATGTAGCTAATGTCCTCTGTGATAACCTGCTTTACATACTGGCACATACTTTAAACACAGCATTTTGTACTATGATATTGTTTGTACAAACCCAGCTGTTGGCGTATTTTAGCACAAGGTTATTTCATGACAATAATATGTTGTACGGTAAAGTACATTATATATTTAGAATCAATCCAATATATAAAAATTACTTACTATATGAGAAAATAGAAGATATTAAAGAATATAGGCAGGCTTTTGGTATCTCTAACTGAAAAATATGTGTTCGACTAAGGTTGTTATAAAACTCGTATTAAGGTATAACATTTATTTTCTTCAGATCACGCGTCGTCATTGGTGGGCAACACTGCCCGACTCCGATGTCGCATCGACGGCAAGTCCTGCGGTGAAATGCACAGTATCAAGTGGTATAAGGCCGACACTCGGGTGTACGTGTATTCGGCTTCGAAGGACGCGGCCATCAACCGTCCTGAGGGAGATATGATGGACAGGTGAGCTATTTTCATTATTCGTAATCTGGCCATGTGGCTTCATCAAAAAGAAAAAAAAAGGCTTCACCGATTCGGTATATGGACTCAATCGATTAGTCGTGTAGACAGATGAAGCACCTTTTCCCCCATCGCGGTCGGAGATGCATTCCCATATGGGACATTAGGGCTCGCGTATACCACACCTCGCCACAAGGTTTCCTGCGGGCAATGTAACTCAAGCAAAATACATATTATGTAAATAAAATAAATATTAATAATCTGCATAATTAATTAACGCAAAGTACAAAAGAACCAATAAGTAAAAAAGGGCTTTACTTCTTTCAGCGAGATTTTATTAATAAGATTTTACTTTGAACGATAAGTAGATAATTTCTTTTAATTAAGCAAACGCTGTTTCGCTTTCCGAGTCTTTATAAGCTACTAATGGTCACGTACGTTTTAATTTCCACGAAAATACTTATCTGGAATTAAAATCGGATCCATTGGAGCGCACGGGAAAATGTTTCTAAGTTTCTGTATCTCATTTTATCTGATGTAACTTCTGTTAATTAAAAGTCTACGAGTTTTTACTTTTTTAATATCTTTGATAATTTTATGCTTATTTTAAATGTCTTTGGTAACCGTGGCATTCTATTGGTTGTTATATGTTACTGACTTAAAAGCATCATGTAATGTAAAAGTTGTCATGTGGAACATAGTGTAATGGTTGCAACTCCTTACAAACATTGTGTAATACAAAAACTTGGCAATTAAAAAGAGTGGCGAGAGTTTATTGCCAGTGCTTCCCTTCCGTTCTACGCCCTTGATTTGAGAAATGGCAGTAAATGTAAAATTCGAAGCATTTAATGTATATTTCTATTTTGACGTTTATAAGTGTACGTTGGGTTACCTATATGAATTAATGATTTTTGATTTTGATTATTTTTTGATTTCGTAATTTTATTTGTTAGAAATTCAACCTCTACAGCCATTCTGTATTTGTTTCGTGATATTTTTTTCTCTTCACTGCCTGACAAACGCAGTCCATTTTTGTGTCTAAGGCAAGCCGGTCTCCTCGTGATGTTTTCTTCTCCGCCATACTTCAAACGCATGACCTACGCCAAATGCCAATACGGGTCATTTTATTACTCAATTTCCTTAATATTAAAAGTAGTTGTAAATTAAATATTAACACACAACACCGTAGTAATTTTGAAAATGAATCTTAAACATTTGTAATGACGCATCACAAACATACAAAAAACTCTCAGTAATATGTAAATATATATTCCATAGATGAGTCAATTAGGCCCGCTCGGTGTAGTAAAAGCCCCACCACGCTATATATAATATACATGGCCACATACATTAGTAGTGTAATAGTATATTAATACTACTGCTGTGGAAAAGTTTTGATTCAATATTTGAACCTTGCTATATATGGCTATTATTGTACTTCGAAATGATTTTCCAGAATAAATCTCGCTCTGTAATATTTCTAATGCGGTTAGTACATTGAATAATTTAGACAAATACGCCACGACTGCTGGCACTTGTAAATGTCATGCAGTCTAGGCCAATACAATGTTATTTTAGTACTAAACAAGCGAATATACTCTGTAGTCCACGGTAATAAGGACCATTATTACGCAGGTAGCGGCATTCAAAAGTTATTGAATGTACAATGAGATTGGAATATAGTGTAAATTACGTAACCGCTAAGCGACCTACTAGGGTTGCATTGCTTCACCTTTTTAATTCTGTTCTTATTCTGAAACTTTTCACCACACACAGGATTATGAAATTTATCGTGTTTTTCAATCACTGAAGAAATAAAGTAATATTTTTCCTATACATGGATTTTTTTCGAATCTATCATTTTGTTAGAGATACTACCTATTAAATCAAATATTTATACAGGACAAAGAAATGTAAGCATTAGTCTCGGTAAATAAAAAATAATTTCTTTACCTTTGGCTACAATCAATCCGAAGTAAGAACCAAATAAACAAATGGATAAAGCTCATAGATTCTGGTTTTAATCTAGAACAGTCGTATCGTTCAATACTAAATAAATACGTAGATAAAATACCTACCCATTGTATAGACCAGCAATAGCAACTTGTCAATAGCCGATTCGTAATAAAGGCACCCGGCATTGGATCGAACTCGTCGAGGTAATAATCCAATTGGATTTATTAACAAGTGGTAATGGCATTGCGACCGTTTCCATTGCACACCACTGTAGCTCAGATATACTTCGAATAATAGATTGGAATTTATTAGTCTAGAGAATTAATACTATTAATTAAAAAACGTGTGTGTACCTATGTACACGCGTTAGAAGTTATACTTCTTTAGCATAATAATTTTCTTCGAGAACTTTAGAGGCACGTTCCCCTTTTCGAATTGCACTTTTCTTGGCCATTTTAATGGTCACTTCCAATCGAAACGATATAATATGTACTAATCATGATATTTTGCAATAGACATTATGTTTTTTATCACATTGGAAAGGGTTTTCTCGTATAGAAATTATTATTTTGGTTTAAATAAACACGACGCTGAAAAAAACTACGCCATGACAGACAATGCTCTTTATTAACATTAAGCAAAGTGGCTTTTTGAGTGGAAGTTTCAACCGATTTCAACGAATTCGTCATTCTTACACATGTCTATTTCATACAAAATGTTTAACTTATTGCTACAGAATGCAAATTATCGTTATAGCGAATATGCGAATCTAATTCAGAAAACTTTATGTGTCCAGTCAAGGCAAACCATTTCTAACAACTAGATATTTATTGGATTTTCTTGATTTTAAATTCCCGTCCTAACAGTTCAGTGGAGGTAATTGAATCTATTACTGGTGAATTCTTCAACCCCAAAGTCTCCAAGATGCGTTTAATTGTTGAACTAGAAATGTCATAATGCTCATGAGAAAATAATCTTAGAATCGTTTATATTATAAGGTAACCTATTTAGAGTACAGCACATATATATTGAACATTATATTTTTTATAAATGCTTAATGGAATAATGTGGAAACAGTGAATCAGTTCCGATTTTTCCCGTCTCTGTTTCAAGTAGTTGCCAATACGATTAAAAATTAACCGCACCTCGTCTACCCGTGTGTCGGAGAAATTTCAAACAGACGTTTTCGATTGAACAATATTTGAAGATAATTAACATTACGTCGTCGATATTGTTCTGTTTTGGAATCAGAAATAATTAACTTCATGAATTGATTCATTGTTATTCGACCATTTCAATTTTGTAGTCTCAATAATTATTAATTAACGTTTTGAACATACGGTATGCATTAATTACTTTAAAATGTTTCTCCAACATAAAAATTCTATTCGGCTCTGTCGCGACAAATTCAAAATAGTAAAATTAATTTCAACCCCCACAAAGTTATTCAAACTAAACCGCTGCATGGCTGCGACGTTAAGTTAATTTTATTAAGGTCAAAAACTTGGTCGACTTCAGGAATTAAGCCTGTGTCCTAGTTCTCATAATTTGAAGAACACAAGTTATATAAATTTAAATTCCACCTACTGTTTTGATGTGGCCCAAGAGTTGAACTCAGGCGAGCTATAAAGTAACCCATACAAAATTGGCTCCCCTCCGATGTCTCCCGCCCCATCTGATATGCTTACTAGTGGTCATATTTATTTGCCTCCTCAAAGCTCGCCCTTTACGTGAACGACGATCTCCAGCACGACCTACCATAGCCCAATGGATGAAGTTGGCGTCCACACGCCACTTCGACAAGGCTAAACATCATGCCAACCCGTTGGTGCGTAAAAGCATCAATTATTACCCGTTTCCGACAAAAAAGGCCCCGACATGTCCTAAAAGATCCGGATGATCCAATCACCGTAGCTAACGACAAATTAGAAGCGCGGAAAATAATAGTCAAAATCAGATTAGGGTAAAAAAACCGTCTTCACCGGGGAAGGCGTGGACCTTTACTTCGTACTTCGCTGACTCCAGTTAGCTTCCGTCCTGTCCTTTAGGCAATTGACCATCCCGCGACGGCCCAAGCCGAGGTCCGAGTCTCACAGGAGTCACAGGAAAATCCTCATTCTGGCTGAGCTGCGCTCGCCAAAACAGCCCGAGCTGGGCTATAAAGGTCCTTAAGGCTAACAGTGAGATTCCATAAAAAAAACGATTGGCTCTTATTTGATTTATATTTTAATACAAAAATGTATAACGTGTAGATGTTTTGTATATTTTGTGCAAATACTGTCTGTACCTAACGGCTAACCACTTTAGTCACAACCAAGACTATCTTGAGATAGAGAAGTCATGGCTTCTTCTAAAATAACATTTAATACATATAATGTTTTTTATACCGTATTCGACTTTACCATATACAAAAAGAAATCGCTGTCATTCGTGTATCGTGGCATACCACTACGTGATCCGGGGTGAGCGCACGTAGGACATTATCAGCAAGTTAGTTAATCCAGTTACAACAGCTCCTGCTGGACAAATACTGTGAGGCACTCGGCTAGATTTAGTCCTGCTATTTGACGTATTTTTTTAATATTGTTCGCGACTGTCTAAGGATGCAAAGCTGTTATAAAATACATAGAAGGTCATTATTAAATTATACAGTACTGAATTAGTTACACACTTATAAGATTTATATAACTTATAGTTAATATTTATTACTAACAAAACACACATACAGAAACTCAACACACAAAATAACAATAATCAAAAAGATATAAAAATGAATGAAAGATAACAATTTTAAAGAACAAGGTACGTTTTAAGCGTGTGTAGTGTGTGTGTTGTGGTTGTAATTGGTCCTGGCTCAGCATTATGCTGAGGAGCAGACTGTTCCACAGTTAGTTGAAGATATTAAAAGTTTGCGGAGGCTCCTACAAAACTTAAATTAGTTGATTTATAAACATATTTTTCTTTATTTTAAATAGATAGATTCTCAATATAATCTCAAAACAAGCAAAATACATAGTTATGTTAAAGAACTGTACATATAAATATACTTTACTGATTAAATATTATACATTTAAATTTTAGAAATAACATAAGCTCTTCAAGTGAGGTACTCGCGTGCAGAAAGGTCTGAAATTAGCTAAAAGTTAAATTTAAACGAAATTAGTAGAACAATAAGTGTAACGGTTATACGCAGTTTGAAACTACCCTCGTTACGGCGGTGACGTCTAATTGTGGAGTTTAATTTAACTATTACTTTTGCTAACCCGCGTTCATGGCTCGTGTATTGCTACAGGATGCCCAAATATTTAGTGGCTGTATAATATATTTAAAACACCTGACAATATAGTTGGCATTGCAGGAGAAAGTATAATTTTGAATAGGAAATAACATTATTTATTTAGATGTAAAAAACAGTCAGTTATACATTGCCATACGCTTGCGGTTTATCATACACCACATAGATTTTAAATTTTAAAAGAGTCACAACAATATTTTAAATAAAACCATGCGCAGTAAATATCGCAAACAGTTCAATTAACCCTCCAAATGCAGTGAATGGTCGATTGGACCCAGCTGAATCGTCCAGGGTGCCTAAATGGCCCAATGTTATTACCCCGTTCCGGCGAGTTGTGGGCCTCTGAGCTACAATGGACTAGTTAGAGGGTTATATTAGGATATTATGTATGTCCCAGTGTTGATTTTTGACGGGTTGGATGATTTGTTTGTTGTTGGAAGTCCCGTTATTTCTACGTCAGGGTCTTGTATGGTATATACCAATTGAAATCCATTATTTCTTCACCCGTAATGCAACCAAGAAAATATTTTATACTACCCCATATGTGTCATGGTCAAAAGATATCTATAGCTGGTAAATAAATATATATCGAGACATATGTTGTGTAGCGAGATTACAGCCACTTAGTAATTTATAGCGGTAAATCTAGCTTCGAAATGTGCATTAATAATAATTTGTTTCACCTAAATGTTTGATGACTTTTTTAACATTATTCATACCTATAACAGCAATATAAAATATAGAAACTTACACTCACTTTAAGGCACACGTATGTACAATAAACTTACTATTCGATTTAGATATTATTCGAGGGATGTAAATACTTCATTAATTAATGAAACGATAACATTTACCAGATAACGCTTAAAGTAAACATTTCCCAATATAAACTAGATATTAATTTTAACCGATAATACGAATATTTGGTACATTTTGCCTCATAATGAAATTGTTATGGTCGAACAACAGAGATCCACTCATAGCGGACGCGTAGTGAATGTATTCCAATGATTTTAATTAGAATGAAATAAATTGAAAATTCTTTAGTATTATGAATAGATAGATATTAACTATTTAATAAGCTGAGCCTTATCTCCATTTGGTTTGAATCGTTTGCGCTTAAAATTAATTTAATGATTTTTATTCATACATTATACTATTAGCTGTCATATTACATACACGTAACAGATGAGTCTTTTATTAAGTTTAGGTAAGGTACTAGTATTGTCAGTATTTCTGTTAAATTTGTAGTTTAAATTAAATTGGGTTATTCCAGAACTATCCAGTATCTAGTGCGATTTTGTCGAGTCACCGGTATCCAGGGAATAACCGTTGGTCATCGCTGCTCCCGGGCACAGTTATTTGCTTAAAAATGTATCGAGTCCCGGCTCGCCTCAATGTGTGACCTATTTCGAAACATAGCAGTTACCATAGTTAAACGATATACCCGCTATGGACTTTCTGTCTGAAAAATTTTGTTATATACGTCCGAATAGCGACAGTGTTTTTCATTCATTGACTTTTTTCCTAGTTCCAAACACGATTTTGCTAAATTTAGAAAGCCCAACGAATGAATCTATTCTATTTGGCTTCTTGATGTTAATAATATTAAATATAATATAAAATTTCTCTTTATTCAATATTCCAATATTTATTTTTAGTTTATTGAACACATTTCTGTTCGTTTAAGAATAAATAACAAGGTGAGCGTGATCGTCGTTCATGATATTAAAAAAATCGTATCAAGATGTATTATTGCAGTCTTTGTGCTTCCTTCATAAGCTTCAAGTAAGCAATATTGCCGACTCAATATGCCCGCAAATATTGAAGTGTTTAAACACTGTTCTATATGAAGTTCTCAGATAAGTCGGAGATTAACTTAGAATTTAAAAAGAAAGTAATTTCACAACACCTTACAACAACACTCTGTCGCCGGCTGGTCGCCGTGATCCTCAAAAATAGTTAATAATAAACTCGTAAATGAGCGTTTAACCTTTGATTTCGTTAAATGTAAATAATACATAATGGGATTGCCTACACAATACAATACACTTTGGTAGGCGCCTATGCTTGAAAAATACACATTAATACTAAATAATGATTTATGCCAAAGAATTAACATTCTTTATCCTAACGGATGCTTTTACGTTTAGTGACGATTCACTTCTTAGTGAAAAATCGTACATCATATCCGCAAAATATCTATTAGCCAATATTAGATCACAACGCTTAGAAAATGTTTATGGAAAAGTCAAAAGTCGGTATTTAACTAGTACAACAAAAATCGCTGAAAGCTCTTTGATCGTTGGCGGATCGCTCGACCGGAAAATACCAGCGCGATTCAGTCGAGACTAGTTTCAACCGGATCGAGCTTAGGCTTCACGTACAAGAGCGACTTGTGTATACAAAATATTTCAACATATTATTATATTTAAGAACGGTTATTATTTATTTATTAACACTTCGTTGTTACAGAAATATATATCGCGGCCTTATCGCTTTCGGGAGATCTCTTCTATGCATCCGCTATGAGAAAAAAAATTAGAGATACTATGAGAATAAAAAGAGCGCAAGAAGTGCAAAACTACATAAGACATATGTTCTTATGACAAAACTAATGGAACAGAGTAATTCTAAGCCTAAATAAGCTTCGCGGATAGGGACGGAAAGTGAATTCCATAGCCTCATTGCAGAACCTTAAAGAATTTGCCAAGAAAGGAAGAGTTATAAGATGTGATTTCAAGAATATAGTTTTCGGAAGAGTATAGCGTTGGGAAGGGATAAAAGAGATAGAAAACGTAAGCATCATATCGCTGACGAATGGGTAACAAGCCTAGCTGCTATATACATGACATTAATGTGATGTTAAAGGCATTTAAGCTGTGTCTAAAATATACTTGCTACAGGCATGGTGTGTGATTCGCCTTAAGTATTTCACGTAGAATGTCAGGTCGATTAATACGTCACTGGGTTAAATTCATCGAAAGACTACCTGCGTCGAATGTAGCAGCTGTATAGTGGCTTTGTTATTTATTTATATCTATGGTGTCTGGCAATGAAAGCTTAGGCGAGTAATGATATATTATACTTATAATATAAACTAGCTTAACTTAGCTATGAATGTTATCGATAAGAAGCCTTTTTTATCGTTCAACGGTTCATTAGAATCCATTCAAACGAAAAATGTGGGTGTAGAAGTAGTTAAAGCTTCAATATTAATATTCCATGGTTGTAATATTTATGACGGACTACAATAGCATTGATTTAAATGAAATAACATCGCAAATTATGTGATTTAATGACGCACGCCGTGATTATTGATGCAAAATGAAATTTACATAATTTTGTCAAAATAATTAAAAGTATTTTTTTAGTTTACTACGAAACAGGTAGGATAATAATATGGGATATTATAAGTATATTGTATAATGTATGCAAAATAGTAGATACTAAATTGTGTTTACCACATCACAAGTATGTGGTTAAGCGAGACAAGGATTCAAAATCCAACACCAAACTTTTGATACTATTTCAGTGTAATAAGAAACATAATAATTTCCCTTTAGTGACAGAGCTTTCAGTATTCCGACAAGTATAAATTTAAATCTGGAATTCATTACGTGCGCGGCATCGCGTCACTTCCGGTATGAAAAATCCTTTAAAACGTCCCGTGAATAAACAGAGCCAGGGATTCTTGTCGCGTTGACCAAACTGTTTGGTTAGGGCGGGCAGTCCTGTTTATTGTCGCCCTAAGGGTGCGACTGAATATATTGTAGCGCCACAAGCCATAAGCCGAGCGATTTCTATTCTCACTCTATACTCTTGGCTTTCACCTAAGTGATAATTATATTTATTTTGTAGAGACGTTTACATTATACGGCTGCAATCACGGCTATGACGCCATACCCTGAGACGCGCTAACGAAGTTATTCCGGCCTCTATACAACTTCGGATATATACAACTTCTCAACCTTCGCTACTGGAGCCTTCTCTGGAGGAGTCTCTATCCTTTCACAATTTCAGCCTAATTACAATTGGACAGAAAGAGATACAAAATGCTTAAGTTAAAAAAGTGCAGTTAGATTAATTTAGGTTTTACCTCTAGTTAGTACACAATTATTATATCTTGGCTGAATTCTTTAGTAGTAAGAAATATCATGTGTTATAACAAGAAAATATGAAACGGAAATATTGGACGTCAAGGCAGAATACCTCGATGTCCGTCGTTCCACAACTGAGCGTTTCTTCATGCAGTTTCTGCCGCGTACCACTACTATGTGGAACCAACTCCCCACTGAAGTATTTCCGAACCAATTCGACTTAGAGTCCTTAAAGAAAAGAGAGTACCAATTCTTAAAACAACGGCAAAGCTCTTACCAGCCTTCTGGCAATGTGAGTGTCCATGGGCGGGCGGTATCACTTAACAGCAGGTGAGCCTCCTGCCCGTTTGCCTCCTGTTACAATAAATCGAAAACGTAGTAAAGTATTGTTTATTCTTGTTCTCTTGGCTTCGACCATACATACATCCAGTAACTGAACCAAAATAAATACGCTCGCGACACGAATACATAGAGTGTTGAGATTTCTCCTGCATATATTTAACGCTTTAACGTCGCTTTCTCAGAGTAAATAGTTTTTTTAAGTGATGCTATGAATCAACTGATTCTATTCATTACATACTAAATTGTTACAGATAAGATAGAAGTTCAGATTGTTCGCCTTCTGTTCAAAGAAACGAAAGAATTCTTCTTAATTTTTCTTATGTCAACGGAATGAAACTCTTGTAACATAATATTTAGATAAAACTTATAACATTAGTTCAGTAAACTCATTAAAATATTTTTTCTTAATTGACATTATAACTGACTTCCAACTACCTGGGGCTAATATGAATCAAATTTTGCAAATGTTAAATAAAAAGTCACAACTATTCATACAAACAAATAAATATTAAAGTAAATTTCATATGATATTTTGTTCAAGTTATATTAAACAACTAACATGTTTTTACCGCAAATTCACATAAGAGACGTGTTCTCAACACATACATATCATGCAATAAACTAGAATGTTTACAGTATTACTGTCATTGTTTTTAAATTGAAAATAAATTGAACTTCAAAATGCCAGCTGTAGAATATCTCTATCGTTGAGATTGGTCCAAGGTTAACAACACAGTCGCCGCCCATTTCATACCTCTTAAATATAACTTCGTGAGTTGAGTACCTCAATAGTCATACCGTCTTTATTTGATGTGAAGTTGTTTAAAGGATATTTTTATTTTCATTAAATTAGTGTCACAAAGCATTTTAAAAAAAGTATACGACATCAGAAGTTTTCAGAAGTTTCGATAAAATTTCGAGTAATGATAGCTTCCATACAATGGCGTTTAATATAAATAATAATGATTACCAGAAATTAATATGTTGAGAGTCAGTCAATAAACAAAAGATTGACTTTTGTAACGGGTCTTTCAAGTGAAATATACGTATACTTACTTAAGTACTTCACGCGTCTTTATTAATTAGTTATTGTTGCCAATAGTTGAAAAAGCGGAACCACATACAATTTATAAAGATATAATAAACTAGAAATATGTAAAAGTACTAAAATATTCAGTTAATAAAGTTTATAATACAACATACAATGATCCAGCACATTTTTCTCGTTCGAGGTGCACAAAGTATTAAGCGAGGCGGTCACTCACGTACCGCTTTTACGATGTCGAGCGAAACTCGTAAATACACTGTTTGTGTTTTTATTAAACTTTATTACATAATGCTATATATGAAATGTCACCTCTCTGCTCTCACGGACGAAAACTTTTCGATTTATTTGAAATATACTCTTCAAAATAAGCGATTTATTTCCAACACACAAATAATATACAGTATTAACTTCTTAACCTACATAATAATAATAATTGAAATTGATTAATTGAAAATTAAAAATAAAATAAAACGATTGGTCCATGTGGCTGTGTACCTTTAATAATGGCAGCATTCCGTTGCTGTATTGCGATACTTATTCGTTGAGCGAGGAAAGCACCAGCTCTGGGGTACTATCTACCAGACGCCAACTTAAATCTTTAATTAGCGTCTGTGGCTTGAACCCCTCGGCCCAAAATCAAAATTGGAGTCTAATCTAATATTATTATTATATTATATAATATAAATAAAAATAGTTTCTACTAGTTTCGTTCAAATTTAATATATGTATTTTGTCACGTACATATTTTTCGAGATTTCTAAGGCTTTGCCTTCTATTGTCAGTATACCACAAAAATATATTCCATAACCCGTCACGCACGGCCCATCCACACAATTTGTAACAAGCACAAACCATTAGTGGTCATATTTTCGCTACGACCCTTAAAAAATATTTTACAAAGCTTCCCAAAGGATCTACAGAATTCCCCTTAAATATAATTTACAAAATCACTTGATAAAATAATTTTAATGACATTAAATAGTTTATATTTTAGATACCTAAATAATATTCTGTGGAAATTTAAAGTTTCAAATGTAGTTTTATCAGGGTAAGAACGAAAGTGAGTAAATAATAGAATAAAACTCTAGACAAGAAGTATTACATTAAAGTTTCTCGTATTTTGTAAATAAATTATTTCGTAACAAATTCTTATGCAGTTTAATTATAATCTTGTTGAATTTCAAGTATGCACTTCAAGTGAAGTTAGTATCGCGCTGAAACCTTTTCAAGCAAACTATATTTACATTTAAAACATTTTCTTCATAAAACTTACTTCTATTCATAAAACTTAGAATGAGCTGTTGAGGACGCATTTCTGTCGAGCGAGGCTCTGAAAGTGAACATATTTTAGGGCCTCAACAATATTAAGACTTTGAACTTGCCATACATTTATTAAATATTCATTCATTAATTAAATACTATCATTGGCTTGAAAATTACTTTAAGCTTTAATTTAATAAATTAAAGAATTGATATGAAAAGTTAAAATATAACTTTAACTTTTACTTTGCTTTTCCAAAAATGCTTCTGCAAAAATGATCCCAAAAAATTAAATAAAATCCGTCCCTGCAAATATAAAATCGCTTACAAGTGGTACAATAAACTTGTCTCAAAGAAAAACTTTGTGAATGCATCGCCGTCTCTTCGCTCGCGTCTCGCTCCTATAAATACCAAGTATTATCTTGACACTGTTTTAATGAGATCTTAAAGATTTTTAACTAAAAATGGCAAACAAATTTTTTCAATCATGTATATTTCTTTAATATTACAATAATAGATGCACTGACATGTTTTAACGCTTAATATGTAATATGTAAAAGGTAATACTTTTTAACGAGTTAGGTACAAATTTATGAAATAATTGTATATTACACGTGTAAACAAAACATATTAAATAATAAAAAATATAGAAATTAATTAAAGCTAGATTAGATTTCTCGTATAGTACCGGTGACCCCAGAGCTGGTGCTTTTCTCGCTCAACGTATAAGTATCGCAATACATATGCTGCCAGCGTTACAGGTACACTGCCATTGTTCACTATACCTGGACCAAACTTTTTAAATTTGTTTTAATTTTCTTTCATATCAACTTTAAATGATTATTATTATTATTACTATGTTGTATAATAATATTGTAAATACTGTATATTTGTGTCTTGGAAATAAAATGTAATTAAAGCTCTACTTTAATTAATTATTCCTTTTACTGCGATACAATTACCGCTGGTCAAAGAAGATCTTCTGCGATTGCCTCAATAATTTGAAATGGCATTCCCTACAGTATCTCGAGCCCATTCAACATGATACGCGAAGGAATTATGAAATTTCCATGCAACTTTTCCACTAAAATGACCCATAAAACCTTCATTCATTCGATAGCATCACTTGTACATTGCAGCGGCACAATAGGGTTTTTTTCACTTTAACTATTCAACTCGATACGATGCATCGATGTAGTTAATTGGAGATAGCATCGATTACAGCCTGAGCTATTGTTCGATCGCCTAATTCAGCCATTCATTTATAGTCTAAGAGATACTGTCGCTGTACAAATGTCTGTCAACTATTTGTTTTTGCAACAAACAAACCAATTGGTTATGTATACTTTTTTTAACTCTTTATCGGGGACATAATTAAATAACGGCACCTAATCAAATATTATCAACAAATAAATTTATGTTGAGCATTTTTTACTCAGTGTGATTAATAATAAAACTGTAAATAAAGCGTAGTTTAGTTTAGTTATTTTTTTATAAAGCGAAGAAAAAAACATTCTGGTTAGCTCTCAGCCTATCTGTTGTCCGATTCAATTCTTTTCTTTTCGCTAGTTTCGTATCGCAATGTCTCGATGCACGTTTTTTGGAATTAGCCGATCGATTTATGCTCGCTCCTATTTGAAATCGAGATACTGCTTAATGTATAGTATGGATTAAGGATAGACTTGAATATAATGAAAAATCCCATCTGATAGTTAATGTGTTTAAGCTGATACAATTTAGTTAAAACAGTAGATTTCTTACATTGAACATTGGAAAAATCTAAATGTAGCTTTTATACCCGTGTATCGTGAACTAGCGATCCGCCCAGAATTCGCATAGGCAATCGTGAATTGTACACCTTGAATAATTATATAACTAAACCTTTCTTATGAGTAGCTTTTGAGTTTATCGCGAACAAACAGATAGACGCGGTGGAGCACTTGTTTTTATCTAATATAAAAGTATATGCCGTCGGTGACGTTTTTGTTGGTATTGTCAAGCTCTACAATGTTTTAATACAACTCAATCGTGTATCTCTTATCGTTAAAGCCGACTCAGTTTTCAAATCCAATAACTTTCTATAGAATTTTAACTCAACCTGTGTTACACAAAGAAGCTTGGTCCTTGTAGACAATGATGTCTTTTATTATCAAACCCATTAAAACGATGACATAACCTTAATTTCCGAGAGACTTTATAAATAACACATTGTCTCACGGCGACAGCCGGTCTATATATTCTTATTTAACGACGTGTACAGTCCATTAACGAACAAAAATCAGGACAGTCAGGTGTGTACCGCGATAGTTAATGGAGAATCAATAGAGCTCATGTTACCGCGTCACACTGACACTCGGTTACGTCACACATACAAAACTTTGGCTTGCTTTACCTGAATATGTAAAACTATAAATTGTAGTGCACGTTGCGAGAAACTTTTTAAATTTATATTTGACAAAGGATCTTTGCTACCCAATTAAAATTGAGCGTTTTGCACTGTGCACAACAGCTGTCTTTAGTACAGTTAAAAAATAAGTATTTATTTGTCTTTGTAGTATGTAAAATTAACTAGGACGCCGCAGTGCTCGCAATTCTGTGTTCAACTCAATTTTTAATGATGAGTAAAAATACATAGATTCAAAACATTTAATTTAAAGATTTGATTTTGTTGAAAGGACTTTCGTCAGTTGCTAAGTTTTCCACCGATTTGAAACTTCGAGGAAAGCCGTCAAAAATTTTTTTGTCTTGCTCACCATAAGTGTAAATGACTTTTAAATTGGCAAAATCTGATTCGAAACATTTTTTTCCCATAGACATTAGTTTTTCCGCTTATTTTATGATTTATTCGTAAATATTATTGAGTTTTTATAGCCTATAAAACGATTAGATTAGCACGGGAAATTTTTCTATCTTTAATTTAAAAAAGAATTTTCAAGAGTGGGCGCATGGGAGCTTCGCTCGCTCCGCTCAATTATTTTGGATTTATTGGGTGAAAGCGGTGAATCACTGAAAATCAGTGAAGTAGCATTACGAGTTGCCAGTCTTAATACCACAACACAATTTCCTTGAATAGTAGTTTTGTAATTTTTTTTATATTTTATCTTTAACTGTCTTAGGCAACTTATTTTTTTTAATATGTGCGTGTAAATATCGTGTGGCCATTATTAGTGGACTAATTATGTGCTATATCTTACATTTATACCGTGTCATTGTCTGATACATATACAGAGACCTATACATCAATATATATCCAAGATATTGAATTTCGATTCGTACTATTTGTTTTCAAGAAGAAAACTAAAAACTAACGGTCTTACTAATAAAGAATTATGCACATCGTATAAGCCTGTTATAAGAAAAATGTTACTAATAATTCCTGAATTGACACGTTTGATGTATACGGCTGTTATAACAAGTGTCTGGTTTGTATGAAGACTTGTACAATGCTTATACAACGCCGAGGCCTAGTTTAACGGGTGTATAGGACATAAATTGCGTTATTTGATCTGATTTCGCGTTTGACAGCATTTTTTGACTGTTTAGTTCAAGGAAAGATTTAAGTTAGTAGGTATTTGTGTTTGTTGAAAATAGATTTTATAGATCAAATGGAAGATTAAGATAATATTGATATGCAGCTAATACATACGATTGAAGATTTGCCGCCTCCAAGGAAAGTCAAAACATACCAAACTCGGTGCAATCCGTTATTACTTTCGGATGGCGATTTCAAAACAAAATACCGCTTTTCAAAGAAGTATGTTATGAAGATCTGTGACCGTGCGAGCTGATGTCGAAAAGAGTAATAGAGGTGGATGGTTTTCGATTTAGGTGTCTTCTTCATGGCTTCTCAGTGTCTTTAGAAAATGCCAAATTATATATAGTAGCACGGGCAATCCTCCACAATATTGCTATTGATATGAAAGAAGACCTGGATGTTACGTATGATGACACTGAGAATGCTCCAGAAGAACCAAGGCCAACCTAGACGCCCCCAAGCAATCAGGCTGGACAAGCTGCTAGAGCTGCTTTTATTGAAACATATTTTTAAAGCTGTTTTATTTACATAGGTGTGGATAGTTAGACGTGAAATAAATAAAAAGTTATATTTCATTTAAAACAGGGGTTTTATTTTTTTATAAGTATATAATTATTCATTTAATTGCTGCTGTAATAGTTTGAGCCTTAGAAGATGCTCCTGTCTAGCCCATTTGTGAGCTTCGGCAAGTTGCTTCTGTTTGAGCTCATGTGTTTGAGCCATTTGCCTTAGTTTGGTTTCATGCTCTTCCTGCAAACACTGGAACACTGCCGTGTTGCGGAGTTTGGCACTTTCCACTATTTGAGATGCCTAAAAAATTTAAGTATGATCGCTTTTGAATGAAATAGTCCTTTTCTCTATCACATTGATACTAACCTCTCCCAACTTTTGTACTGCAGAACGTGGCTTTTTATGTTAAATTCTAGTCCTCTTTGTCTGAATATAATTGTTTTGGTTGCTAAAATAAATACAACTTACATTAGAATTATGACTTCTATCAGAATTATTAAGTCAAACGTCAATCAAACACGGCGGGTTGCCAGGGTAACAATAAATAAGGGTCGTTTAGTTATTCAACCAATACACATCGATTATTTTTCAAAGAGGTGTTTATGCCCTGTACAAGCTCTATTCACTGAATAACTATCACCTTGTTATAACTCATGCATAGTGATTTTTTATTAGTAAGACCGTAATAGTATAAGATCCCGCTATACAACGACCTTCACCGAGATGCTTATTTAATGAAACTTATTTTATATTTAATTTAATATGTCAATAAATATAATCCATATGGGTTGCCTAGCAAATTTCAGTCCAGAGTATGTTTAATTAATATTAAAAAAAATTTTTTTTTATAATTTGCATGTAGTAAATTTTTTGAACTTTTTTCAATCAATATTTTTAATCAGGGTAGTATTATATATGTATCACTATAACCTTCTTTTATACTAAAGATGTATATATACTTTAGTGTCACATAAAAAATATACACATAAATAATTAATTGATTAAAAACAACCTAACGTTTGCATATTCTATGGGCTTCATACGTTCGATTGGTATAGAATTTATCTAATAATCATACCGGTGAAATGTTTAAAAAAATATTTTTTTTAAAATTAATTAAACATACTCTGGACTGAAATTTGCTAGGCAACCCATATGGATTATATTTATTGACATATTAAATTATATATAAAATAAGTTTCATTAAATAAGCATCTCGGTGAAGGTCCTTGTATAGCGGGATCTTAGACCATAAACTAAAAGTCTAAACACTATATTGACTTTCTACGCCCCGTAGCAGTTTAAGATGGTTTCCTTAATACATAATGCCTAAGATTAAAAAATACTCGATAAAAATGCTGATATAATAAAATAAAATATTGCTGTAGTACTAGTCAATTGCAAAAATTTAAAAGTTTATTTAAATATAATTTAACACATTTTTATTTAGACCAACGATCAAAATAATCTGTGGTTTCATATTATTTCCTCGAAATAGCAATTTTCTTCTGATTGTTTCAATTTAAATGCCAAGTAATTACTCCACTCGAAACCGTAGCTATTATGATATGGGCAGCACAACTATGTTTAAGCTGATAGGTGTATAATTATCTTGAGACTGACTCGTTTGCGAGTTTAGGGACTCAAGTGCACTCTCTATACTTCTCTCTCTATCTCTTACTGCGATAGAACGGATGTCTGTCACCTGACCGCAGTATTACGAGAGCAGGCGTAGGTTAAATATCGCATCGTGAATATCCTAACAGATTCAGATTAGGTTTATCCTTCCAAAAAAAAAATCACCCCACCTAGGCATTGAACCGCGGGTTCTACTTCTAGTTATACTTCTTTTGGCGCGTTATGGAATTGATTGTTGGCAATTGATGAGATATATCATTTATGTTAGCTATAGGATTACGAAATAAATAAATAAATAAATAAATATGACTCAAATACTTACATGTAAAACGTTAATTAGTTTATATATGGATGAAAATTCAATCTCAACACTCACGACAATGTTCCAAGAAATTTTCTTTTGCGTTACACGCATAGTTTCATAAAAACTTGTCGACGACTCGAGATTAAGTCTACGTGTCCCGCCAAGGGGCGTAATTGGCAAAGTTGCCTCAGACTTTCTCCGTGTATGTTACGTTATACGTACCTAATAGAGTGCAAAAAACTAGTCTTGTTTTTCTTTTCATCACAAAAGCTTTTTAGATTTACTATATCATAAATATATAAAAACAAGAACACAGAAAACTTTAATAATAGTTAATTTGAAAATGTACCGAAAGAAAATCGTTTGAACAAAACTTGCGAATTCATTCCATACAGATTTTGTCTTCCTTTATTTAACTGCCGCTGCTGGCTCTTAAACCGTTATTGTTAAATATGATTAAATTGAACTACTGCTATTTCTGAATTGAAATTCAATTCATAATCATTTATTCATATAAGTAACACAATGTACACTTATGAACGTCAAAAAGAAATATTTCAATTTCAATTTCAAAGCCTTTATTTCAACTAATACAAGAGAACAAAATATAAATGTATATAAAAAAAGAAAAAAGTTTAACAAGCACAGCTGTCCTCTTGTATAGCTTGCCTTTGTGGCACAAAGGCCTCCTCCAACTGTTTCCATTCCTTCCTATCTCTGGCAAGTCTTTGCCACAGAGGACCAGTGGCTTTTTTAAAGTCGTCAGCCCACCGGGCACATGGTCTTCCTCTCTTTCGCTTGGTGTTGTAGCGAGGTGTCCATTGGGTGACTTTTTTCGACCATTTTGCTCTCTGGCCTCTGAGCAGGTGTCCTGTCCATCTCCATTTAAGCCTTTTGGCTCTGGTCATTGCATCTTCCCAGTTGGTGATCCTTCGGAGATCTACAGCTCTTTTCCTATCATTCCGTGTGTAACCTAGTATGCTCCTTTCCATACTTCTCTGGCAAGTCACAAGCTTTTGACTTGTGACTTGCTTAGTGGTCCAAGTTTCGCAGCCGTACGTTAGGATAGGTAAGATACAGGTGTTGAAGATGCTCCTTTTGATCCTAAGTGGGTACTCTTTATTCTTTAGGATGTGTTTTAATGACCAGAATCTTTTCCAGGCATTTGAGGTTCTTCTCTCTATTTCCTGATGGGCTTGTTCTGTCATGGAGATGAGTTGTCCCAAGTATATGTAGGTTGTCACATATTCTAGGTTTTCGTTCTCTAGGATAATAGTATCTGGTGTTCTGTTTGTCATGGCTTTTGTTTTTAATTTGTTCATTGTTAAACCCACTTCTTTGCTTTTGGTTGCCAGTTCTTCGATCATAGTTTGTAGTGTTCTCGGGTTGTCAGTTATGAGCACAATGTCATCTGCAAATCTCAAATGGTTGATCCTTTCTCCATCTATGTTGATACCGCAATCTTCCCAGTGTAGGTTTCTGAAGACTTCTTCCAACACACTAGTAAAGAGCTTAGGCGAAAGAGGGTGGGAGGGAGTCCCTGTCTGACTCCTTTTTTGAGTGGAAATGATTCTCCCAGCATCTCCAGCTTCACCCTGGCCGAGCACTGGCTGTAGACATTTCCGATGAGTTTAATGTATTTCCCTTCAATGCCTTGGTTTTTTAGCGCTCTCCAAATGCATGGGTGCTCCAAAGAATCGAAAGCTTTGCTGTAGTCGACAAAAGCCAGATACAGGGGATATCCATATTCCTGGCACTTTTCGACAATTTGCTTCAAGGTGTGCATGTGGTCTATTGTGGAGAATCCAGACCGAAATCCGGCTTGCTCGATAGGTTGTTGTTCGTCAAGTTGTTTGGTGATGCGGTTGAGAATGATTTTTGCAAAGACTTTATACACGTTGGACATAAGACTGATAGGACGATAGTTGCTAAGGTCTTCTTTGTCTCCTTTCTTGTGGATTAGGATTATTGTGCTTTGTGTCCATTGTGTAGGTATGTATTCAGTATCCAATATTTCATTGAATAGATTTGTTAATGTTGTTAGTGTGTCCGGAAGTGCAATTTTGATTGTCTCATTTGTTATGTTGTCGGGGCCAGGGATTTTTCATTTTTCTGTGTCAGGATTGCATATTCGACTTCCCTTTCTAAAACAGGTGGGATAGGTTCTTCGTGTTCTGGGTCAGGGTTGGCATATGTTTCGGAATTGTTGTTACATGAGTACAGTTCTTTAAAGAAGGATGTTGCAGTATCTAGTATTGTTTTTCTATTTGTAACTAAGTTTTTGTCCTGTTTTTTGAGTCTTGGTATCCATTGTTTAGGTGGTTGTAGTTCTTTTAGGGCTTTCCTTATTCCTCCTGTTTTAGTAATATGATTTATTATGCAGTCCATTGTTTTTTTTGCTTTATCCTTTTTTATACTCTTGTTAATTTCTTTGCTGATCCTTGTTATTTCTTTTAATATATCTTTATCCTTTTTGTTCTTGAATAATTCTTTTCTTTCCGAAATTAGTTGTTTGGTCTGTGTGCTTAATATTTCCTTCGTCTGTTGTTTTGGTTTTTTAGCTTGATACATTCTGTTTATTTCTTTATTGTATCTTTCCTGCATTGCGTTCGGCGATTCTAGCAGATGGTTTGCGTCTAATTTGGTAGTAAGGGTGTATTCCTCAGAAGGTAGCACTTGTTTGTAGCGTTGCCTAGATTTAACCTGGTTTTTGGAGTGTAAGGTTGCTCTGACCATTCTGTGGTTGGTGTAGAAGTTGAACTGGTTGATTACCTTTACGTCTTTGAAAGCTTTGGGTTGATTGCTTGTTATGAAATCGATTTCGTTATGGTAGCTACCGTCTGGTGACTTCCAGGTCCATTTTTTGCTAGGTTTTTTCTTAAAGAATGTGTTGAGGATTGCCAGGTTGTTTTCGTGACTCAGATTTACTAGTCGTTCTCCGTTATTATTTCTCTTTCCTATGGTGTATTCGCCGATGATATTTTCTTCTCCTGATCTTTGCTTGCCAATTTTCCCATTAAAGTCTCCCATAATTATTAAGTTTTTTTCTGTTACATCTATTGTTTTGGATAGTTGATGATAGAATGAGTCTTTTGTGGCTTCTTCTGCTTGTTCTGTTGGTGCATACACTTGTATCAAGGTCCAGTGTTCTCTGTAGCCTGTTATCTTTATTTTTAGGATTGCTATTCTTTCTGAGATGCCTGTGAATTCTAGTATGCTGTTCTTGAGTTCCTTTCTGACCATGAAGCCTACTCCGTAGTGTCCTTTTGTCTCTCCAATAGAATATAGAATGTAGTCGTCATGTTCAGTGATTTCTGTTCCTAGTCTTCTGACTTCGCTAAGGCCTAGAATGTTCCATTTAATGTTCTTGAGCGCCTCTTCCAGTTCCATAAGTCGATCGCATGTTCTTAGTGTTAGTACGTTGAGCGTGCCGATATAAATATTGGTGTTTATTTGACTTCGTTGCTTTGGCTCATTAGACTTTGGTAGGTTGGGTTTTGGTGGGTTTGGATTTGGTAGGTTAGGTTTTGGCTGGTTCGTTTGTTTCAATGTGAGTTTTAGAGATCGAGGGTTAGCTGGAGGGTTGCGGTCGTGTTTCCCCACGGAGACCGCTGTCCGGCTTGGGGAAAGGTATTTTTTGTTGGTTGTTTGTATTTGTTCTTTGGTTTTATTTTTGTTTTGATTCCGGGGACCGCTGTGTACTAATTGTTATTGGTTAGATGTTTCAGAAATAGAATTTGTTCTGTGGCGTGTCATTTTTTCAAATGCATTGGTGACAATCATTTTCTTTGGCACCGTCTGCCTTGTACCTTCATGGCAGTCAGATTGCGTTGGTGTTTTAGATGGTGAGCGCTTCCTTTTCTCAATTGCCTTGGTTGAGTTTGTTTCCTTTATTATGAGTCGGTCATATCGGATGAGGGCCAGATTTCCTTTCTTTCTTTCTTCTTGTTGTAGGGACTTTAATTCTTTTCTTTTCTGCAGTACTTCTTTGGGGTAGTCTTCAGACACGTATATGTTTGCAGGGAATCTTTTGTTGTTTTTTAAGATTTCTATTTTTCTCCATGCTAGAGTAAACTTTATGAGAATAGGCCTGCGTTTCTGGTCGACTTTAGGGCCAAGTCTACGAGCTTCACTTATTTCCCATTTATCAAAGTTGTCCAACTCGCAATCTTTACCCACCTCATTAAGGACCTTCAGGACCAGTTGTAGGAGTTCTGCATTATTGCTATCGTTTTCCTCTACTCCGTGGAGTATTAAATTATTTTTTCTGACTTCTCTCTCCAGATTTTGCACCTTATTCTTCATAATTGCCACGTCGTTTTGAAGTATTTTATTCTCTTCTACCAACGGTTTCAGTTTTTCTTCTATTGTCGACGCCATACTTTGGGTAAGGCTTTTGGTGAGGGCAGTTGTTTGCTCACGAAATTCGTCCCTAGTATCCTTTTTGTTTTTATTCAGCTTCTCGTCAATTTCCATTATTTTTTCTAGTAGACGTGCCAGCTGTTTCTCCATGGCTGTGAGTTAGCGTAGTACGTGTGTGTGAAATCGATTTTTAGTTGGCAACACTAGTTAGCAGCACTGGTTGGTAGTTGGTATCACCGGTTGAATTTTTTTTTTTTTTTTTTTTTTCTATGTTATATTTATTTTGCACTCTGGTATGCTTATTTTCGCATTTACGAAAACAATCTTGCGGACACTGCCCTCTATTGACAAATGTTTTTATTATGAAGTACGTGTCCCTATGTGATTATCTTATTTAAAATGATAAATTGAATATTGATTTAGTTTTTATAAATTTTTAAAAAATCTAATAATATTGTTCTCTACTGAGGTTTGAACTCGTTTCCTATGAGTGATATGGCGGAACTTAACCGATTGACCAAACGTCTGTACTGTATTTGGTTGAAAATGTTGTTCAGGTTACATGCGTCACCGAAACTAAATGAGTCAGAGTTATACCAAGACACGTGTACCGTTACTTCTTGCACAAATTAGTTTACTTCGCACTATTTCAGTTTAGTGTTGTTCTTTGTTGATATGTTGAGCACTGCACAATTCATGCACTTTAGGGTATTTTTTCAACACAAATTACCTACAAACGTCACTCGGTTAAAGCGTTGTGATTTTGGGAAATACTAATGCTTTTACAATGTTTCTGGGCGGAATAACATTTACACTTTTTTATCTTGTAATATTACACCACTTTTTGTTCTTTTGGAACGATATTAGTACTTGTATGATTTTAAAATACAAAGAAATTGGGACACGATACGAGTTGTTTCACGGTCTACCCTCAATCAAAAAGAAATATAAAAATCAAAAAAGAAATATAATCAAAAAAGAAATATATATATACATAAATATGCTTCTAATTTTACATTTATTGCCAGTTCTCAAATCAAGGGCGTAGAACGGAAGAAAAGAACTGGCAATAAACTCTCGCCAAGTTTTTTGTTTTACAGTTATCAGCGAACAAAAAATTCAAGTATCATCTAGGCTGTTTATTTTAGTTCTGAATAATAAACAATTGTTTAAGAAACTTGTAAATTTGCAAGCAGTCATTAATTTTGACAATTCAGTCATATCACACATATAAAGTACTTTGTCATATCTAAATATTTAAGAAATGGATGTATATTTCTTTTTTTTTCAAACAAATTACCAAAATGTACAAGACATTACTTCCATTCATATTGCTAATATAATAGCTAATACTATTTTACTATTAAAGTACTTTTAAAGTTACAATTCGGTGTAAAAGGCAGTCCATTGAGACAGTATGACTCGGTGCCATTATGAACTTTTTGATTTTTTCCACTTGGCGTGCTACAGAAGCCTTTTCATGTTTTATTTTTTTACAGAATCAACTTAAGTCTGAGGACTTTTCTACAGTTGTTACAAAAAGTAAATACTTTGATTGTTTTCAGAAATATTTCTTCCTTTAATTATTCGAATGCAATCATTTTCATAATTTTAATCATTGATATTTTAAGGAATTCTCTGACATCGTAAAATTAGTTTATTTTTCGTATAAAAACGAATCATGGACGTTGAATTGTTATTCCCTTCGCACCCCCAATATCCAAATTAGGCAAAGATATCAGGGATCGAAATAAATCTTCTCCTTAAGGACAAATCGAAAACCCTCATCTTAAAACCTGACAATGGATGACGCGATAACCGCCCTATAATTCATACTATGGGGTTAGAGCGCATTCACACTTACAATATTTATTACGCAAGAGAACGCAAAATGTTACGAAAAGTGAATATACTACAAAAACAATTTAATTTAAAACGTTTAGTCAAATTGTTATTTTAACTGGAGAAACATATATCTCGGGATTTAAGTTACCTACAAATTCTATTATGTAAAACACAAATGTTTATTTTTTTTATAACCGTTTGGTGTAATTGTTCCATCTCCTTACAAACATTGGGTAAAAAAAACATGGCGATTAAAAAGAGTGGCGGAGAGTTTATTGGCAGTTCGTCTCTTCCGTTCTACGCCCTTGATTTGAGAACTGGCACTAAATGTAAAGTTAGAAGCATTTCATATACATTTCTTTTTTTGACGTTCATAAGTGTACATTGCGTTACCTATATGATTGAATGATTTTTGACTTTTTGACTTTTAATATGCCTATAATAGTGCCTTACACTTGTTATTATTTAAAATGAGAAGCAACTCTATTTAGCTATCTCTTGCGGGTCGCGAAACAGCACTATGTAGGTTTCGTATTTTTTTTGTTTTGCCACGTTATTTTGTGTCCCGAATAAAACATACAATGTTTCTAAGGCTATATTGAGCTTCCATTTCCGGTTGAGTAATTTTTTATGAGGATATTCGTAGACTGTGATTTTTCCCGCGCCAGTCAGTCAGCCGTTGTTATAACCTATATAGCTTTTCAGATTAAGAAATATGTAAGGGTTATATGTAGGTATATTTATAATGTATAGGTTTAATTATTGCTGGATAAATGTTTTTTTTTTAATTAAATGCTTATATTGAGGCTTATTTGACGATTGAATGATTTTATGCTGTGTGTATGCTGTCAAAGTCATCGGGAGGCGTGCCAGCTGGGGCATTACATCCGTTATAGCAAAATTATAAGTAAAAATGTAAATTAAATATCAGCAATCAGTTTTTAAATATTTGATACATGGTTGATTGGGCGAGCAATAAAGTTAAAAGTAAATTTTTATCAAATATTACCGGTCCAGTCGTAGCACGTTTTAAACGGAATTTAAAATCGCGGTTTTTACATAAATTGTTGATTGTTCAATAGTTTTCAGCTCGTGACTCATCGATTAAACTACCTCTTTATTTTTAACTCCAAAATTGTGCTTCTACGTAAGTTATGACAGAATGGGTTGGTAAGTGGAGAATGTCTGAAGAATAGAAAGTTTGGGACGTTCAGAAATAAATTTATAAATATATACTCTATAAATGTAGAATACTGATTGCGCGGAGATTTCAACGATTTATTAATCACGTATATACTTTGAAATTATGTTAGCTAAACACAACTAAGCCGTATATATAATATTCCTTTATACACAAGATAAAATTAACCGACTAAAATCATTATTTCTGCCTATTATTCTGCTACCTAGTCTCGTTATTAAGAACTATATTTATTGTTGCTCCTGAATTCAATCAACGCTATAATGATAAGAACACAAATTTGGTTGTGTCTTAATTTTTGTAGTTACGTGTGGAGTAACGTAATTAAGCCCCGGATAAACAAAAATGTCTCCCGGGACCACGCGCTGCGACAATCTATTTATATTTACTCTATACACCCACAACTGAAGGCTAGATGTGGTATTCAGTTGTCACAGGCATTATTTATTTTTTTGTTATAATTGAAGAACTACTTTATTGTAGTACAATTAGATAGTTCAGCATAACTTTTTTTAAACTACCACAGAGGCTTCACGCGGTGTAAACGTTAGTGACCAAGCGTTAATCAAAGCCTGGTTGGTTTATTCTGCGAAAAGTTTTGGTTAGATTCTCCACGAAGCAATATTATTTTTGCGTTAAAATCAGAACATTCTGGTATTGTTAATGTCCTAAATTCTCTTAGAAAAATGTTACGGAAATGAAACAGAAACGTGAACGTACCATATGTCAATAAATTTAAACAAAAGAAAATTATTTCTCTTTCTTAGAAAACATATTAATTGTTGACTTATACTTGAACTTTCAATTGACATAAACTGACAGTATTGTTTAGTAGATAATTCAATAATATTTAAACACAACGCGCCGTATATTCTAATATATAATGTATAATTGGAATTAAAATATTATGAAAGCCCCAAAAATAATCCTTTTAATATTTCGAAATACGATTTAAATTGTAAAATACATAAAGAGGTTTCGCTCAACAATAAGAATGCCTTATCCATATTTCACATTCGCGTAACACCCTTAATACATTACGTGCGCCCCCTTTTGTATGACAAGGCACACGAGCCCATAATTTAGACCCTGATTTGACAGCCTTACGTGTACAGGCGACACTAGTTTTAGGATGTTATAAACACATGAAGATCATGCATTGCGGTGTTTTAAAATTTTTCTTACACATTCATTCCGACTACTCATGATAAGGATTTCATCACTAACTGTCCGCGAGGGCAAGTATTATTTATTTATTTCGTAATCCTACAGCTAACATAAATTATATATAATAACAAACAGTTACACTGAAAATATAGCCAGAGATGGAATACATTTAACTACAAAAAGGTTCAAAAATTTACAAAAGGAAACAAACAAATAAAAATTATTCAATACATTTAACTAAGTGGTACCTAATTTGGTTGTGTTGTGTGATGGTGTAAAAGTGAGGGTAAGTACGTGAAGGTGTATATGTGGGGTATGCTCATGATGCAGGTGATTTTGCACTATAGATATTCTTAATACTCCTGTTAACCATATTCCACGATAGCTTAAACTCAAGCCTTAAATAGTGCTCGTTGTAAGTCCGGGCTGCGCGATACATAACTGAGTTTTTTGTATAGTTGGTGTGATGTGAACAACAAAGCACGATTACGAGTCTGGTAGGCAGGGCAAGAAAGGGCAATTTTCCTAGCAGTGAATTGCAAATAATTTTATTTGAGATGATGTCATGTAGTAGCAAGAGTCGAGAGTCTAAAGTATTAATTACTCAATGAGTTTAATACTGCGTTGTGACTTAGGAATTAAACATTGACAGATTCGATACAAGACTACACATCTCGTGAAATAAATTAAAATATAACCTCTTACACGGCTAAGAAACCTACATAAAATAAAATGTATATATTGTAAGCTTTGCAGTGATGACGAGTTGTGTTTGTTTAAAAAACTTCCCGAGTAAACGAACACACGTAATTCTTTATAAGATAATCCCCTAAATCCTTGTTTACTTTGTGGAGCCATGAGGCAGGCGACTCTTATTTATTCATACATCCTGGTTTTATACGGGTCAGATAACAAAATGCACATGTACACAAAGTATCTTTTCGGTGTTGCTATTGAATTCAATTGACGATAATTAAATAATTAACTTATTATACTCGCTGATATTATTAACGATATTGTTATCTATCTATTACTTTTTTGTGGTTAGTGAATAAATGTAATCTGATAAATACGTTATTTTTACACCATTTAAAGTGTGTAATTTAAAACTAAAATACCCTGTTTTCGTGGCTGGTCGTTCGTTAATCTCTCACAGCGCGATAAGCGCTTCAAACACGAAATCCTTAAAAATTACCAACAAAGGCCTCCGTCATAACTCTCCTCCATTCCCTGTGATAAAGAGAGAAATTATTTAAGGCTTTTCTTTAACATCTTATCTTTGTTTTCCGTTGAAATTTAGAGACGATTACTGACCTGCAATGTCTTTAGATTGACAACGTAATCAATCTTATGAAATAACAAAATGTGACTGGTATTTCAAATAGTAATTGTGTTTCAGCTTATGAAACTTCCAAATCAGCAAAAAAAGATGGATCGCTACATTAAAACTATTTGGCAACATTATTCAAGGGAATGAGCTAAATCAGGGGTCGATCTTATATATCGTTTCCAAAAGGGACAATTTCCTGTTTGAAATCCCATTCGGGCAATTCGAGCTGTTTAATGATGCAAATCGAATAACATTTTGATGTTTTTGCGAGAGCCTTGTTTCTATCTTTTTTATATTTAACCCATTTTACAGAAAAACAGATACTATTTATATATTTACATTGGCTTGGTAAACCAATTGTAGCCCTTAGTGTTTTGAAAAGTCATTTATTAAATAATATATTTAATAAGTAATAAAATAACTGTACACTATGGTTAATAACACTTAATTGTGGGTAGGGAATTACAACTTCCTTCTATTACAGACATAAAAAAGTGAAACGATTTTTATAATTTGCTGTTTTATCCTAACCTAGAATTTCTTTCCAATAATAAAAGGTTTAATGGTTAAGGTTTATAGCTACCTATAAAGACTATTTCTGTGTAATGACCGATTGCCTGTTATTTTTTATACTGCCAGTATATGTACCATAAAGTTTTAACAGCTATTGTTCTTTATACGAAGATTCGATTACTATTTTATTTGAGTACTTATTGGTCACGTATTATTTAATGTGCTAAGCATTCACTGCATGATAGCATCGGTCATATACCGGATAGGTAGATTTCAGCTCCTGTCAGAGTTGCTAAATCCTATAAGCCGATTCCAGGATAATACGCAAAATAAAGTGCTGTTGTAGCTTAGTTCTGTGTTAAAGTTCTAGCGATTTGATAGGAGAATGGAAAAGAGGATACCAACAAGTGCGTAAATTTAATTTTCATAGTGCAAATTAATTGATGCGTTACGTTGATTGAATCGCTCTACTGGGCAGCTATTCCTGTGTAGCCGTCTAGTGGTGTAGCACGCTGCGTAGCACTACTCGGCTACACTCTACAAACTTCTACGCAGTTGTGTAGCTATTCGCATACTTAATGCCTTTTGTTCACGTTCATACAGAAGTTCATAAACATTATTAGTTTAATACTTTTAAATAAAACTTTATTATCAGATAATATGATTATTTTTTACGTTATTTATTATACTCATCAATTAGCCACATAACTATTTGATATTAAAAGTTTATTAAAAACAAAACCTAATAAGATTAAGTTAAATTTTATTCAGTAGTATGTAATTTGTAAATCGACATCCCGCCAAAATTTAAAGCAATAAATAATAGAATTTCTTAAGAAACATTAATTTCGAGAACACAGAAACATTTGTTTATTTTAACCATTGTTTATCTGGTAACCTATTTGTTTACGTTTGAACTTTGTTAACTCCAGGCCTGTTCCTCGCGATAATGTTCTCAATGGCTATTATGTTTCTGTTATACTGCTTTATCTCTAAATACGAAATCACTTTATTGTTCTTTAGTGGTGAACTTTTGACACGGAATGTACAGGCGACCCATTTTATTTGCGATTTAGAATTTTAAGACAGCATTGTGGCAATAAAAGCTTTTAAAAAAGTATTCGTGCGTGTATGTTTCGTCCTACTTCTATTTATGACATTTGATATGTCCTATTTATTTTATTAATACATTATTAAATCTTTTAAATTTATATCTTTGTTTTATATTTGTATAGCATAGATATTTATAATGAAGTATAGCGTTAACTTTGAGCTAAAAGTTTATAGCGTGACCCCAAATAAAACCGAAAATGTCATTTCGCTAACAAAAAGCTATAACAAAACACAAAGTCAGTCACATTCACGGCTCGCTGGTCCGCGAAATCGGCCCGAGGTGCTCCTACAATTGTTTCCGCCCTTATTTCATTTCACTTTCACTTATTAAGGACACCTGAAGAAAATTTCTTTTCACGGACCGTACGATGCGCATTCACGAAATAACTTTTTGACAAATGAAATATTGTTTCAAATTCAGGGTTTGTAAGTATGGCGAATTAAGAAAATAATTTTTAGTTTGAATGCCTTTTAATATTAAAAGTAAAAATAAATGATCTATTTTATTATTATGACCCTTGGTCCCATGATACCCAATAATCCGAAAAACCTGGATAGTGAACGGTTCACCTGAAGAAAGCACTTCAGGTGGCAGAACGATCCACCTGAAGTGCCACCAACTAAGTGCATTGCGTGTTATAAAACCTCATTATTATGCATGCTACGTTAACAGAGACAAATAATTATAACTTTTTATGCAAGCGTACGTATTATACAATGTCACTCGAATGAAATAAGGTGCAACATATTATAAATGAAACAAACAAAGCATTGAGGTGCAGCATCCCAGTGAAACAGCATATTTATCTAGAGAATAGGGCGTATAAATTACGTGTAAGGTGCGGTTTAGCGAGACATTCGGTTGGAGACAAATTTGCGGACGGAACTGTCTCTGGCTAAATGTCTTTAGCACGGCATTCGAAACTGCAATTTACTGAATAAGGGATCCTCGACGTTACCTATTGTATATATTGTATTTAATATTAAGGAATAGGAATTCACAGCTAGACTTCCGTTAAATGTTGCAAACAGTTTACAATTTGAAGAACCCAATCTGATGGGATTTACAAAAAGCGCCCAAAATAGAAAGATTTTGTAAGACGAGAGAACTTATATCAGCTAAGGTTGACTGTTAACACCACTTAACCCTTAAACTGTTGTCAACTTGAGTGAAGGGAGGCTCGTCGCGAAACAAAGAATGGCGTCTAGTTGGTACTTAAAAATGCTTACTGGCTCCACTGGACTAGTTTGACCTTTTTCTATCAATTTTTTTATGAATACTAAACATATTTGTTTCAGTAGTAATGCCAACGTCCTGGTACTGCTAATTGTAATTAATAAATGTCCTATCTCAAACCATAGTTGTTGAATATCGGTGAATAAAATAATATAAAATATGATTACAACATTATTGAAGCGATACATGAAGCGCGATGCTAATGGCATATATCAATTATTATTACGTTTCTATTGTGTTTACCGGCGTTTTACTTAGTGCTAAAACCTTGGCAAATCATTTATTAGGTAAAGAGTTGAGAGATGTTTGTACAATTGTACAAACATCACTTTGAAATCGTCGTCCATGAATCTCATCATAAAATTCTATATTATAGTGTAAATATAAGTTATTTCCCCCTTTACCCTTATGTTAATTAGCGCGGGATACATTTGCATAATTCATGTAAAGTGTATTAGTTTTTCAGCTCATATTTCACGTGTCAGGCGAAATTTTAGCACCTATTGTCCCACTTAACTGTTTAATGTTGTTGGCCGTATTCACACCGTAGCATTAGGAAAGGAAAATATCTGTTACTTCCATTTTTAAGTATTTACTTAAAAGCGTATATAAACAAATTTATTGAAAATAGCTTAGTGATCATATGAAAGAAAATTTAAAAAATGCAACGAGCATTGCCTCGGTCTTCCACATATAAATATTCATCTCGTTACGCTATATTCCGAAATAAGTGATCATGAAGTTCAGTGCCAACGCCTTTAAAATCTAGTGCGAAGTAAGCTTTGCTGGACTCACGGTGTGATAGCCAGTCACATTTATATGAAAACTAGTTCTGTGAAACGCGTTTTTATAGCTAGAGCCTGCTTAATGTTGACGATTTTACTCATATACGCTTTATAGCTGCACATAAAAATTATGCGACGAAATATTACGTCTAGTAATGTTATTGTCATAGTTATGACGCCAACTTTAATGATAGATAACGCTTCTTTTATTTATTTTCTTTTCCATCGTAGTTCTGATTGTATACAATATCACAACTGCTCGAATGTCTGATGCGAATCTTTGTTTACGGGGAGTTGACATCATTAGAAATTCTATAATAATTGTTAAATACCCCCATTACAAAAACACTTTTTACTCACTGAAGTAAATGGACGCATTATTTTTTATGCATTTTTTAATGTTTTTTAACAAAATATTTTAATTTTATAATTAAACATGTTTCGAGTTTTTTTCATTTAAGATCAAGTTTGACTAGTTCACAGACTATTCAGTCAACTGTATTTCCATTACTTGTTAACATACAAAGCCGAAAATACCTGGCTGAACTTTCTAACGTGTAAATGAGTGAAATTTCATACGATTACTCCTAATGAAGCAAAAAGTTCACAACACACTTCGCGGAAAAACCACCAAGCGACGGCTACACGCCGGTGTAATTGAGAGCAGCTTTAGTGCGGGTAGTTTTTGCCTTTTATTACGTGGTTTCAGTTTTAATAGCTCTACGTGAAACTATTTTAATATTTCACGCCATCGAGTAGCATTTTCAGGAAATTTCTTTTGACAACCGCACCTTTGGTACCGACGATGATTGAAGTGTATTTAAACACGTTATATACCCGTATATGGAGTTCGTTATTTTTTCTCTAATTATTCGAGACGTGAAACATGCAGTTGTTAAAACTAATATGGAAGTAATTAATAAATGCTAAATATGTTTAAAATTATATTTATTGAATTTTTATAACTAAATCATTGTGTACCTATATGTTTTTATTAATGTGTTATTGTTGACACAATATAGGTACGGTATTTTGTATATAACCTATTTGCAGTTCCTATTTCGTGTCATTAAAGACTAAGTATATTCAAATATAAACTTTGCGCTTATATATAACTATTGTTACGATACGAAACTTAGGTTCGTATCTGTTGTAAAGTCTCAAAAGAAAGCTTATCTTTCTCAATAAAAGATAATGGAAGCAGTTCGAATTATTATTTCGCAGCGAACTAAAAGCCGTCATAAAACGCCTGTCTTTATAGACCATAAAAGTTTTAAATTTTCCATCGGTTTAAAGCGCTATTGTTTTTGTTTGTGTTTATAAACTTAGCGCTTGAAGCATCGGAAAGTGTGATAATTTTTAGAACACGATGAAATTGCCGGCTTTTATGACAGCAGTAACATTAATAAGGAAAAATAGCAAGTTGTTAAATTGTTTAATGGACGTCAGAGGGTATTGTTTTGATGTTTTTCGCTTAACAATGATATTGAGCGCTTTATGCTGTTCGCTTCATACTGTTCGCTTCATTTAATTTGTTCAGGTTACGACTTAATTTCAAAAGCTGCCTTTACTTCCATAATAAAATTTATATATTTGCTAAAACTAATTTAGAAGACTGCCTACCGTTATGTTATAAGGGAGTAATGAAATGTGTTCTTTCTTCTTCTATTTGTGCAGAACCTTCACGTGAGAAAAGCCTATAAACTAGGTAATTTAACACGAGAGAGTTTAACTACTTAAACAAAGGACGTAAGAGAATTCTCCAGTTTCTTTAAGTAGTTAAACTATGATGAATCGTGTACAGTAGACAATTAAATAACTCGAGCGTAAAATGTTCAATTTAACTCCAAATGTAAGGAAACTCAATTAGTACGAGTCAGGAACAGACTATCAATCTCACGGAGCAGTTTATAAAATGGGCAGTGGGGAAAGACGTACGTCTTTTAAATCAATGAAATGTTTATTAGTGGCACTAGTTGATCATTTAAGCAGGTTAAAGCTTCTATTTACGCAAACTATTTATTATTTCATTCACACTTAAAATAAATTAATTTCATAATCATAATAATGAGATCATCAATTTACTCGATCAGTGCACAAAAAGATAATATTACTAAGCGCAACCTTACTAACATTATTTCTATGGAATTTTCATTATTCACCCATGGTCACCTCCTAATTCCTATTTTATATCCTCATTAATAATCCGGTACATTCCTTACATGTATAAGTACACTGTGGAGTCAATGAATGTTATCGCTAGTTCATCCCGCGGGTAGTTTTGATTATAAATTATAATTAGTACTGCCGAAGTACGTTTTCAAAGTACAATGAGAAAGGATTGACGTTTCGTAGAAATACCTACGACTGATATTTTCGCTTTGAAGATTTGATTTATTTTGCTGAAACAATACAAATTATAATCGAATTGACATGGACTTATGATAACTGGAATGTATTGTTTGTAACTGATTGTACATTGAATAAATTTATATTGCTCTACCTAATAATATAATGTTTATTATAAGGCAAACAGAGCTAACAGTTACATGAGCTGTTTAAAAAAGATGTGTATAAAAGATCACTATAAATAAAATCGGAAAATAAAAAATGTCTTGCACTACCTTAAGCTGTTTTACCTAATTTACCTAAGCAATGGTAGGTATTTAGCAATTTTTTCGATTAGTGGTGTGCATTAAATAAAGTCATAAAGACAGCTGATCTATATATCTGAATAATATGTCCTTCAATATAATTATAAACAAATTTCTTAATGTAAATCAGCGCCACCTGTTGAATAGTTAGAGTAGAACTATCATCGGTTCAATACAAATTACCATAAAATCTCGCTCTGCAGTCTATGCCAGTTCTATTTTATGTGCATTGTGCCATGTGCATGGTTTAGAAAAGAAGAAATTCAACCCGATGCCCGAATTCTTACAATAAATTCGGAGTTTTTAAAAAAGCGGCCATTTTGTAAAAGTTGCTTATTTTGACATTGATCCATAAATACTGCATAGACTGTAATTAAGTTTGTTACATATCCATTGCACTCCCTTTGCCCCGCATAACAAATACCTGTACCCCTCTTACGCAACACCGTTGTATAAGGAAACGGAGAACAGAGACCAGAAGAAGCTTTTTGTTCGGATACCTCACATCGGACCGGTCAATTCTCAACTAGATAAGTTTATAATATAGATTATTTGTCGTGCACCTAATATCGGGCCGATTAAATAGTTATATTTAGTTAAGTCTTAATTATTGTTTAGTATTAGTTATTAATATTAATTAGTGAAATAATATTTAACAGTTTTTGTTCGTATCTACGTATTTTGTTCTTAATACCTCTGGATTAAAAAAAGCCATTGATCGTCAATAACCGTCAAAATTCGTTTTTCGTTAGTGCACGCAGTGTTGCTCTGGTAGGAGGTCTCCATGCCTTTTTGGTCTAAAAACTGAATGCACGCCACGATGTTTAGATGATGTATTGTTAAAAAATATTCTTCTAAAGATAGTTAACGACTCTAAGTATAGCCGTTAAATAAAGTATTATAAACATTATCGTGAAATTCTCATTCTGGTCGTATTTCTATAAAATTATTTAAGAAAAAATTAACATATACAAGATTAGAAGCTTCATATAATTTCGTTTGATTCGCTATTCGCCGTGCACCGTATGACTAAAGTGACCATTTATTCTTTGACTCAAAATGGGACATTGGTTTAATTTAGGTCAAATGATAAGTAGTCAATGAAAAAAAACACTTTTTTAAAGTTATTTATTTAGTTAAAGTTATTAGGCTTAAAAGTTAAGATTCACAAAATATAGGTACCCAAAATGTTTAGTTACATTTATATTAACCAGAAGAACAAATTTGTTTTAATATAGCTGGTGGCGAATTCAAATAAAAATGAGACTCTTGACATGTTTTTTTTAATATTCTGCTCCTTAAATTTTCGCGTGGTTTCTGAAAACGGGACAATTTTGCGTCCCACACTCACAGTTCATTTTGGGGTAACCGGGATTCGGGAAAAAGGGACAGTCCCGTTCAAAACGGGACGTCTGGTCACGTTACGTATGACCGACAGTTTGAAGTAGTTGTCAGTTGAAGGGGATCGTAAGAAAACTCAATTAGATGAGAGTCAAGCGCAGGCGATCCATCAGAGCGCGCTGAACGACCCACTTCGAGAAAACTTTACTATAATTGTATTAAAGTTCCAATGACTTATTGAAACAATTTTTTACGTAACAATATTTTAGGTACAAAATTATTAATGTGAATCTTCTAAACGGTTACCTCTTTGCAGGATGACAATTTCCCATGAGCCAAACGCTACTTTCGCCGAGCTGGTCATCACCAACGTTAAGGCTGATGATGAAGGAGTGTACCGTTGCGAGATCACCTATCTGCAGGTCGGCGAGGACTGTAACACCGTGCAAGTCACCGACTTTCATACTTACAGTAAGTTTCGACAGTTACTACTTAACAATACACAAAAAGTTACTACATAAAATTATATAGGTAAACTAGCTGATCCGGCAAACGTCATTTTGCCATGTATATCATTTATAATAAAAAATAGGGGCTGATCGTAGAGGGGTGAAAGTTAGGGGTTGTATTTATGTATTTTTTTATGCTGTATCATAAAAAAATAAAAAATAAGTAATTTATCTAAAAATTAAAAAAAATAATTTACTACCCTTAACATTTAGGGGGATGAAAAATAGATGTTGTCCGATTCTCAGACATACACAATAAGCACACAAAATTTCATGAGAATCGGTCAAGCCGTTTCGGAGGAGTATGGCAACGAAAACTGTGACACGAGAATTTTATATATTAGATAAAGTTAGTTTTGACTATTAACACATATATTTCTTTTATCCATTGCTCATTCCTTTTTTACATAATATATTGTTATTATTTAGCCACCTAGTGTTTTTAATTATCTATAAAATTAAGATTAAAAGGCTTTGTGATTACTTTACATTTTAAGACCTTGATATAACCTTTTGGAATTGGAATTTAATTTCTAAAAAATGTGTTAATTTATTACTCGATAAACATCGAAATGTGGAACATGTACCTACATACACTTGTATAAAGTTATTTGCTTTCAATCTATATTATTTCTATACTTAATTAAAAGTATACTGTTGATATCGTACCAATGGCTGGCTGTAATAATTAATTCAGTTATATTATGTCGGCATTAATATTATATTGAGACGCGGGAGAAGGAAGTAATAATATAAACAAGTTAATTCGCAACGCATATCTAAAACGATAATAACCGATCGTATTGAAACAAATCCAATTTCAGTGATGTGCTTAGTCTATTAATATCGATAAAAAGTTCAATAACAAAACTGTTAACAAAAAAATATTCAGGTATTTTTTCAAGTGTCGAGAAAATTATTAATGCAGCATTACAAGATTTACGTCAAGTAATTATTTTAGTCGTATAAAGACTAATTACATACTTACATAACATTATTCTTATAAAAAATGATTGAAAACCGCCAGTATCACCAGCGTACGTCACGATATTTAATACAATAGGGAAATAAGATCGATATGTAACGCTAAGTGGAACATCACTAATGTAACAGTTTCATTGCAAGTAGGATATTACTTTCATCCAGCCCCGAGCGGTTCGATTCTATCGAGGTACTCGAGTTTCTCTCTCACACATTCCTCCTTTTCTAATGGTGTGAATTACTTATGTTTTATATACATTACTGCTTTCTTAAAATAATCGAAAATAAAATTTTATTCTAATTTACTGGCTGTTCAATGGAACTGTAAAAGGCGCACAATTACGTCGGACTAATTAATTCATCCGTTACTAGTTTGTATTGAAGATTTTGTTTGTCAATTGATAAACAAATGTAAAATGAACAAATTTCATAAACTGTTTTTATTTAGAGCAAGATCTCGGAATAGGTACAGAAATCTGAGATTGTTGTGTTGTGATAAAACAACTCTCTGTTACGAATAGGCATTGTACGAATAGGATATTATTTAGTATCAGAAATAGCCAGTGTACGGCGTACTGAAAACTGATATCGCATTCTCCCTTTATGGATAATGTCTCCAGTGATTCATTCCGGACCGGACCTTATTTGGCCTCATGTCGCACATGCTCAATATCCACCATCCACAATATCATCTACTGTAGTAGTGTGCAATTTTCATTGTCTCATACGTATTTAATTAATTGCATTTATTAATATTATTTGTATATCTTTTCAACAAGGTTTGATAAAGAATTAATGTTCTTGCCAAATCAAGGCGCATTTTTGAATCCCCTATATACTAAAATCGGTGAAAGTTACACATTTTTTAAGCGCTTATGTCTGTATGAATGACAAGATCTAATATGCTCTCAAAACATAATGCTAATCAATACATATCTATATATCTTTTGCATGAAATACGATTAGGTAGGTTATTTATTTTACGCAATTTGCACAATACATTTTAAGGTTATGTAGCCGCACAAGTTAATAGGACAGTTAAAATTACCAGCAATTACTCTAAGATTTATACAAGTAACTATTGAGTGTAACCCGCAAATGGCGATTCGGTATTTCCGACCCCAATTTGTTACTAAACACTGATTAATTGGGACGAAGTTTGTTGACTATTTCATTATTCAAAGCGTTTATATTTTGTGGATCTTTTATACTTAAAACTAATTTACTTGAATACAGATATTACAGAGAAAGTCCATTCAACATTTTTTAATAAGTAGTAATCAAATAACAATTCAAATGAAGAGTTATTCAAGGCGATCTTATTTCTTTATGATTGTTATCTTCATCGTTCGCTTTGCAAGATAATGATAATTCTAGATAGTATCCCAATGCCATATTGAGATCTTAGTAATCTAGATGGCCTTAGTAATATTTTAAGCTATTGCATAGGTTTTTTTGCGGGCTTTGAGCGCGGCGACCGAATCAAGAAATTCCGTAACGAAAATAAAAACCTAACACACGTTGACGTAATATAGGTGCGGCCAATACGCGTTAGAGTGGGACAGAACGCATACTGCGTATTCACATCTCTCTGACAAGATCGGTGACGCAGAGTAAGCGCGGCCGGTGCAGCCGGTACGCATGAGAGTGAGACAGACTATATAGGCGTGTTAGACTGAGTCTAGTAGAGTGGTAGATTGAATTAATATCAAAGAAAAAAAAATACTGCATAAATAAGAAATAAATAAATAATTGCATAAGTTGATAAAAAATGCTATGCAATAGCTTTACCGCGGCAGTCCCCGAGTGCCACACGTTTTGAATATTTAATACTATACTAAATAAATCTATTGTGTTTATTTATAACGGTGAAAGATAATACGTGAGGAAACCGGCATACCTGAAGTTTCAAAAGGCCGACGGCGTATGTGCACAGGCTGAGACCTAAGAGATTGTAGCCATTGGCTTATTTTCATCGCTACAGTAAATAAATTATAAAAATATAGTAATAATTTCTTAAAAGCAAGGTTCCTTTATAGCCTGGGAGAGTATTTATACGTAGACTATGAGTTTTGACACGAATTGTAAATAATTTAACTGTTCTTATTATTATGACATTAAGATAATTAATATCACATGTGCATTGTGCATGCCTATTTTTATATGGCTAATTTTGCTGTTATTTTCTTATTAATCAATCTGAATGTTCCACTTTATTTGCAAATAAACGATTTATTATTATAATTATTGAGCAAGGAATTGCGCGCGAAGTCGATCACATGATGATATTTATTGTGTGCAAAGTAATTATTCAATACGTAAAATATAATAACCCACAATTAAATCCAATTCAATCGGTTGTTCACAAAATTAGTATCTATACATTCCACCGTAAAATATCCAATAGGAAGTATAATGTTATATCTATATATATAAAAATGAAACCCGTTTTCCGTTGTCACGACATAACATGAAAACGGCTTGACCGATTTGTCTGATTTTTTTAAAAATAATATTCCTTGAAGTACGAGGATGGTTCTTACGGAGAGAAAAATTGAGTGAGAAAGTCTAAAAACAACTTTTTTCTATATTCCCATACAAAATATTCGTAATAATACTTAAAAGACAATTTGAACTTTAATACCATATTATAAAGTTCAAATGTTAGTGGAGGGGTTCCGGGAAGGTAAATTTTTATTTTTTGACATAATGTATTTGTTGTCTTATCAACTTTCTTTTTTTTATCTTACTAGCTAGACCGGTGTCCCGAATAGCAGAATAAGTATTTAAAAAAAATAAAGAATCGACTGTTAGGCGGTACGATGTTCGCCAGGCCAGCTAGTTCACCATAAAAATACGGATTTATTATAGCGATAATTCAATTAAGTAAGTTTAATAAGTTGAAGAACTCCCTAATGTATTCCATTTATGATGGGCTAATAGAAGATCACTTAAAACACATTTAAATAAGCCTTAGAGCAAATTGAGTGCCCCTTTTGGTATTTGATTGAACTCAGATTGAGCGTTTTATACAATCTACATGTAAATGTAAAATGTTGTCAATACGTAAAGTTTCTTATACACGAACGCGAAAATATTAATTATATTTTGTGTTTAGTATTTAAAACCTCAAATAGCAACTTGGTAAGAATTGCAGGATTAATAGCTTAACGACTTATGGCTTATTATTATGGGGTCATACTGCTGATGTCGAAACTATTTTCATCCTGCAGAAGAGGGCTATTCGTGCAATCCATAATTTAAAATGTAGGGAATCTCTGAGAGATAAATTCAAGGAAATTAATATACTTACCTTTCCCTCGCAATATATTTATGATAATATTATGTATGTATATAAAAATAGTGATAAGTTTACTAGAATAGAACATACGCAGAATGTTAATACTCGGAACAAACGCAGGCTGCAATTTCCCCGTGCTAGACTATCTACAGTTAGTAATTCTTTTTTGGGAAAAGGGATCTTTTATCTCCGCCTTTTAATAAATTTAAGTTATTGAATTAAAGAAAAGCTGTGTAAAAAGGCTTACTGTAAAGTTAACGATTATCTAGTTGATAAAAGGGCATCGGACTAGTTTTTTCTCTTGGCCTACACCCTTTTAGTACGAGATCCCGCTGCAAGATTGGTGTGCTCATCGACTTTTTGTTTAAAACCAAATTTTTATGTTTATTTATAATTAAGAGAATATATATTTACTAGGGTGCCTATCAAAATTTGGCCGCCATTATTTTTAATTGATTTTTGGTAAAAAATTTCGTTTATTTATTTTTTAAATAAAATAACGTCTACATCACGGTAATTAATATGAAGATTCTAAAAAATCACGGTTGCCGTTGCGCACCTGGCCGCACCTCTTTGCAGCCAGGTGTAAACAGGTATGATTTCGATAAATTTATACGTTCATAACCTATTTTTATTCTCTTAATTATAAATAAACATAAAAATTTGGTTTTACACAAAAAGTCGATGAGCACAGCAATCCTGCAGCGGGATCTTAGACTAGGTATTGTCTTCTCTGCCGATGAGTAGGGATGCCTGCAGTTTCAAATTTAATGACGTGGAATAAGTGATACCTGTATCTTATGTTCCATAATAAACATATTATTTTTTTAATAAAGAAAAGCAAATTATTTAATTATAAAAATAATTATAAATTGTATATCCTGTCATAAATATAACGACAAATTCATTTAGCAGCTTATGACGGCGTTGCAATATTCCGCGAGAGGCCGTGGTTGTGATTAGCGAAGGGTCGAAAAGACCTGAGGGGACGCTTTCAATCTTTTAAACTCCCCCGCACTTTTAGTGTTAATTAATTATAAGCGTCAAGAAATTTACATTTCCTAAGTTTTAAAGTGAATTTTAAGTGAGTTTGAAATTTCTATCAGTTCTCGATCGATTTAATTTAAATATTTATTGGGTTCGATTTATGTTAATACAGAATTTAAATAAGTTATAGCTCAAAGGGTAAATATTAGTATTTGTTTACGAACACCTTATTGCAGTAATTTTTATAACTTATCAACATAATAATAAAGAGACTACAGTTTGTTTATATTTTGTTAAACAACAGTTGATTTCCACGTCGGTTCATTATATCAATGTACAAGCCGAAACAATGTTTAATTCCACTCTCTGCAACTCAACGTTTCATTTGTAAGACTTCCTCTTTAAATTAGGCTTCCAGAGGTGGTCTACTCGAGAAGACTACGTTTGAGAGCTTTAGGACTCCATGCGCTGTGGCTTTCATCGGCTCGGTTGATATAAACTTCTACTGTCCTATATAGATTGTATTTCATCATCTTAATATCACTCTTAGTTAACTTTGCTGTACTTGAAATAGAAAAGCGCAGTCAAATGTGAAATTTATTTTAAAATATAACTTTATACAATTTACAAATCTTTTATATGAAACGGAGGAAATATATTTCACACTTTAAGATATGATTTAGCAAGAAATTCAGTGTTAGCACACTGTTTGCCGGAAGGAAGAAGCAACGCGAACCAACGGTGCATTTTTCCGAACAATTTATAACGTCCTACATTGCGCGGCGTGTACCGGAAACGGATGCGTACTGCCCGAACAATGGTTATGATGTATGTTTGTGCGCGCGATAACGCCACTGATCTATTGTTGATTGTACTACCGTCTTCGAGTAAGCCTTGTCGAGTGCCGTTTTGGTATAAGCTCATTATTGTGTGTCTGTGTACACACTAGTGCATATTCTTAAGTCACTATGATTATATTATGTAGACTTCGGAGCAGTGGTAAATAAAAACATTATGCATTTATATTTTTAAAAAGACTCGCAGACCACACACTCACACTCGCACACACAGACACTGCTAAAAACCCCTTGAAACGTTAAGTTAAATAACAATATGTTGGAGATAAACTAAAGGCAATTCATATTATAACTATTTATCTATAGCGATATATTTATTCAAAGTAACAAATCAAGAATATTTTCTTTCAAAATTTCCGAACACTTCGAACACTTTGTTATTAGCTGTCAGATTCCACGATCCACTAGAATGAGCTAATTATCACATATCACGTATCAAAAGCAAATTGTACGACAATTACAGTCGGTATTTGATTGTTTGACGTGTCGGTCTGTCATTATTACAATGACATATCGCCCGTGAATAATAGCTGGTATTAAATTAAAAGTACTTACTTCAATATACCGCTGTCAAAGGACATTTACATTACATTATATCAAAGGAACTACTATTCTATATGGCTATTTATATGTTTTAATACGTGCATAAATCCATGCATTGTGTAAAAATAGCGGTTAATATAGATTTAAATATGCTTTCTTATAGAGTTTCTAAGATTGATGTAGGCAGTATCAACGTATATAATACTCTTTGACCGTACGTTGAAAGAAATATAAATCCTTTTGTATAGAAAATTGGATTCACGGCAGACGATATCTTGTGAATAAAATATAGCCTAGTGCTTTGCGTATGAGTGTATAGAGTATCATTTCTTTGTTTACTTTAATTTAGGTAAAATAAAGCACAGGCGCAAATTATACTTGAATATATGTCTTTCATTCATTAAAGATAATATACTATATTGATGATTCATTTAATCTGAAATGACGTTTAAACTTGGCGATTAAAAAGAGTGGCGGAGAGTTTATTGCCAGTTCTTCTCTTCCGTTCTACGCCCTTGATTTGAGAACTGGCAGTAAATTTAAAATTAATTTCATATATATTTATTTTTTAACGTTATAAATGTACATTTTGTTACCTATATGAATAAATGATTATTTAATTTTAATTTTGTTTAGTATCTAGATATAAACGAAATGATGATGTACTTTAACCATAGAAAGTGAAATTTAAATGTAAAAACTCGTATTTTATAATGGTATTACACCTCAGCTCTACAGAGTTTCTATATCTATATTTTGTTGGCGTCGGGACGTGACGACCCCATCGCCCACTGGTGAAATAACCTGTGACAGAGGTTATTTCATCAGCGCAATCAGTCAACCCCTTCCTAGTGGGAGTGCCATGCTGTTGCCTTCGGGCTTCAGCCAAATGGGCAGGCACGACCGGGGCAGTACCACTGTCTCTCAGAAAACCGGCGTGAAGTGATGCAATAAGTTCACCTTATTGTACTCGCGTTTCGTGCGGTGAGAGAGACTCCGGGAGCCCACCCCCCCCCATGAAATATGAAGGTGCAGAAAAAAGAGAATCTACCCCAGGGGGGTACCACACGCGCTCGCGGTGGAGAATCCCCCTCTGGGCGTCCAACACCGGGACATTCAGCACCCGGTGGTGGACGCACAGGCTGCCCTTCGTATTCTGGGGGCAATTCTGCGCTCAACATCAAAAACAGTTATCGTTCTCGGGGCAAACGGAGCAACTGTTGAGTCACCCCCGTCCACGCTCGCTGTGGACTTCACAAATGTTAGGGGGCTCAATTCTAATATCAACGCAGTCCACTACCATTTAGAGACTGCGAAGCCGGCCTTGCTCTTTCTTACCGAGACTCAGATTTCCTCCCCGGCTGATACTTCCTACCTCTCCTACCCGGGGTACAAATTGGAACATTCATTTGTGCCGCGGGCGGGAGTTTGCGTGTACGTCAGAGAGGATATCTGTTCTCGTCGCCTCGGGACGCTTGAAGGAAGGGACCTATCTAACCTCTGGCTGCGCGTAGACTGCGATGACCATCCGCGATTCTATGCATGCCTGTATAGGTCCCATAGCGGAAATACCGAAACTGACCGACTCATTGAGCACATCCAAATGGCTACAGATTCCCTGCTCGAAAGGGTTCCTACCGCTGAAATCGTGATACTTGGCGATTTTAACGCCCACCATGCCGATTGGCTCGGCTCAGAAACCACTGATCATGCGGGAAGATCCTTTCACGACTTTGCTTTGGCTTATGACTTGACGCAAATGGTCCCTGCGATTACGCGAATACCAGATGTGGATGGTCATAAACCCTCTTTGTTGGACCTTCTGCTGACTTCACATCCGGAGAACTACCAAGTCTCTGTTGAACCGCCATTGGGTTCATCAGATCATTGTGTGGTCCGGAGCATTGTGCCGTTCACGCGCCCTCTTCGGCCTAGCTTCACGGGCTGTCGCCGCGTGTGGCACTATAAGTCAGCAGATTGGGATGGGATGCGGTCTTTTTTTGCGTCCTACCCTTGGGGGCCCATTTGCTTTTCGTCGAGTACTCCAGATGCCGTCGCTGACTCTGTCGCCGAGGTGGTCCTGCAGGGTATGGAACTCTTTATTCCATTCTCTGCGGTGCCGGTCGGTGGCAAGTCCCAGCCTTGGTTTAGGCGTTCCTGCAAAGCGGCTTTGCGCCGTAAGCGTGAATGCTTTAAAGCCTGGGCAGAAGCGGTGACTATCGGCGAACGTAAAAAAGCATACAATTCAGCCTCCAGGTCCTTCAAGCGAGAAATCGCTAAAGCAAAGTCAGAGCACATTGCCAGATTTGGTGAGAAATTGGCCCACCTCCCTTCGGGAACTCGAGCCTTCTGGTCTCTTGCCAAAGCTGTCCAAGGGAATTTCTGTCAGCCCTCAATTCCACCACTGCATAGGGAGGATGACTCACTTGCCCATACCGCGAAAGAGAAGGCCGATCTTCTAGGCTGTCTCTTTGCGTCGAACTCCACTTTGGATGATCAAGGGAAGGAACCACCGACATTATTGCGGTGTGATACTACAATGCCCGAAATTATATTCCGGCAACGTGCTATCCGTAAAGCTTTGTCTTCCTTGGACATCCATAAGTCGAGCGGGCCTGATGGCATCCCTCCAATTGTGCTGCGTACTTGTGCTCCTGAGTTGGCTCCGGTCCTAACGCGCCTTTTCCGGTACCTTTACACGCTCGGCACTGTTCCGAAGTGCTGGAAGATCGCTTCGATACATCCGATCCCTAAAAAGGCGATCGCTCTGATCCGTCCAACTATCGCCCAATAGCTATAACCTCCTTGTTCTCCAAAATAATGGAAGCCATTATTAACAGCCAGCTCTTGAGGTATCTAGAGGGCCACCAGCTGATTAGCGATTCTCAGTACGGCTTCCGTCGTGGTCGCTCGGCTGGTGACCTCCTTGTATACCTTACACATAGGTGGGCAGAGGCAATTGAGTCCAAGGGGAGGCGCTGGCGGTAAGTTTGGACATAGCGAAAGCCTTCGATCGGGTGTGGCACAGAGCACTGCTCTCGAAGCTTCCAGCCTATGGGCTCCCTGAGAAATTATGCAACTGGATTTCCAGCTTTCTCGCTGATCGGAGCATCAAAGTCGTCATCGACGGAGCATGCTCCGACCTGAAACCTGTGAATGCTGGTGTCCCACAAGGCTGTGTCCTATCCCCGACCCTGTTTATTCTGCATATCAATGATATGTTGCAGCTTAGCAACATTCATTGCTATGCGGACGACAGCACTGGGGATACTTTTTACACTGGCCGGGCAGGTATTTCTCGGGCTGTTGTCGATGAGTACCGGAACAAACTTGTGTCTGAAGTCGAAACTCTTCTACGTGGAGTCTCGGACTGGGGTAGACTAAATCTAGTCCAATTTAACCCCAAGAAGACACAAGTATGCGCGTTTTCCGCTAAAAAAACTCCCTTTGTCGCTACTCCCCTCTTTGAAGACACTCTCCTTAAAGCCTCAGCTAGCATCGGAATACTGGGCGTTGACATATCGAATAACGTTCAGTTTCGCGGTCATCTGGAAGGAAAGGCTAAATTAGCCTCCAAAAAGCTTGGTGTGCTCAGCAAGGCGAGACGGTACTTCACTCCGGGCCACCGCTTGCAACTATATAAAGCGCAAATTCGGCCCCATATGGAGTACTGCTCTCACCTCTGGGCGGGAGCTCCCCAGTACCAGCTCCTTCCACTTGACCGTATTCAACGAAGAGCGGTTCGAATCGTCGACGACCAGTCACTTTCCGTGCGGCTTGATCCCTTGGCGTTGCGTAGAGATGTGGGATCTCTCTGCATCTTCTACCGCATTTACCATGGAGAGTGTTCAGAGGAGTTGTTCGGTCTAATACCTGCAGCTGAGTTTCATCATCGGACGTCAAGGCAAAATACAAAATACCATCCGTATCACCTCGACGTCCGTCGTTCCACAACAGAGCGTTTTCTAAGGCAGTTTTTGCCACGCACCACCACTATGTGGAACCAGCTGCCCACAGAAGTATTTCCGAACCAATTCGACTTAGGGTCCTTCAAGAAAAGAGCGTACCAATTCCTGAAAGGCCGGCAACGCACTTGCGAGCCTTCTGGCATTGTGAGTGTCCATGGGCGGCGGTATCACTTAACATCAGGTGAGCCTCCTGCCCGTTTGCCTCCTATTACATAAAAAAAAAAAAAAAAAAAACCAAGGAGGTTTCTTGATTATAGAATGCGCGCTATTTCTATACTTAATGACATTTTATGCTAAATTATACTTATCTATACAACAAGCTTGGCGCCATTTATGCCTTTTATTGCACGGACTGCTTATTAATTATTAGTGCCTCAGTGAGATCAGGTAAAGTTGCATGTAATTGAGCCAAACGTATCTTAAATAAGATATCGGATTTGACATTAGGGAGTCATACTTAACATTACCTTGAAAACAACTTTTGAAACAAATTGCGTGTACATTTCAAATCCAGTTTTGTCAAGAAATATCAATATAATGTAGGCTTTAATAATCCAGATTGCACTGAAAGCTGCTTTCCAGTAAATGTCAAGTGCATTATAGCTACATACATAAATATATTATAACGACAATATTATTAGAAAGCCTATTTTCTCTAGATTGTTTTAGATCTAGGCCGCGGCACAATAGAGCATTGTTAAGTGCGGGATGAATCTTTCAAATTATTTTTCACATTTAGCTCTTGGAAATTCCCTTATTCTTGAATCGACTTGTTGATAATGAGTTGCCCTCATTAAAAAAATCTTTTTTAGTTTTTTATAACAATGTGTTTAATAGTAGAACTGGCTGTGGGATTAAGCACCTGTTGGAAGTGGTAAACTAAAGTGCTCATAAGTAATTCCCTTACTAGAATTGTCCCGCTTTGACGGAATTAATATATATTTTTTAATTTCGTATTTCTAAAGCTAACAAAAATTATATACAACAAAAAAAAAATAAACTAAACATATAGCAAAAGATGCAATACATAATAGATACAAAGGGGATTAAATACAAAAGAAAAAACAAAAATAATAATTATTAAATAAGCCTTAAACAAGTCAAGGCTTAAATAGTGCTCGTCGTAAGTCCGGGCTGCGCGATACATAATTGAGTTTTTTTGTATAGTTGGTGATGTTGTTGTTGTTGATGTTGTTGTGGTATTTAGGTATATAAATGCATTTACCGAAATTAATACGAAATTATTCTTTTGTTTTTAAGTTTATTTATTTCTATCCATCGTCTTGCAATTGTGAGAATTTTGAAATAAAGTTGTATGAACAAAATTAAAACGGCAAAGCGGTCATCAAGGCTTGAGTTTCACGACAGATTTCTTTCTGATGATGTTCTTAGTCGATAATCGAATTTTCAAATAAATAATTATTATCTTCATCAATGACTAGAAGTTGACTTGTGAATTTATTTAATGCATTACAGTAAACATTGACTTATATTCCTCGTTGGTATTGTCATTAGAGCGTTTGATTACACGTCCGTGGTCTTGGGTTCGATTCCTTCAGCAAGTATAATATGTTAAAACTATTTAAAGTTTTCATGATAGCCCTAATTTACAAGCCCTAAAAGTGCCTTGAAAGTGCTCGATAGTGTAAATGTTATTTTTCACACACACTTATACACTATGTGTTTTACGTAATTAGTCTTAATAGAAAACTTATCTATAATGTTATGTATTGTCTGTTAATTGTGCGGTTTTGTAATATTATATCGACACACATCACTACTTAGTATAGACTAGAAGGACTATCAACTATTTCACGTGACATTACGCAACTTGACCCTCGCAATCTCCGGACATAACTAACTACGTGGTACAAGGTACAAGGTTTAGCTATCGCATAGTGAAAAATAAACGATATCAATTCATATTCGTTCAAAGTATAATTGAAAGTGGTACAAACACACAGTCGCAACACATTGAATCATAATTATATGTACAGAGCGTTCACTTGATTTTGAATGGAAAACTTCAAAACGAGCAGAAATAATAATTCTTACTTGCGCCATAGAAAATGGAGATTGCGACAATTACGCACAGAATAGGTGATTTTTAGTAATGAACCATTCTGGGAATTCCTTCCGACACCTTTGTTAGATATAATGTCACTGATTATTTCTATTGAGAGCTTCGTTCAAGGGTAACATAAAGTAACGTAAGGCGAGAACACATTTCTATAACCAAGTAGATATCCCCTTTTAGATAACTTATTATTTCTTACTCACATTGGGATTAAAACAACGCTGCCCTCATGTAGAGAAATGTCTTTAACTCTTAATGATTAACTGTGAGTACGGCTCAGGAAAAACAGTTCAAATATTTTAAACCTTTGTTTTTCATTAAGTATATAGGTATTTGTATAAAACTAAAATAATCAAATTACGGTATAGTAAAAAGTATAGCTATTTCCCAGTAATATTCCGTCTAATTCACGAGTCACTCCCGTCAGCTTCAACGACTGGTACTAAACGATTTCCGAATGGTACGAATTTAGATACCATTCGAAACCGATCCTGAATAATGTCGTCTCAGCACTGATCTCGTTTTAAATCCTTTTGAGAAATACTTAATACCACTTTTATTGCGCTCAATTTGAATAACGAATATTTTTTTTATATTTCAGCTACGTTATACTTATAAACATTTTTGTGCATAAAACTACATTGAAAACTTGTCGAGTCAGAAATATTCAATTAATAATGTTTTGAAAATATATTTTAGTATTACAGATGTAAAATATTTGCAAGCCTAGAGAATAAAATATGAATTTAACATGAAAACTGTAAAAACATTTCAATGCCTAGAGGATAGGCAATTCGTTCATCACGCCGAGTTAACATGAAGTTTCTGACAATACAAACAAATAATTATTAAAAATAATATTTACCAACTCTAGTAATTATTTAAATATATAATGTGGTAAATTTATGTTTTTGACAGAATAGACTTGAACAAAAGAGAAAATCATAATTTGTGTTATATTTGGTTAATAGGAGGCAAAGGGGCTCACTTGATATTAAGTAATACCGCCGCCCATGGACACTTACATTTCCAGAAGGCTCGCAAGTGCGTTGACGGCCTTTTAAAAATTGGTAGAAGCCGCTCGGAAAGTGACTGGTCGTCGACGATTCAAAACGCTCTTATAAAATGTTATAAACCATTTATTTTCGATGGAATTTACTAAACAAACAATTGTTTGGTTTAAATAAATAATACAGCGCTCGATCACGTCCACATTTCACGATTTAGTGTAATTATTAACTTATTGTTTTTTTGAATCTCCATAAAACATCCCAAATTTGAGCCTACAAAACACACAGATAGCCGTCAGTGCAATGATTTATCAAATATTCGACTCGATGCACTATTGCGGCGCCGAGGTGACCTGTCCATGCCGCTTCTTGTGTCTTATTAAAGTTCTGATAAAAGTACCGCCAAAGATAACGGTATCGAATGAAACAAATTTAGTTCCGTTTAAAGTAAATTCTTTTTTTTCTTATTAGCGTAAACTATTGTTATACACTACTTTTTAGTGTTAAAATTGAATGATAAAAAAGTGTAAACAAAATGTCGCATTTTAACGACCATGATTAATGTATAAAATAGCTTTTTACTAACGAATGTTTGTGTTGTAAAATAACCCTATTTACCGACAAGGACATACAGAAATTAAGATGAGTTGTCTGATTTCGTCAGTAAAACAATAAGTTCTATATTATAAGAGCTAATATTATTATCCAGACACAATAAGTGATTATTTGATATTATAAGGTTTGTAAATCGAGCAAAGGTAAGCACGAATACGCAATAACTCGATTGAATCGAAACAAGCTCAGTGGCTATTCATTCCGATACAGCTCGCAGCTTACAGGCCTCGAAATATATTGTGGGACAGTTCATAAATACAGATTAGTGAAATTGAACGTTCATACAGGACTAACCGAGATTTTTACTCGTAGCATCGGGCTATAAAAATATAATATGTCACTGTACCCTTTGGTAAACGATGTTTATTATTCAATAAAGACATGTTTCATAGTAAAGTGATTGAATTAATATGAACAATTCTGACTTGTTAACATAATTAAATATTTTTTTTTTATTTATAGTTATTCTCAGTTCGTGTCTTGGTGAAGATTTATAACTATGCTTTTTATCTCTTCTATCAATGAAGTCGTTAAATTATGACGTAATATTTTCGTTATAATTTTATAAAAAATTTAGCTGATTTCCAGACTATAACAAAATCAATATTTCTAACTCAATCAACTAGAACAGATTAAAAACGCACTGCAAAGTGTCGATGTGGTCGTATCTCTCTCAAACGAACCACTCTGGATCGGCGCCAGCATGAATAAATATGTATCGGTGACCACGCCCTCACGAATTCGCTTGAAATGTCTTAGATTTATAGCAGTGACAGAGTCTTAAAGAAATGAAATGGACGTAGAGCGACGTAGATTATAGGTTTAATGTAGCTAAAGGTGTAGAGCTTCTCGTAGCAATCTAGGATTGGATGCTGTGTAGCTACGGCGTAGCATCCACGCAAGGTTAATAGTTTTTATTAATTATATTATGTCCTTTTTAAAATGAAATAAATACATCCATACATAAATTAAACGCGGTTAAGTCGAGTCTGGTACTTTCCAAAGAGTATTAAAGGTATGTTAAAGGCTGGTGCTTTGAATACTGCCCTAGTTTACGATTAAAATAATGTAGCACAGTTTAAGTCGAGTTATATATTTCAAACTGAGTTCAAGCCTACTACTCGTACTTCATAGCATTTCCTGCTGTAAAATTATAAGAAAACATAAATACATTATACAAATAAATACAGATTTTCAACAAAATTTGTAAAATTTAGTTGACCCGTTTAGTTTGAAGTATAAGAGTTTGTCCAAATATTTATTGTGTAGTGGAATAAAGTGCACATCAAGGCGAGGTCCTGTGCCAAGATTTATTTCGTGGCACGCGATTATCTGCGGAAAGATACGAGTCATAATGTGAGAGCCGGACCAGTGGATACAACTAAAGGATATTGTTTGTTGCTCATTCAGTGTGAATTTATCATCTCTCTCTCTCACAAAAACAGTTGCTGTTTGCCAATCGACTCAAATAAAGGTAGCTTTTTCGCGTTACCTCGATGATCTAATGTTGTTGTTAATACCTAATAGTTTGTGTACAAGTGATTTACATTTCCATTAAAATCCGAAATAGGAAAAAGTGTAAAATGTTATCAAAAAACTTGGAAAATGGAACAGTTAAAGTTTTGCGACGCCGTCTCCCTGACTAGCCTGGGATCTTGCCAAATGTGGATACTTTTTGTGACACGTTTTGTAAATAGATTATATCGTTCCTGTTATTGATGGTCCGCTCCGCAATGTACTTTTCGTATATCATAACCTCCTTTGATATGCAAATATGGCGTGCTTTATTCATTCATAGAGCCAGTTTGACTTGTTACAATAATTATTTTACAACAAAATAATATTTTCAACCCCGCCCTAATAAAGATTATCATCGTACCAAATTAAGAAAACTTTTAAAGAAAACAGTTCGTTTATACGAATGAAACTATATTCGTCTATTTATAGAACGAATAAAAATGATATTATTATAGAAATATCTATTCACTAGAAAACTTTAAGATGCAAATATTCAAAGCAAACAAGAAACTATTCGAATAAGATTTTGTTGAGAAGAACAATTTTCTCAACGATATTTTTAAAGTCAAACAAACAAGAAAACCCGCGTTGCATAATTATGTTGCAGTCAAAGCTAAGTGTAGCCATCTCATTATAGATGTTGGTTTTAATTCATACGATACGATAAAGACATGATGACTTTATGACGTGATAAAGTTTGATTCAAACAACAGGTGATGTGTGGCAAAAAAGGCACGTTATTATGTGAAATAATAAATTATTGAAGTGAAACTTCTTTATCGGCGTTGGAACAATATTTACCGTCACATATTTCGGTTACGCCGCACGCGTCACATTATTCCGTTACGCGCATCTTTTTCTTGTCCCTACCACGGTTGATACGAAGAGATTCGAAGCCATTAATAACAAAAATATATAATAACGATAACAATGATAGTAATAATTCTATTACAATTAATGAAATTTTTCGAAAAATAAGGTCATACAGAAGTTTCACTTCTTACGTGTGTACACCTAGTACACGCACACATTTATTTTATATTTTATTTATTTTCTATTTTCGTCAATACATTGGTTCTTATACAGAACCACTTCTTTTTCTACTTCTTCTTTATTTATTTAAATCCACTTGGCTTGTGGTTTATCTAGAATACGATGACTCCGACATATCCTGAAATATCGTAACAGATAAAACGCCTCACGTGTAAACGGGTAACGATCGGAATCAGAATCATTTCCATAAATAACGAGACCCTCAAGCGGTTAACGACATTTTTAACGTTTTTTCTCGTTATCATTATTAGGATTACCTCAGGGAGGTTTTTTTGGTATTTTCCGTCTGTCTGGAATTACCTCCGGTAAGGAATGTATTAACAGTCGGATTTAGGGAAAATTGTGAGGGTATTGGATCAAATATGTCCTTTTGTGTTTTGGTGTAAAATCAGCAGATTATTAATAGTTTATGAATTGTGTAAAAAGGTTTTAGGCTTGTAGTGAAATAAAAATTTCCTAAGCTACAGTATAGTGTTGTCTATGAAAAGTTTGTCAAATTGTATACAAATGATACTGAATAATAAATAAACTGTATTCATTTTTCGTGATGCATCCACAAATATAAAGACAAAAATTATAAAAGTATGTTTTCATTCTGTTGTTAAAGACGGTCAAGTTTCATTAAAGTTAATTATAATACTTTGATTAAAGCTACCTCTCAGTTGTTTTAAAATCAACCTACATACGCGACATGTTGCTTTTAATGAGATTTATAATTATTTTTCAAGAGTTTCTCATTATTTTATAATGATCCAACATATTCTTTATCCTGTCAATGACTAGGCCGGAACAGGTGTTGATAATATTTCGCTATATTCACGAAATCAATTTAAAAAGTTTTATTGCTACGAAAACTATTTTGAAATTCGATATCAAGTAGTGATAAGTTTGACATTTCTCCGGAAGTATGCCCTCGGCTCCGTTACAATTTAATTATTTATTTAAAAAATAGAGTTTATTTTTTAAATATTCCATGGAGTGGAAAATGTTGAATTCAACGCGACATACTTTTATCTTTTTTGGCTGCTTTCGTACCCAGCGAAGCTTCCGTTCATGACAAGGTCTTTACGAATTCACAGTAACATCTAGATCTAAAACTACAGTCATGGAAGCGTCGACTAGATAATGATGATTTAAATATTAACAAATCATTATAACTTACTTAGTATAAATTTCTACATACTTAGTTCGCTATCCCCAAGTTTGTTACAAAAATATGTAAAGTCGTTTAATCTTTCCAACTTTCAAAGTCTTATTAGTGATAAACTTTGCGAAGAGGAAAATTGTCGAAAACGTTCTTGTACAACTCTCGAATTGCTGTGTAACGTAAAAAGGCTTTAAATTTATTTTTTCATTAACTGCAATTAAATTTCTAGATTTCTTAGAGCTAAGACTAAATGCACCCCAATAAATCTGACTATCACAAATCGCAACACATTAGTGCTGTACCACATATCGATGTTGGAACGGGTCCACGTGAGGCGGGGCTCAAAGCTGTCGATAAATTATCGACTGCGGCTCTTGGCATTGTTTGTTAAGATCTTTAGTGCACTCTCAGTTTACTGGATCGCTACAAATTGAACCGCGTTAAGATTTAGATGCTTTTAACCAAGCACGGTGTTTTTATTTATTAACTTGAGTATTTAATGACCTACTGTTTCGGTTTTAAGATTATTTTTGAAAGTGTTTGTTTATCAGCATGTAAATTTAATTGTTACTACAAGGTAACAATTAAATTTACAGTGTACACTGCCACAGGGACCAAACTTTTTAAATTTGTTAAAATTTTCGTTTTTGTTAATTTTTAATAATTTTTATTATTACTATGTAGGTTAAGACAATTGTAAATACTGTGAATTTGATTGTTATGTTTAGGTTTGAATAAACAAAAGTTTAAGAAAAATTGTGGTAGTAACAAAGTAGTAATCTAACCGGGTTAGGTTTTTTTTTAGTTTGTGGTTTACTAGCAGTTTGTTTAAAAAAAACTCCAGAAACCACTTCACAATCTACTAAAGGATGGCAAAATTGCCTTAAACTTTAAATGTTTCAAATTTAGAAGTATTTATATTACGAATTTAAAAATAATATTAGGTGTTATACAATAATTATTATTATTAATTATTATGTCAAATAGTTGTAAATTTATAATAATAAACATAACTTTAATCCGGTAAAAAGCGTTTTTCTTTAAATAATTATTATTATTTTACATAAATCCGAGTATCGACACGTAGATTCCCAACACTATTAATTTGGCAAGCTGTCATTGGCAAGCGCGATTCGATGCATTATGCGGTATCGGCAAACTCTAAGGTGAAATATCTCGCACGTTCCGCCCAACATGAATTTTATAAACTGATTCTGAACGCAATAAATCTCTCCGTTTATAAAGAAACCAACCACTTTCAATATTTGACTTTAACTTTTGTTTTATTAGTGGATATTAGTTCCGACTGTAAAGTGGGTTCGCTGCTTTATTTACTCAATCTGTTACATTCTTCTTCTTCTTCTTTATAGGCTAGTTAAAAAGCCTCCTATGCCAAGCACCCGTAATAATATCGCACGCATTTCACAAAACAATATTTTTTGTATTACACGTAAACAAGCGCCTTCTTTTACGTTTTAATTATCATTCTGCGATTTGTTTTACATCACTCACACCCGCAGTTACATTATTTTAATAATTTATTTTTTTCCTTTCGTAAATGTTTGAACTTTTTGTATATATTATGTATACCATATTTGGCTATCTGTTTAGTTTATTTAAATTTATAATTTATGTTAGCTATAGGAATACGAAATAAATAAATTAAACTAACATATATCTTATATTCTGATCAGTCAGTCTCCGACGAAATTACACTCCGAGACGGTATGACGATTAGACAGGCGACTTATTCTATATATTTAGTATCTAAGGCACGTTTATACAAACTAATTTCAATAACACTTTACACGCTGTGAAATTAACAGATTTGATACTTATACCTTATCTGTATATTCAATTGCTTGAACAAAAAACTCTAAATGCTAATAAATTAATTTAGGCTAGTCTAGACATAAAATGCTTTATCGCGATTTTACGTTCCTAATTAACACTGTATCACATTACCGTGAAACTTACCCTTCTATAAATTTTCATTAAAATATCAAATCAAATAAAACATAATGTCGGACCGTAATTAAAACCGACGAGGGTCCGTTAATTATGTGTTGAACCGTGGTTAAGTGGGGGTCACAGTTAAACATAACCGGTTCTCATTTAATTACATTTATTTGAAAGCGAGATTTTAAGTATCTTTAGATCAGTGCGGGCGAGTTTTTAATATGCAGCTTTTTATTTGAAAAGAATCTTTGACGTGGAATTAGCATTTTTTTAACTAAACAAAATACCTAATTCGAACTTAATACTATTTCTTTAATAAAAACATACGTGTAACATGGTTCAGGAATAATATATCAAACTATGTCCAACGTCTTAGCTTTTCATAAGTGTTTAGTAAGTCTGAGTAAGGAATTTCAATTTGAAATAACAAAGAACGTATGTAGTAAATTAAAAATGGCGTCGGCCGTAAATTAAAAAAGTAATTCGCTTGAAAAAATTTTACGACGCTTTACCGTTCTTTATAGACTGTAAATATATTTTATATCCTAGTTCTTTTGGTCGTAAATATTTAAAAAATAAGCAATATTCGAAAACGTATATAGGATTATTGTTTTTTTATTTCATCGCATTGTTAAACTTCGTGGTGAACAATACAATACGACTAGAAATGCCACACATGCCAAAAAATGACATACTTCTTCTACAATGATCTATGGTATTCATCAGTCATCATCATCATATTATCATATTTATATACGTATACATATCATTGGCCTTGCCGAAAGCAAAGTCTCAGTGAAATATATTCAAATCGATCGTGGCATCGGATTTCATTATTAAATTTTTATATTAATAAAGTATTCAGATCCATTAACACCATATTCATTAACCAGTGTGGATGATTTACACAGGGAAGACATAATATTCATCTCGCGTTGCTGTGTGGAAAGCTACGGGCGGAAGCTAGCAAAAGACCTCTTAGAATTCAGTTCAAAAGCCAAGAGAAATTGTATCCATGCATTAAGCACACAATACTTGTAAACAACGTGTTCTAGCTATGAATATTCAACTGAAACGGCTAACGAAAGGCTAGCGGAAGGCAACCAGGGTAACATGTGCTTGAGATCATGTTATTTTAGATGCTGTGTACTGGTGCGATTGTTGTACTGAATATTCTCCTTTACGTTTGATTCCCAATGCCTTGTATCACTGTGACATAGTTTATGAACACAACTACAAATACGACCACGTTGACCACCTCTGTCCTCTAACATAAATAATAAATAATTCATAATTAACTGTACTTGACGGAATTAAGTCTTAATTATAGCCAAACAGTGACTTCGTATGGCGTTTATTTATTATTATATTTTTATGCGTTTTATGTTCTACGTCAACTTATTGGCGATTAAAAAGAGTGGCTGAGAGTTTATTGCCAGTTCTTCTCTTCCGTTCTACGTCCTTGATTTGAGAACGGGCACTAAATGTAAAGTTAGAAGCATTTCATATACATTTATTTTTTTTGACGATCATAAGTGTACATTGTGTTACCAATATGATTAAATGATTTTTGAATTTTGAATTTATAAATATATTCTTAGGCACGATAAAAATATTTTCACACAGATAGAATAACTATTCAGGTCTAGTTTTTAAAAATCTATCTTAAAATATTGCAACAATCCGTGTAGCTAATGGCAATGCATTCGTAGTAAACAGGCTCCTTTGCTTTAGTCCACAGCATTAGCAACTTTGTTAGAAACGCTGTAGAACTAACAAAGTTATGTCCTGGCTCTTGCAGGACAAATCTGTGTAGTGCAGCACAAAGCAGCCTTCTATATATAATTAAGAGCTTCTTAATTATTTAAGAACTAGAATGTCTATTTAGAAACTTTGTTGAGGAAGTAAGTAAGTTTTAACGTCATTAATTTTCGAATGTGACAAAATGCGTAAGAATTATCAAACTCAAACTCAAAATAACTTTATTCATATAGGTAATCAAGTAAATTTATGAAAGTATCATACGTGTAGCTCAATAAATCTAATTCTAAGTTGTATGAAAGAATATCACTTCCCGCTTTTCTCCATATCAAAGTGAAATGACATAATACTGGTGCTCCAACCTTGCAAACGTGTCGCATGGAGAACCATCTTAAATTAGACACGTTACGATTGTAAAAGGCTGAATATAAGAATGGGAAACTACTGTTTTGCTATAAAACAACGGCAGAAAGACGACAGTTTCAACATCTACGAGCACTGTGAAAGCTACATGCTATAACATGTTGTACAATTCAAGTGAACTTAAAAGAATGTCACTTTGGGCTTTGCCTTGTATCAAAGAAACTTAGTGAAGGATTACCACGGGAGCAGAACCTTTCATTAAGTATTGTGCAAGTTGTCGAGTTTGCCACGTGAGCGGAGTTTTGATCTTGCTTACTGTTTAGCTTTCATTATGAGAGAAAAAAGGCTGCGGGCACATATAGGACATCTTTTGTCTTACCCTATAAAAAACATCCACCCAATAATAGGAGTATTTATATAATTGTCAATGATAAATATTTTATAACGTTTATTATTTAATATTCTTACTTATTTAATCTTGAAACAGAATATTTAATTAAATATTGTAGTGTTATTGAAAATTCATCTATAGCCTGTTAATGTAAAAATAATATTTGCGATTTTATGATTTAATTGTTAGTGATGTAGATACAGGAGATGATTCTCAATGTATCTACATCTTAAATACCCTAAATTAGTTAACTTGTACGTATAGTCGTGTAGGAAGCTGGAGGAAAACTTGAGATATTCTAAAGTACGACATATCAAGAATAAAATATTGACTATGTACGTAATTTAACCAAAATAGGTTAATAAACTCAATACTCAATAACATTTATATAACAACTAACACGCAATTTTCTAAATAAGAGAATACACGAGTCACCGAAGTTTAAAATGAAAAAGTACGCATCCTTGAAAATGCCATTCCGTCGATTCAAATTCTTTTCCTCGGGACACGTCGAACGAGTTACAAAAGAATATCAACTCTATTGTATTGACACAAAATACTATTTCTAACAAGTCGCGTACGTCCCTTACAAAATCACCATAACTCATTTTTCGCAGGAAACTCAACAAAGTTCATGTTTTATCGAAATATTCGAATGCTATCGGAATCGTGCGATTTATTATCAAACTTTGTATAGAGTACGCAAGTTTTAAAGAGATAAGTTTTTAGATTTGTCTATCTGAACAGTAAATCTTAACACGTGACACACATGGCAAGTGTTAGATAAGGTTTTTAATTCACGCAGCGGATGAGCCGCTCTCTTTTTACCTGAATCAGAGTTACTTTTAAGTCCGTTTTCAACAAATAAATAAATTTCGAGGCTTTAGCTTTTATAATTAAATTATGGAGGGTTTTAATCTTGTGGTGTATATTGCGCTGCTATTTAAATTAATTTCGTCAAACAAGAAGCGTAGTTGACACTGCGCCTCATAACACATGACATCTGTCAACACGTCTCAGTTCTGGCGGGAATATCGGCGCTTTCATATACCATCACAGCTGTCACAAATATTTTTCTTCTTTGATATTAGCTCTGATTTGACATAGCATTTGCTATATTGAGTTATCCATGTAAGATAGAATAGGTAAGTATTCTAATAATTAAGAAAATCATAAAACACAGATATTCCTTCCTATCTCATTACAATTCTAAAACTATGAATTTGAAACGCTTTGAAGAGACAAATACGCTCATTACTACATAAGCTATTATAAACGTTATGTTATTTAATATGTATCACAGATTAAACCATATTAATATCAGTATCATAGGACATAATGGCATGAAAATATGTTATTTCAATGTGAAGTGTAAATGAATGTTTTGTTCAACATAATTTCGTATATAGGAAATAAATAAATTAAGTTTTCGTGAATGTCATTTTATTAAATTCATGTACAATTTATTTCAAAACGCTCTATTGAACCTTTTAATTATTATTGCATATTTTCACCGTCGATATTAATGTTCACCAATTTGTTACAAAATGTATACGCTTTGCTTACTTATTAAAATCCTTTATAATCTCGCTATAGCTGGCTTAAACAAGGATATAATCATCGCACATCATTATTATATTAGTAGTTATTTGTTTTAGGACCATTGGTCTATATTTTGGTCTATGGTCAGGACTGAGTGTTGTTCTCTATGATCAACTCATTAAAGATACGATATGCGTCCAAAATTCCACCCTTTTTTGAATGAAAGCATTAAAACCATAATTTCTAGTCTCCGCAAATATCCCTGACGCTTTGCAGAACCTCGAAAAGCCCAACAGCAATTGATTTGAGACCATGAGCAGTATCGAAGTCTTCACATATCTTTAAAATATTTTTTGGTGATGCCTTAAAGAGCCGATAGAACCACTGAACAGCCTACTTTACTATTCGTAAGGAGCTTAACATAACATAAAAGCATAAAATTCATAAATATCTTCCTTAAGGACATAAAATTATACCAATGGCTTCATTATTTCTTAGTAAATTAGTCCCGAAATGAAAAACATAATTTGTACGAGGGGAGGCTAATTAAGAGGAATAAAATGAAGTCAATCAGGTAATGTCATTACTTGGAATGGTATGATTTACTCTGGGCAGGTATACTCCTCTACAAAATGCTATTTTCATTTACTACCTCGATTTACAGCATCAAATAAAATGTAAAACTAATGTTTCAAGCGCTCTTCTGCAGTCAGGTGGCACAGTCTTACGTAGCGCCTGAAAGTCTTTTCCTGACATCATTCATAAGAATGCAAAAAAAAACATGGAAAATCAATTATGTAAATAATTCGTGGACGTCGGACGTCGACGTTCAGGAAGTTTTACTTAGAAAAAGCCTTGCTTGAAATTTCAAAATACATGATAATTTTTGTCGTGATAACTACATATGTATAAATTGAGACTCTAGTTTAGCTTTATTCACCATTCTGATAAACGTAAATTTACAATGCACTGTTTATTTTTAAGACACTTTTTGGCTCGATTGTACTTATCCAAAGGGAATAATGACAAGGCATACTCGTAGGTTTAAAGTTCATTATTTCGAAGTACTACCGTTTTCAATTATCATACAACACAAGCAAAAGTTCTCTCGGCGGGATGTAAATTACAATATTCATGTTTTAACCAATTTAAAAAGAGTTTTCAAATGTTATAAAATTTTCAAATGATTCAGATTTGTTATATCATCAGGTGCCAGTAAAAGTAAGGCTCAATAAATTCCAACGATCGTTGGTTTCACCAACCATTACTGCGAGTTACAGGGTAAGCTCTCTGCGACTCAGAGCTTTTGTTGATATTTGTTTTAAGTAAATTTGCGTTACCGTTAAGAGCAAGTACATGATTGGGTTTCGACCTGAAGGTGGACACTGACCACTTTTGTCACCAGGCAATCTTGTACTAAAATATAGTTCACCAAATACTAAAATTGGTTTTCGATGTGTATAAAGTTCATTCCTTCTATAGTATGTTGTGATATATATTATATTCAAAGCTAAAACATAGTTGAATATTTTAGTAAATTTACAAACTCAAAATACTAAGCATAAAATATTTGGACTTTACTCGCCTCGTAGTGAGAGTCCTTCGCTGGAAAGCCGTAGCAATCTAGGAAAGCTATCTTGGACTCTCAATATGCGAAGAAAGTCACGGGAAGCAACTATATTATCCAGTTTCATCTAGATCTAGATGTGGGTCACGTCTTGGATCCTCTCGTTAAGTCTAGAAATATCCTGAATGTTGCTTCATTTTGCGGTATTATATTTGAAAAGGTTTTTATTAATTCTCTTGGACGCTTGCCTCTGAAATATTGACGACGAGGAGAAAATGTTCATGATATAATTGTAATAGAATATAGCAACAACTATTCACTGTAATTCTATTATTTTCTAAACTAAGTATTTTGTTTAAAACATCCAAAATTATTAAAAAACTGTCGTTAGACCAATTTCCACCATTCCACATCTTAACAAATGCCACATTTATAAGTATGCTCTATGACCATTTACGCATTCTATGTAATTTTAAAGCAAGCAAAGGTCAAATGTCAAAAATCATTTGTTCATGTAGGTAACACAATGTACACTTATGAACGTCAAAAAATAAATAAACATGAAATGCTTCTAATTTTACATTTACTGCCAGTTCTCAAATCAAGGGCGTAGAACGGAAGAGAAGAACTGGCAATAAACTCTCCGCCACTCTTTTTAATCACCAAGATTTTTGTTTTACACAACGTTTGTAACTGTGGAACATGGTGTAATGGTTGCAGCTCCTTAGCTGCTGATGTTCCACATGATATCTTAAGTAATAAATAATAATAAAATAAATTAAAAACAAAGATTTGTCCTCTATCAGCTGGAGGCATGGTGAAATAGGAGCACGCACTTACATTCTCGTGGAAACAACAAGCAAATACATAGTCGAAACAACTAACATCACCGCATACACGAATTCAAGTACGACCAGTCACCACAAGTAGCACCCATGACAAGTAACTGATCTTTCAAGTATTTAAATTCTAATAATAAATTCTTTGTCCACAGTCAAACCAAAAGCAGTGGAAGTGATCACGAATGATGGAAAAATATTGACAAACGGTCAATCCTACGGGCCACTATTGGAGCGTGCGAGGGTGAATGTCACTTGTCTGGTGACAGATGGGAAGCCACAGCCCAAAGTCACGTGGTACTTCAATGGGAAGGAGCGATTGGACGGTAAGTTTGAGAAATTTTGGTAATCCAATAAGATTATATTGTATTGCTTTATTTTAATAATAACGTATCTTATAGAACATCGATTCTGTAAATGTTTGACAAACATACTATTATATAAATTTAATGCATCAATATGAAATAATATGTGAAATAATATTATATCAACAAATTTCACATCGCCTAACGTGCTCAAAATCAAAATCGCCGAATGCAACCGAACCTTTAATCTAGATGACCTAACTGCCCTGGAATTAGCCGTGAATACAAAATGAGTTCCCATTTGTAATTTATAGCTAGATAACGTTGCAATTGTCTGCGTGAATTAGTTCCCGAGTGTGATCTACGCTATCTCTATATTTTGACAATGAATGAAAAAACTCATTTGGCAATAAAACTATATTAAGAAAATTATTACTAATTATTGGAAGTTATTATTTTTGCTTAAATTATGTTTAATTAGAAAAACTTTCTCTTCTTAACACAGTTAAAGTGTCACAAGAAAATGATTTAATACTTAACTGCACTTATACAAATAAAAAGCTTCAGTTGAAATTCTTTTCGAAGCAACGTCTATTTCTGGATTCGTTTCTATCTAATAACATTAGTTTTCACATTAAGTGGTAATGTCTTAAGTGAACGTCAATAAGATTGTAGATTTTACACAGTACTTTTAAGAAAGCTTCCGTAAGTTTCTGCGAACAGTCTATTATTTTAAATTAAAACCACGTAGCTACGAACAAAAATAAAATATTTTTATAAAGTACGTACTCTAAGCCCGTAAACATGAACAAACTGTAAACTCTACACAAACTTCGTAGCAGCTTAAACGTTGGGAATTTGTTAAAAACCTATCGATTCGTTGCTACGGCGTAGCACGCGTCACTTACCCACTGCGCAAGAGATATTCATTGAAATTTGTTCTCTCTAATCATAAAGATGTGTTTTTTTTATAGAATAGGAGGCAAATGGACTGGAGGCTCACCTGATGTGAAGTGATACCGTCGCCCATGGACTTACGCTACTTACCTTTTTTACAACATTTAAATATGTATATTCAAATCATTGATTTGATTTTATAACAGACATAGTGTGAATAAATATGCCAGTAATCCGTAAAACATCAATGTTTTGAAATTATACTTCAAAAATGTCTTTTTTTTTATTTAGGCAATCGAAAACTATATGAAATCAGAAATATAATAAATTTATTTACGTAAATTAATTTATCAACAAACGAAAATAACGTATTTTAAAAAACTCATAATATAACTTAGCTCTCACATAGATTGTGCGTTGCACAGTGCGTCACGTACGTTTACGAAGTGTGAAAATTTCTTTTAAAATGTTTACCACAATCGTTTCGATTTCCGTTTTATTGTTTCTGTGCTCTTCGCGCATACAAAGTGTCTGTTTGTCCCACGCCCCACCGTGCTTAATGTTATTTATTTGATTCTTCTTTGAGTTTGTTTTAAAAGCGAAACTCGCTATTTATTTACTGTTATTGAAGCAGAATAGTTTATAAAAGGGGCTTATATCAATTATTTATCTAAAATAAGGAATAATTACATTAAAAAATGATTTAAAGAACGTAGAAATGGTCTATGAAAACATAATTGCTTCATTACATTAGAATCCAATAATTAAAAAATAAAAATAAGCTGTTGAAAGAAAGAAATATTTATTTTTCTTAATCTTAGTGTATGTATAGACATTGTTTGTACGTATATAGCTGAGTGCAAAGAATGAGCAATGATATACATTTTCTTGCTTTAACTCTATGATGAATCTTTACTAAAAAGGCTAAAGTAACCGTTATTTCTTAATTAACGATCGTGTCACTAATACTATGTAGATACCAAAATACAATACAATTAAAACGATAGTTTTCACTTTAAAGGTTAAAAGTTAAGGTAGCCATTTTTACTGACACAGGAATTTTCGAACAAAATGTAATCCAGTGAAATTTTGGGAGATCCTTTGAATTTCAAATTATCCGATAAAATGCAGATTTTACTTTGACGCAAGTTTCATTATTGAAAGGGGTATATGAGCTAAGCCTATTTGTGAGAAATTATCATTTAAGGGCGATGCTACGCGCTGAAGAGTTTTATGTTATAGTAGTAAAATAATATATTTCTCATTGTATTCTAAAATTCTCTTTTAAATTACTCTTTCTCCTAAATTCCATAAATCATTATTCAATATTACCTAGAAAGTAAGTTCGAAAATGTTGCGTTTATATGTCTATTATAATATTAAGTTCATGAGATGAAACAGACCAACGGTGATTTGAATATCCGACGTTTCTACCGCAAGAAGAAAAAGTGAACTCTCAAACAAAGTGATTTTTATTTATTCGCCGTCAGTGTCTCGCATAGTCGGATCACAATTTCATCTTTTTTACATTTCCGATGAATGTTTGTATTCGTCAGTTTCCATACTCCATTCTCTTTTAAAGTAAACCGAGTGAAATATTCGTCAGGACAGGCTGTTGATGGAAATCAGATATGCGCGAAATAGAACTGTGGATTTGTTTGGATTGTGGACCCTTTTAAAAAAGGCTCTTTTGAAAATACATTCAAACCATTGAGTGAGTGAATCATTATTCCTATTTCTAAGCACTATCGCCATATGACTATTTTATTGTCTAATTGCTACGGACTCGCATATTTATTTAAATTATTTAATCCGGGATACGTACGTACACATATCTGGGAAAATTAAATCGATTTCAGTTTGGCAATCTGAGTCTTTAAATATGTATTAAGGAAAAAAAACAAGCTCACTAAAGTCATCATATATTCCATTTACATCAAGCAATCATTAATATTATATGTTGTGTATATTAAATACCGTCCTCGTTCGTATTGTTAAGTCGTGAACAATATTATTGTTATAAAATTTATAACTTTTAACCAGACTAGTAAATGATACATCAGTCGCCATAATAGGGTTATTTCCTGTTACATACCGAGTTCATTATTAACATCATCCAATCAAATATTAGGTCCTTACATATGAAATTGGCGTTTTGTATGGGAGGAACAAAAAGTCGAATATTTTTAAATATAATATATTTAATTAATCAAAGTATGAACCATTGTTTTCTATGCACTTTTGCCATCTCATCAGTTCATTGATCCCTTTACTAAAAAAACCAGTCGGACGGGAATCAATAAAATCTGTGAAGGTGATTTGGACTGCCCCATCAGAGTTAAATTTTTTCCCTTGCAAGAAGTTGTCCAAATTTCGAAAAAAATGGTAATCGGTTGGAGCAAGGTCCGGGGAGTACGGAGGATGTCTTAAACATTCCAATTGAAGCTCTTCTAATTTGGTAGCCGTCTGTTGTGCAGTGTGTGGTCTAGCGTTGTCGTGAAGTAGCTGTGGCGTGGAGCGATTGAACAGCCTAGGTTGTTTAGCCGCTAGCTTTTCCATCATGGTTTGCAATTGCTGACAATAGACATCAGCCGTAATAGTCTGGCCAGATTTGAGAAAACTGCAATGAACAATACCGGCACTAGTCCACCAAACGCTTACAAGTAACTTTTTGGGGTTAATTTTCGCTTGGGGCAGGATTTGGCTGGATGGCCAGGATCCAACCATTGCGCTGAGCGCTTCCGATTATCGTAAATTCATCACAGGTAATGATTCGGTTTAAAATACCTTCATTATTGTGCCGGTTCAGTAATGTAACGCAGCAGTCGACGCGCGTTTGCCGGTTTGCTTCAGTCAATTCGTGAGGTACCCATCTTTCAAGCTTTTTAATCTTCCCAATTTGCTTCAAGTGAATTAAAACAGTTTTATCACTAACACCGCAGCCTGCAGCTAACTCGGACGTGGTTTGCGATGGATCCGCTTCCACAATAGCCTTCAATACTTCATTATCAACTTGGGTCTCAGGCCGTCCACGGGGCTTGTTCTGCAGGTCGAAATTTCCAGAACGAAAACGTTGGAACCAAAAACGAACTGTGTTTTCTTTTGCAACATGACCGCCATACACATCATTCACCCTTCGAGTCGTTTCCGCAGCACTAGTGCCACGGCGGAACTCGTACTCGTAAATAATGCGATACTTTAAGTTTTCCATTTTGTAAAATGAGTGACGCAAACAGAAAAAAACAGAAGAAAAAAACAAATGAACGACGGACATCGAAGCACAAATACATGAGTAAATAGCTGTACAAATTTGAATTTGGAATTCCTTACCAAAGAGGAGAACATCGTGATTAAAGTGGCCAGTACGAAATACGCCAATTTCATATGTAAGGACCTAATATATGAAACTAATATCAGACGATGAAATTGTAAGCTATAAATCAAACATTTAAATGATTTCAGTTAGTAAAACATTGTGTGTTTTATTTTTGTTTGCTTTGGGTTTTAGTCCGGCTAATTTTACTCCACGTCAATCAATCTAAATTAGTTGTTTGGAATTGATTTTGATGGGATTTCAGTGTACTGTATCGCTTAACTATTGCGTGCATTTCTATTACCATTTAATTTACCGAAATCTGACGTTCCATTTGATAATAAATAGTTATTAATATAAATAATCTTATTTTATATACCGAAGGCTTTTATGAGAAAGTAATAGGAGTATTTGTAGATAAGAAAATGATGGGAATATTAGTTTAGGATTCGTGTAATGTTTCTTAGAAGGGAAAGTCTAAAAGTATATCGTCAGTTTGTGTAATGAAAAATATTATTCTGTATTGTTTTTATATTTAACTAGAATATCGTACCGCCTAACAGTCGATTCTTTATTTTTTTTAAATACTTATTCTGCTATTCGGGACACCGGTATAGCTAGTAAGATAAAAAAAAAACAAAAGATGATGAGACAACAAATACATTATGTCAAAAAATAAAAAATTACCTTCCCGGAACCCCTCCACTAACACTTGAACTTTATGATAAGTTATTAAAGTTCAAATTGACTTTTAAGTATTATTACGAATATTTTGTATGGGAATATAGAAAAGTGTTGTTTTTAGACTTTTTCACTCAATTTTTTTTAATTTTTCTCTCCGTAAGAACCATCCTCGTACTTCAAGAAATATTATAAAAAAAGAATCAGACAAATCGGTTAAGCCGTTTTCATGTTATGCCGTGACAACGGAAAACAGGTTTCATTTTTATATATATAGATTAATGGTATTTTTATATCATGATTGCGTCGCAGGCCCATTAATCTATTTTGGCTCCACGTATAATAAAAAATCGATTATTTTGAAAAGTTCCGTATCGAATGTTAGACCTGTCAAAAAGTTCGTTTTTATGCCAATCTAATGACAGGTCAGATGAAATAATATCACGGCGCGTTTCACGCGTTATTATTTTATGTGACCATCAAACTTTGTTGCTATCATATCATTTCTTTTTCAAAGTGATTTTTACTGTAATGTTTAGAACATTTAATAAAGATATTTCTTTGTTTATTGATAAATTCGGTTTTATTTCGTTTAATTAAAATAATAATCAGTTAAAAGTGTGATATTTCTATTCCTCAAGTTAAAAGTGTAATTAATCCTACAAAATAGAAAAAAATATTAAATACAAATTTGGATTATTTTGCTCAACTTCCCTGTGCTAAATACAAAAATAAGCACCAAGTACTCAGCAATTCAGTGAACAAGACGTAACAACAAAATTATATGACTGATTTTGTTCGCCTAAGAGAAATAAATGTAGTTTAACTCATTTCGTCATTCCTCATTTCCGACTTATATTATGTTGTGTAGCACGTTAGCACATAAACAAGTTATTATTCATATTGGAAACATAAAAATTTGTCTTAATCTAGGTTAATGGATATAATAATTGAAATAAGTTTAGTAACAATTAATAAGTTATTTTAGCAATAAAACAGTTTGAGGACAACAGCATGTGTCGATCGTGAAACGGAGCGATTGAAATTCAAATTTAATGGACGATCCACGTCGTATTGTGAGTTGTGACGCGAGCCGCGATGTTTATTGATTTGGGTTTTGTTGAATTCTATTGCTATGCACGCAAAAAAGAAAATATATTCCAGCGGCTGACGTCGTTGATTGAAAGTTTTTTTAACTAAAGTCTGTTTATTTCTGCGAAAATACGATCTGACAATAAGACCAATTTATTTCTTTATAAATGAGGACTTTTAGAAAGATGCTAATAAAATTGCTTAACAAGAATGATTTGAAATTACTGTATAGATTATTATTAAACCTACCAAAACGAGCTGTATCTTGATACGAGATTAAACTTGATTTGTGTTTTAACAAATTTATTCCAGTTCGTTTTGATTTTATATTTTACTATATTATTACCGTCATATTACCATATATTAGGAATTTAACCTAAATATACATTAGAATTAGACAAAAATCCGTGAACCAAAACTAGTTTCATATCCCTTTAGTTTATTTAACTGAGAGTTAAACTGTTAACTGTTAGGAATAAAATAAAGTGAAATACTGAACTAATCCTGATTTCAATTTGTCGTTGCTGTTGAAAGATTGGATACGGCCATTTTGTTGATATATTATACGTATGTGTTCTGATATGCATTTTAAGAGTTATTTTTATGTTTTAAATATTTACCAAGCTCTAGAAATAAAAGCATATTTATGAAAGTAATTCCACTATGAATTGCGTCTAAAATTATTATTCCCCATTCTTCAACGTCAATATTCATATAGAAGGATAGAACATGGATTTAATATAGGAAAATCCTCATTTAAACGAGATATTATAAAAACAGATTTAGCTGTTAAAGTGTGAACCTTTTTGAACTTTCTGTTATAAACAATCAATATAGTAAACTACATTTCACGTAGTTATTAAATTTAGTTGTGAATAGGTTATAAAGCTATTATAATTAGTAAATAAAAACAAATCTATTCCAGTGATCGGTGAGGTCTGTGGCAGGGCTGCCAAAACATTGCTTTTAATTTAGAATTTTAATTAAAACCCGTTCCGGGCTCTTAGTTTATAGTTCCGCGTGGACGTCGCTACAAAATAACATTCTCTGTGAGAAAATTGAATATTATTTACTAGTACCTACTGAGATTGGTACTTGTTATTGTTGCTTTAAATTTTAATCTGGAAACTTTAATTTATACTTATATGTACTTAAAATCAATGAGTAGGTACCTAAAGTTGGTTAAAGTAAGTGTATATATTTGTTTATAAGAAATATAATTGTATATATTTGTTTTAGTCAAAAATATAATACTTAACTTTTATTTTAATATACATTTTAGAAGCAGTTTAAAAAGCAATCTTAAAACTCTAATGAATACATTTGATTGCAACGCAAACGCTTGCGCCGAGGGAAATTAACGCTTCAAGATAATTAAAACTACGTTAACTAGCGAACTATTTTAATTTAATTTATAAATGAACACGGCATATATGAACTCATTATATTTAGTTTGCCTTTTGGCAAACTCTGTTCGGTGTCTCTTATTCATTGTGTTTTAATTTTCAGAATAATACAAATATTATCGCTCAAGCGAGTGTAAAATACTGAACATTGACTTAGATCAATAAGCATTGTACAATTGGAATTAATTATAACTTAACCCTTATTAATAAACATTAAATTGAAAAGACGTATTAATTATTTAAAGCTTCTAAATCATAAATGCTGCCCACATAGCCGCTACATCAATCTGCCGACCGCACCATACGAGTAATGGGTGTGTAATAATAACTATGCTCCGGCTAAGACAACTCCGACTAAGTCTCGGTCAACACAGCCAAAGTGTTGGGAACAACTTCATGTGTGTGTGTGGTGCATGCGATAGGGTAAGAGCGCGTTTCAAGAAGAAGTTTCTTATTAAAATAGTATCTAGAGCATGTCTCTTATCTTACTTGTCAAGTGTATAAACATTAATTCGTAGCAGCAGCCGTAGAATGCGTTGACTTATTATGCGTAGCAGGGCGCTACGACATGCTACGATGTGCGGCAAATTGTCTGAAGTGCCTTCGGTTGTATATAAGTCGCAGATTCAACGCGATTTATAATTGCAAAATTGGTGTCACTACCGTTATCCGTAATTTTTACTTAATAATTAAACGAAGTCAGTGCGCACGTCCGGCGCAGGCGCCGATCAGCCACTGTACTCAACTATCAATTCTACGCACTACTGACAAATTGACTGACACATTGCCATCTTACAGCCTGTAAGATGTCTATGATATTGCGTGGTGTTGCCATTCTAATAAAACAAATGACATCGTGTTTTATTACATAATCTCTGACGTATATACACTATAAGCTCGATATAGATTTAATCATAAATAAGAATGGTTGCGAAACCTCATGACTTACGACATAATTAAGAATGCGAGGACAAAGCGTGTGGTTCGAACTCAATTACTACTGCAACTCGAAGTGAACCACTGATATGCATATCCATACTGTATACCTCGTATCAACGATCTACAAACCTAAATTGAAAACTAGTCTATAGAACTTCTAGCGGAAATTGTAAGATACTGGAGGGTATATAATTTTTTTAACTGGTTTCGAATCCAATTGTCAAAAACTTAATCATTTTATCACTAGGTTATAAAGGCGTCACTCATATTTGCATACAAACTTAGCCTAAATTAGACTTGCGTCTAAAACTTAAAATGTTTTACAGAATTGGAATAAAGAAGATTTTTGTTTTGGCAGTTTTTCAGTAATGCTCTTTTGAGTTCTTGGTTACTTAGAAAATGAGGTTTTAATAAATTGCGTAAGCTTCAAAGAGTCGTATTATGACTTAACAGTATTTAGTTATTGAATAACAACTTTGTTTATTCGCAGCTAACATTAATTTAATTACATACTGCCTTCTAAAGCTTAACTTCTGTGAATCGGATAAATGCTAACTTTGGTTTTAGTTAACGAAATGAGTGAATACGTTTTCAGCAAAATAGCTATTTTGCAAGTTATTTTATTTAAACTACCTGTTAAAGTCGTAACTTGAAAACTGAATATGAATAAAACTATAAAAAAGAAAAACAAAATTGCTAACAAAAGGAAAATAACTATTATTTAAACGAAGTTAAATATTCGAGGAAATAAAGTTTAAAAACTTTGAAGAGAATTTCGGAATGATTGAATTTAAAATGAATCCGAGTGGGAATTGAGGATTTTTCGCGATGGAGCGCGTAAACTCAAGTTGAAAGGGAAGGGTTACCTTCGTTGGCGATTTTTGTTTAAAGGACCGCATAATGCAGCACCAAACTTTATAATAGTTATTTATTTTAAAAAAAACTGTAGATTATTTTACGGATATGCAAATTAAAAACAGTACAGTATATACATAACGAACTTGACTCTATGAAACGTAGACGTTTGTCACATATAACTCAAACTTGACTCACCGCACAGGTCAGACCTACTTGAGTAAGTAACACCTGAGCAATCTTCAATCAAATAAGCAATACATAAATATTAATTAATATCGGCGAAAGTTCGCAACTGGTGTAATTTCGTTAATTAAAGTGGATAGTTTGCAGGTGCTCCTGAAGCGTATATAAAATACTTTAACTTGTTCGCTTTGAAATCTATGAAGTTAGACAGAATAAACTTTGTAGAGGCTAACTTCGCATGATTCATCATTTTATATCTGACTAAAACTTGACAAATCCAGTTAGGATTGCGGCGATTCAATACTTCTAATACAAAAGATTTCGCATTAGAATTGTTTCCGTTACAAATTGCAAGATGAGGATCAGTTATTACAAGATAAGTTTACGCATAGTTTTTATAAATACAGTAATCCCTCCTACAACACGGTTTTCTATTCCTATAACATTGATTGTAGGAGTATTCTCACATAACGCGCTAGTGTGACCCCATATAACGCGTTATGTACAAATGATTCACGTTTAACTTTTCTCGTTAAAGGGGATTTAAATAGAATATTAAGAAAAAAACTATGATATGAACAAAATATGTGCGTTCAAATCATTATAAATGTCACAGTACAGAAATAAAACGTGTGATATCCCCGCGTCATCGGAGATACCCGTGTTATACGTGGGACTGAAATCGGGTATCACGATAATGCATTAGAAGAGTACCGTGTTATAAGGGGGTTTATTGTACTCTAATCAAAATCATATCAATAAAATGCATAAGTAAACTCAGCGTAAAATCTAAATGCAATAAAAATGAAAATGTTCTCCGCTGCGTACAGTCGTCCCAGCTCACGTCCTCCAATAAGGCGTGACTTCAGCTTCGTTTACGTCTCTATTCGCTTAGGAATTTCATTTCAACCTTCGCATGGACGTAAATATTATTTTGTCACACTCTTAAACTTATTTATTCACTAGAAAAGCTCAATTTAAAGATATTTAAAATAAAAAACGCTTTAAAAAAATCATTGTTTTCAAATCATGTGTTTTTATTGAAGTTACGTATGCCAGATAAATATTTGAACAGTAACTTTTTATATAAGATTATTTAAGGTACATTAAAATAATTCTACCAATCTCAAAACATTTAATAAAAGGTTCCAATTATGAAAACAAGTTTCGGGAGTACATTTTAATAATAAATTTATTTTGATTCACATATTTGTTTTAATGTATTTGTATTGTACATATTTTAACATTATAAGCTCAAACTATTTCCTTGTCAGTCAGGCGTAAAAAGCTGCATCAATACTGATAACTTGATATAATAACATTTGATATTATATAGAGGGGTGAGAATATAAACAGTCGAGGAATCGCTTCGTTAGATTGTGATTAATCTGCAAGAAAGAAACACCATTTTGACCGCGAACTTAACCGGTCCAAGGACAGCCCACATTTCTTCTCGCAATTAGCGTCTTTTATTTTCTATCGTCACCACCCTGGTCATATGTTTATGAATGTACAGTTTGTCAAATGCTTTAATTAAACTTACCGTTAGCTATGCGCAGTTTAAATTATGAAATATTTGCAGTTACAAATACATCCTGTACATACATTTGTAGCGAGGTAAAAAATCAAGTCGGCAATAAGTGTATTCGAGGAGGCTGACGCGGACAAACATTATTGCGCGATTTGTTAGGTTTCGGGTAATTGGATTTACGACGGAGGCGGTCTAATTGATACTTATGTACGTAATAATGTTGTTTTTCTTCGCAAAAAACTAACCGTTTCTTTTACTCCTAATTCATTGATCTGGGAACGAATTGTTTGGACTAGAATTATTGCCCAACAGTTTATTTCGTTGTAGGTTAATTGTAAATGGTTTTGTGTTGTGCTCCGAGGTTACCTGCGTTTCACATATTCAGTAGTGGGCTGATTAATTTAAAAAAAAAAGCATTGTTAAGTGTTCATCTGATTCCAAATCCACTGATTAAAATCTTAGAAAGGAAGTGTATATTTTTATTAAGTATTTAATTTTTTGTGTAATTTATGTTTACCATAATTGTCATGTATTTTTGAAAAGATAGCTTGTAACATTTACTGTAGATATATAGATATGTGGTGAACTTTATTAAATAAATAGATACCATGTTTGGTTTTCTACCAACGTAATTTTGAGCTAAATAGATTCTTCGAAGCTTTCTATTTCACAACATTTCAATTCTTGAATGAACACAACATAAAGCTTTTACCAAATCCGTTTATTTGAAACAATATTTTTCACAACTTATACATATTTCATGTAAACCTTGAAACTGTAGGTAACAGATGCGAACAAATTTTCACTTCATTGGCTTAGATTTCCGTTTTATGTGCTAGTGCTGAGCTCAGCAGTATCGATAAAATATTTATCGATTGATATTGCCTCCACCTGCTGTTTGAAATGTTAGACGGAACTGCTTAAAGCAGAAATTGTTGAGTTTAGCAATGGTTTATTAAAATAATATTAATATTTAATTAATAACTAGAGTGAAGTGAGAATAAATTAAACCAATGATTCTTGAAACTAACTTTGTTTAAATAATCTATAAAATATGTAACAAACATTCAATTATTTATTGGGTTCGATAAAAATGAATAAATATATTGGCAGCACAATATAAATTACGTCAATCGAGGGCGCACATCTCTAAGCCCTTATCGTATCAGATTAGAAAAGGTCCGGGTCAGGTCTTCGCTTTATTTTGCACCGTTAATCAAAATCGCCGAAAATAAATCCATCGATAAATCTTTACGGACGAATGGACATCACTACTCTTTGTTTATATTTTATTTAGAAACTTGCAACGGTTTGTTTTAATATTAAATTGTATTGGTTTTGTGTTGAATGTATTTGTGTAACCGATTCTATCGTTGCTGAATAAAACAAATTAATTATAAATGTGCAACAATTAAGTAATTCCTCTGTATAACGTAATAATCTAGCCTCGCATTATAATTAGGAAAAACTGATATCTGTTTGTATGATTAATAATAATAATCCCTCAAGACATCATGGGTCTGTTAGTAATGAGCCCCCTCGGCAAATACATCCGGTACTGGGCAGTCGGAATCCCAATAGACCAATTCATTAATGCTTCATATTTTTCAATAGTTCTGAATTCCAGAGTACACAATTCAAAAACCAGTTATTCGTATAGGTAACAAAACGTACATTTATGAACGTCAAAAAATAAATATATATATGAAATGCTTCTAATTTTACATGTTCTGCCAGTTCTAAAATCAAGGGCGTAGAACGGAAGAGAAGAACTGGCAATAAACTCTCCGCCACTCTTTTGAATCGCCAAGTTTTTTGATTGACACAATGTTTGTATGGAGCTGCAACCATCACACCATGTTCCACATGACATTTTAAGTAATTAATAATAATAAAATAAATTAAAAACAAAGATTTGTCCTCTATCAGCAGGAGGCATGGTGAAATAGGAGCACGCACTTACATTCTCGTGGTAACAACACGCAAATACATAGTCCAAATAACTAAGATCACATCATACACGAATTCAAGTACGACCAGTCACCACAAGTACATAACAATATTAGTAGTTTTATCATAAAATTAAAGTAAGGCAGAAATAAATACTTAATACCTGATGCAGAAATAAATACGCCTGATGCCACTTTAAACCCATTTAAATAATGTATATTATATAAACGAAAGATGAATTTATCTATCTATATTAACATACCAAAAACTATATAAGAAACACTTAGAAAGAGCACTTCATCTCGACTGAAGAAGTCATCTATTTGTGACAATTCAAGTTTAAGACACAATAATTATTGTTATTCGATAAGAACTAGATTTCTTTCTTTCTTCTACTTCATGAAAAACCCACTGCACTAAATATTTTAAATTTGACGCTCTACGAGTATTATATTATTTATCTCTGGGCGAAAGGCGAAGTTGGTGGCGACTAGTTCAGTGTGTAATACAAAAGAACTTGTGTAACTCATGACATAGTGTCAATATGTACTGTGGTAGATATATTGTATGAAATATAAAAGCTTTTGTGAGATAATACTTAGTGATCCTTAAGAGCTTGAAACACTAATGATTCTGTCACTAAAACTATAACAAGTGGATCTGTTATACCCGGGATATTAGTACATAGAACTCGTAGAGGCGAAATCTTGAATACAATATACTGACACTTAAATACTTAAAATGTTGTTGAAGAGTGTGTGTTCACAAAACCTTCATAATATTGAACGTAAGGAAAAATAATAATAAATTGAATATTGATTACCGATACACTTTACGTAGGCTTTTACTTTCTGTACAACAAATATGTGAATCAATTTACGAACTACTGAAATTCAAAATAATTTATTCATTTAGATAATGTACACTTATGAACGTTAATAAAGAAATACATATTAAATGCTTCTAATTTTACATTAACTGCCAGTTCTCAAATCAACAGACGAGAAGAACTGGCAATAAACTCTCTCTGAAAGATGTTTAAATTACAAGAGGTAATGCAACATATTAAATATGATATGATAGATTATGTTCTACCTTAATCGTCTCTCGCGAGCATTACTACATTTCCTAAGACTGGGTTTAAGGACATACATCACCCAGGTATCATGTTTTAAAAGCACAAAATAACGTTTAATTTCCGTTCGCTATGTAAGAGCATTTATCATCGCGAAATGCTGACTCGACATTACTATACATAACTAATCTAACGACTCGGGTTCCTCGCATTTGTGATTTTTCAATATCTTTCAACAGTTCTATCCGTTTGAGGAATTTTTAATAAAACATATTTATTTATATATAAAACTAGTTAAATTTTCACGCCTCAGTAAACACAAGATAACGATATCTAAACAAGACTAAACCAAACAGATACTGGCGATGTTAGCGGACCGGCTTCAGCCTAACAGTTTGTTCTGCTGACTATCCGAGTTCTGATATTTAGGATGGGAAGGTGCTGACTGCGCGTTTTGGTTTTGGTGTAAATAACTTTTGAGAAAATAAATTAATACGATTATTACTTGGTTTATAGAATGATAAGTAGTTGATTATACATGATTTCGATAGCAACTAAGTATTGTCTATTGTGAATTATATGTTTGATAAATCTGATTGCTAAAGAAATGCAAAAATATTAACAAGTTGCCATTCTTGGTCAAACAGGTAGATAATTCTGTATCGATTCGAATAATCCAGAAAAAAATTGACAATTCATTGTAAATTATTGTTCATTAAATTAAAGTCAACTAATTAAGAGAGCGCGATACATAGATTGCGAAAAAATCTCCTTGAACTTGTAAACAACCATTTTATCACTTATTTTCTTTTATTTACGTACCTATATTTTTTTTATTTCAGCCCAAACAATAACAGAACATTCGGTGGTAAAACACGTGCTACCTCTCACCGTGACGCGGACGGAGCTGGACGGCGAGCTAGTCTGCAACGTGTCATCTGCCGCCCTCGACAATCCCATCATAAGGACACTCAAATTGGATGTCAGAGGTAAGATAACGTATAAGCTCTCTGCATTCTAAATCTTACATTGACAACAGTGGCTTCCTTAAGCTGGCTTTAGAATAGAAGAGGCCTTTTGTCCAATTCTAATTGAATGGGATGGGTTTTTTGGGTTTTATCTGAACCAAAAAGATTCATCACCAAAATGTCACGTGTGCGGTGCAGAAAAAGATACCGCTAAACACAGCTTGTAAGAGTCCGAGATTTTCACATTTTGAAGGTAGCCGGAAGTATAAACGCCGGGGCCGTGGTAGAATGCAAAAGCTATCTCAGGAGTTTCCCAATGTTTTAATGGATATTGCTCACCTGGCTCTCGGTGTAGAACAGAGAATGCCTGGTGTGAGTGGAATACCACATATCTTCTCAGCCAACTGAACACAAGTAGCATTTCCGCCCCGCTTATAAAAAATATAATTTTGCCCAGAAAATTTGTAAATATGAGTTCACCGTTAATTGTGATTCATTAAAGTACCTCATGTTAAAGCTTGTAGGATATATTAATTCACAGAATTCACACAGCTGTTACTATAATAACCATCGTTCCTAAATTATATTTTAAACCGGGACCTTTAAACGACATTCGGAAGATTTTATAAGAAAATATGAAATTTTTCAGAATTCTTAAGTAAAATAAAATGACACAAATCTCCCCACATTCACCCCAAGAAACGATTTCCATACAATTATGATAATCCGACAAAAAATAAGGATGAAGTTAATTCCAAGTTATTGCTCTTAAATCATATTAAAATTTGAGATCACGGTGAGTAGGGCTGCCTCTAGCACTTAAATCTCCTATTACCTAAGATTCCTTTGCTTAGTGATTTAGTCAAATTAGGTAAAAGTAGTGTAAAAGCGACACCTTTTGAAATCATGTAACTCGTTCGATACGAACATCGGGCTAAATAAGCGTCTAAGTGCGGAAATTGAGTCTACACTACTACTACTCTACTTCGTTTACAGTTCGTTTAGTTAGTTTTCACATATTATATCAAATTTATTTTATTTAAATAATATAGTACCAGCAACCCTTATTCAGCACGATAAAATAAAACTTTAATTTATAGGATTATTTATAGACCGGCTAGTTTAAAAACTCTACAGTTATCACTTTATTCTACATTGTTTACTTCGATTTGTACATATCATTGCATTTATGTATTCTTCCTTCTTTTAAACCGACAAAACAAGAACTACGACCCAAACCGAAACTGCCACACAGCTGTGTAACGAATGAATTAAGTCATCAAAGCTATGACATGTGAGTTAATTCCGTATATTAAACATATTACAAAATAACACGTTCAAAGAATTTTAGGACGGCGGAAACCCGTTAAATTAAACCTTATATTAAAAGTTAAAACACGTTTACGTCAAAGTGACTCACCGTCAACAAGTCGAGTCTTTCCGAGTTTAATTTTGAAGAAATAAATTTTCATTAGGAAAGCGCGATATCGCGAAATTAACGAGCATAATTATCCCGGGCGCTTCGGGATAAGTGAAGCTTTCTTTACGTGAATATTTTTTATTTTGATGATAATTTTATAGAATTTAAGGATTATCTAATGTAAATGTAGGTCAACTATGAAAATTGTATGTTAAACTTAATTCCAAAATAATTTATAATAAATCCAAGATGTATAGTTTTATTTCTTTTACTTTTAGGCTATGTTCACATGTAACGCGCATTAACGCGCGTCATTGCGCGATCAAATTTGGAGAGAGTTCAGATGATGAGCGCTAATGCGCGTTGCGAGAGTACTCGTCAGTCTAGTTCGGTAGAACGTAGAAAATGGACGTGGAAGAGTCTTTTATTTTGTGGTTATATTATAAAGAAAAATATAGAAAAAGAAAACGTACACATTGGGTTCATTCAATTTTGAAAAATAGACCCAGTTTGTTATAAATATAATTACGAAAATTAACAAAATTACATGCGATCGCGATGAAAGCGCGCGCTCAACTGAACAGCAAACGGACATTACATTAATATCAAAGCGCGCGTCAACGCGCGATCACCTGCGTCTAGAGACTTTTTCTCTGAGCTCCGCGATAACGCTCGCTAACGCGCGCTCATGTGAACAGTTGTATGAAAATACCACAATGTCTAGTCGCGCGATTTGAAAACGCGCGTCAAATTTTTGCCATCTGAACATAGCCTTAATCAACCATATATAACATATATTAGCATTTGTATGTTGCTGTTCAAAAAAGTACAAATAAAATTGTTAAATTGTTTAGCTATCAAATATTCTACTACAAATCAGTTTTTAAAATTTTATGAAAGGGTAAGGATTTTTTGTTAATCATTTTACCTGTGAAAGCTGGTTTGTAATCCTCTTAAAAGCTCGGGAATTAAGTTTTCAGTCTTTTTCAAAGCTTCCCGGTTTCTAGGTGATAAAATCTTGGCTTAAACCAGATTTAAGCAGAGAGAAAATATGTTCAATTACACTGATATACCGCATAAGCCAAAACTTCAACTTTTGATTTTATATAGGTAAGTGATAAAGAAGTTTTAAACGATTAAACAAAACAGTATTTTTAAATATATTGCATAGTATTCACTTCTTTCATTTAAACTTATGTTATATGTAGAAGTATCACGAAAGATAGGAAAAGCAGTTCTTATATAACATATTAGTGGTAGTAGGAAGCGATTGGAGAAAGAACTCCATGACAGAGCCATAGACAGAGTCAGCTGGAGGAGGCCTTCACCCGTGAAGGGGTTGCGACGGTACTGAAGGTAGCTAGGATATGTAGGATAACAAGATAAAAATAATGTATAAAATGTAAAAAATCTAAGCTCTATATTTTTTTTGAAATGATTGGAAAATAAACGGGCTTTTATTATTATATAATACTAGCAGACCGGCCAAGCGTTGCTGTGGCTAAGGTTTTTGTTATATTACATAGTAGCAAACTATTCAAGGGAAACGTTTGGAGAACACCAGTCATGGGGACCACCATGCTTTTTTGGTGGTTATGCCATTAAATTGTAGCTTATGTGAAACGTTGGTACTTTCAACACAGCGCCATCTGTTGGAATTGTGACTATCAAATAATAAACAAATATTTTGCAAAAAAATAATATTGCGGGTATAAATTGAGATGTAAGCTCCTATCTTTTAAGTTAGATCTAACTACACACGGTGTGTAAATTTTATTGAAATCGGTTAAGTAGTTTAGGAGTCCATAGCGGACAAACAACGTGACACGTAATTTATATATATTAAGAAAGATATTATGCAGTTGTTGTTATCATAATGTTTACCTTTACCAAGCAAGTTTTTAGTGGTTCGCAAGCTTAGTTAGGTAACCAGCTTAGACTTAGGCAACAAGCTTAGGCTTAGACATTACCCACTGAGAAGCGGCTGTTTTTATTACAGAAGCCAAGCAAATAAGACACTACCTATAAAAGATTAATTACCAAATTGTGGTAAAAATGTACCCTGTATATTATTTACGTGTGAGAAATCTTCATTATCTCGACGTTAACACTCAGTAATTCATTTATCACTTGAGAGTGTGGTGTCCGACGTCACCGCATTCTATCGACCTCTCAATATTGCTGGCTGGTAAAATTTCCGACCCCTATCACGCTAGGGACATACTGGTATCGATAGACCTAAAAAACGCCATTAAACAAACCTGCTTATTAATGTGGCACAATTGATAAGGAATAAACTTTATTAGTTTTAAATTAACATTGAAATTAAAAAAAATACTTAGAAAAGCCATTTCCAAAACAACAACTACAGAACTATTCGTAGAAAATATTATACTTTATATCTGGTGCAAAAAATATCATTCTAAATATGAATAAAACTTTACACATTCCCATTGTAGAATATAATTTTTCTTTCTGCTATAATCCCGTCGCTAAGTATGTTAGATGACGTCACATTACTCACTGTAAGCCGACTTGACTAAGTATTACTACTGTTAAATAAAAGAACTTTTATATTTATGAGAAACAATTCATGACAATTTGCGCTTTTGATTCGGTTTCAGTCTCGAACTAAGTAACATGTGTATAGCGTTAACTAACACATATGAGACATTAATTGTATTGGCCTAGTGGCTTCGGCGTGCGACTCTCAGCCTCAGGTCGTAGGCTCGAGCCCCGGCTGTGCACCAATGGACTTACTGCCTTAATACCCATTTTACATTCGCTTGAACCGTGAAGGAAAATATTGCGAGAAAAGCGGCTTGCCTTAGACCCTTAGAAAGTCGACGGCGTGTCTCAAGAGGCTGATCAACTACTTGCACATTAGATTGATAAATAATCATGAAACAGATACAAAAATCGGAGACCCAGAATGGTTGTCGCGCCACTGATTTTTTTTAACAAATGAAACAGATACAAATGTATACTCATAAAATCAAATTGTTAATATTTTTTTATTTTTGTTCACTTGTGGACACATACATTCAGTTAATATTTATTCCTGAAACTTTTAGTCTGAATTAATACAAAAAGAATTAATTGGCAAAATGGAGCCGCTCATATTCAGTTTTTGTTTATAGTATTTTTTACGTTAAATTAAGAACTTTTTTCATTACATTTTTGCTCTTATTCAGTATGTAAGGTTTATTTTGAAGCTAATTAGGATATCCATGGAATTAAATTTTGTTTGGGTTAAATTCCCCGCTCATTATAAAGCTACTTTGTTTTTTTATCCTCATTAAAGTATAAATTTTTTTTTTAAAACCTTATCATTTTCATACAAAACAAGTGTTCTTAAAAATAAAAATTTCAATTTTATTTTTAAATGAAATGCTATTAATTTGCCGCCCTATTTCCTTTCTTAGTCAAAACATTCAAAGCCTTTAAAATTTCCTAATATTTATTTGTCTTTGTAAATAACTATCAAATTTTTTATGTCATGAAGCTAGACATTTATTTTATTGGTTGTCGATTAAAAAGATTTATTTTATCGACAATCATAGGCGTGAAAAGCCATCCCTAGTGGCACTATCTTGCCACTTATTAGCTAGAGTCTCGCAATTTATCGGGCGGGGCACGGAAAATTGCTCGGAGTACAGCACTCAAGTGATAGCTTAATGTCTTGTTATGTAAAATATGGCGTGTTGGCAACAGAGACGAATCTTGCACCTAAATCTAAAAGTGGCCTTTATCTAAGCCAGCTATATTACAACCGACGGTGACTATGGACCAGTTTAGATAGAGTTGTATGTTAGTTTGGTGGTTCTTAGTTACATTTTTTCTTAATTATTTAGTTTTCGACTGTGGCCACTATTCCGTTACACATATTTTATTCTATAGGTAACGGGCAGTAGTAGGCTCACTTTTTGTTAGAGGCTCGCTAGTGGGTTTCCGACCTATTAAGAATTTGTACGCTCGACCAACAGCTGCAACTAATAAAACTCAGCGTGGATTGTGTAAAAAAATATACAAAAAATTGAGTAAAGCTGTTTGGGCGAACTAGTCTCAGTATCAAGTTTCGAGGGACAATTAATCAAAGTTGCACACGTCTTGGTGTTTGTTTTGCATAACTACTCCGAAACTGCCAACACTTCACTTTGCTTCTAAGCTCCTCTATCAATATTGGACGCATCCTGAAGCATTTCCCTCGCCAGACTTTAACGAAATAACTGTGATATACACCTGATTTTCACCTGAAATTCAATACTCGTTGAAATCTATTTATAATTGTATCAAGACATTGGAAGTCTTCATCATTGCTGCATTGCTTGTATAAAAAGTAATAAAAGCGAAAAAAAAGCTCCTTAATCTATAGTATGCATTGCGATAAAATGCATTTTCGTCACTTACAAAAATATTGAAAATAAAAACCGAATAAAAATATCCGCCGGAAATAGCCCCAGGACAACCATTTCAAAGTATGAAAAAGTGCCTGAACTAAGCTATGCCCAAAACTAGAAACCAGTTAGGTTGAAATGTAGCCATTGCCAAAAAAACAAAAAAGTTCTCCAAAACGTTATCTCCACCTATTTTTAAATGCAAAAGAGGTTTTGTTTTACGTGCGCAATGCATCAATTTTAATTAAATTAGGTATAGTGAGGGGCTAGGAAAAATATGATCTAACTTTTATCCTAAATTGTAAGCTAAGCTGAGAGCTAGTGAATATACAGTAGTAAATTTTGTAAGCTTAATCGGCACAAATATAGAGAAATGAATGCGGATAATAATAGTTATCTGGCTCAATATAAGTTAATAGGAAATTATTTTCTCATCGCTCCAACTAATAACTTATAAAAGTAACTTGTGAAGTAATTACTTATCGGCACCTAGAGGATTTTCCTCGTTTCTGTCGATTTGTCGATTTATTTCACATCAAAGAATCCATATTTCTATGTTAAGTGACCACGGAAATTCGCCTGTAATTCACTGATATAATAATATTTTATGCCAAGGTTTCGGGAGAGGATATTTTAATCAAATTAGCTCATTCATCATTCAGATATTAATGATATTACTATTAAATTAGACAAAAAAAAACATATGTTTGGTAAATTTATTGGTTGTATTTATAATGCACGCATAAAACTACAACCTGTTTAGTACACCTATTATGTGTAGATTGTACATATTATATAAGCTTTGTTTTTTCTGACTTGCAGTGATTGCAGTTTCTTACAGTTATCTTATAAAATAAAATATATAAAATAATGGTGAAGCTTTTTGCCAGTCCGTTCTTCGCTCTCGAATCGAGAACTTTCATTAATTGTAAATTTATTTATTTTTATTGACGTTCTAAGGTGTACATTAAGTGAGAGGAATAAATAATTTTCACATTGACTGCATTAAGCGGAGTTACATACATAGTAAAAAAAACTGTCAGTATGTACTTTAGTTTGTGTTTGATACATATTATCTTCACATAAACGATAAAATATACAAGACAGAAGTTGGTAGTATTTATTTCATATTTTATTTTTAAAATCGATACCTACTACAAAATATGTTTAGCACAAATAATCCTAGTTTTCATTATCAATTAAATACTTAAACTAGGGCGTTCCGTTTTGATTGAAATCAGACAATAAAACAATCACAACTCCAGTCCTCCGCCGTCGACATTTCAATAGCTTTTCAAAACTTGATTCCAAAAACTATTGGGTTCGATCTCCTGGGTGCAATCTACTAACTTATTCACATTCGGTGAGTTTGCTAATAAAACATTTGGGACACGCGAGGGACCGATGTTAAACAGGTGATGATTTTTATTCATTGTTCGAGTCCGAATGTCCAAACATTATTATAATTTTTTTAATTTTATTAGAAATCATAATTTTTTTGACAACAGTATACAGATTTAATTATGTAATAACTATAGAGAAATGTAATAACTATAGAAAAAACTCATTTAATTATTACTTTTTCAGTACCACCAAACAAGATAGCGATATCGGGAGTAGGCGAACATGTGACGCAAGGAACGCTGTTGACGCTCATGTGCAGTGTTTCAGGCGCTCGTCCTGCTGCCACCATCGAGTGGTTCAACGGCACTGAACTACTGACACCAGCAAGTCAAAATATACAGGTGAAGATATATCTACTTGTTCTAGATTAGCTCCATAGTCCAGTGTTATAATCTTTCTTCATAGCCTATAAAATTAGCGAATCTTCACACTCCGTATATAATAAATTAACTGTGATTGATTTATCTTAGTAACACCAATCAATACAATAAATAAATATTGTTTGTTTTTGTGCATTTTTTAAGTGGCATAGATTAAATTTTTTAAATTAACATACAGGCAAAATCATTCTGGTTTCAAATTGTGCTACGGCGTAGAACCCCTTATAAATTTTATGGTCGGAAAGTTCATTATCACTTACTCCTCAAACTTCGACTTTTTTATAAGCTTAAATACCATTTAGAGTATATATTTGAAAGAAAATGATTAGCTACGTCGAACAAGTAACTGTGCAACATATTTGGCCCTTTCTACGAATAAAACTCCCCTTCATAAACCTAACTACGTTTCACAGTACACTTGATTCGCTCTTCCCTTCGAGTTTGTCACATTGATATTCAAAAAGGGACAATTAGGAAGTTTTAAATGGATTAATAGCACTTCACAATATAACTTGAGGTAAAATAAATGTAATTAATTCTGTTACGGTAGTGATGGGGGAGGCCTAACAAATATTTGAGACGGACATTAATTTAAATCAATTTGTTTGATTGAAAGCTTTTTAAAATATCCTCGAATTGTTCAATTGTTCGTCGTGATAAAAGTACTGGTAAGTAAAATATTGAAGTAGAAATTAGGGTTGGATTATAATTTTATAAGTATTTGTTTCGAGTCTGATATTTTTCGGTATCATCTGCTGTCTCATAATATCTCCTTTATTTATTATCTGTATATTAAGTCCTTATATCTTTAAAATAAAGCTGTACACAAAAAACAAAAAACACTTAAAACCTCGAGTTATGTATATAATGTAAAAAATGTGCTTTTATATCTGGTGTAAATTAAAAATAAAAACCATTTAAACCTTTTTGCTTATAATATTACTCCAACAGTACTACCAGAGTTGATAAGGTAGCTCCAACGTTGTTTTCGAGGACTCACCTTCGTCGAAGGTTTTGTGGCTACAAAAGGTAAAACTTATTTTCCCCGTGGATGTCCAAAAAGAAATTAAGCCAGTCATCGCTCAACGTCAAGTGCGTTTAGCAAAAAATACTTTAAATCTTTCCCTTCACATCTATTCGGAGTTCTTTGTGAATTTTATACGACCTAATTATTTTTTTGCTCGTGGATCGCTAACAATTACATATATAGGGAAGATAGAGCAGAGTAGCAGATTCTTTCAGACGTATGATTTAGTTTCAAATCAAGTCAACTAAACCAAGTAACTTCAGTCAATAATAGTTATATTAATTTGGAAGACTAGTAAGAGAAAGAGTTTCTTAAGTAGAGTTATTCTGTATCTGTTTTATAGATCATTTTGCTTTAAGCTCTGCCTTCTTTGTACACCAAAAATTGTTTATTTTGTCGCTAATTGAATCCAGCACACATACACAATTATACTAAAATTAAATCACGGTAGTAACTGATATGCAATTTACATGTTTTTATATATACTTCTTTATTATGTAATAATATATTTTTAACGATTGAAATAAGAACCTGTAATTTTAAAGTTTGCTAAATTTTAAAGCAAGAGGCGCTGAAAAGTAAGAAAGTGTAAGGTTTTCGTTTGTGAACTTTATTGAATTTGACTTATTGGAGCTAGGGGCTGCTGACGACTATAAATGGAATAGGGAACACTATAGAGCTCCCTATTCTATATATTAAATAGTAATGGTAGTTTCTCATGTAATGTAGTAGAACAGTATCGAGATTTAAATTGTGTGTACTAAGTGCTATCTATATAGGACTATTTATTTTATATCTATCGATTCTTTTAATAAAAAATTTCAGAACTGTCAAATAAATTACTTGATAAGATTTGTTTTATAAGATAACTTCTTTCACTAAGTTGGTCAAACGGGTTAACCATTAAGATAAAATATTGATGACAATTTTATTTGTATGAATTTAATTTTTCAAGCAGTCGTTTTAATAAACCTACTCCATGCCGCCTCTGTCCACAGCAGGTGAGGTCCGACCGCGCAAACTACTTCCCGGCCAGCACTTGAAATTACTAGAAACTTCAAGAAATATCTTTATATAGCCTGTAAAATCTACTACATTCTACTTTATTGAACTAAGAAATGGACGCTTAAAATCTTTTCATTAGTATTTACATTGCGCAAACGTGAAAGTGAATTTTAAATGCGCGGATGATTGGAATATCGTGGAGAAGTTATTTATTTCCAATATTTTCTAATTTAACAAGAATTTTCTAAAAAATCTACTGTGTTTTATCGAGAATACTATGTGCATGTGTGATGTGATTAGTGAAAACCACTGAAACGTTGAGTTATGTAAGTTATGGTATAAAGTCCTAAACTACTATTATAAGTAAAATAGTTATAAAATACTAAATCTATAAAAAATACTGAATCTCCTTAAAAATAATTAAAAAGCGTAATAAAGCAAATTCCTGCTATCACGGACATTACTTACGAGATAAGCTTAATGGGATAATTAATTATTAATGAAAATTCCAAATTATGAATTTCTTTTAAGTAACATTATAAATTATGAGATTTCTGCATTTGATGTTTGAGGTAGATAGATAAGACTGTACTTTGACTATATTTGCTATTTTTAAAGACTGCTTTTTTTATTTAGTCTATAAATTATATGAAGGAGAATTTGAGACATTAAAGAAAGTTGTTTTTTCCTAGATTCAAAGTGTGAACAATTTAAAAAGTTTTATCGTATACAATTGAATTTCCAACTGAAATCTTAAGTTATTTTTCAAGTAAAGCAACAGTTAAACCAGTGCTCATCAAAAAATTTCTAAAGTCGCAAGAAGTTTGAGCGTAAAGTTTGCATTCCTTTGAAAATGTTGCGTGCGTCAAAGAGGGAAGCCTCTTTGTGCTACAACTTTGAATTAACCCAGTGCTGTGCGGTGCTTTATCGATACTTGTTCTAACTCTTTGTTTTGCTACGTATCAAGTTACACTACGTTATAATTAAAACTTTAATATTATCAAAACTAGTTTGTTTAATGATCTCCATCTAATATAAGTTCCTTCTGCAATACGTTTGACCGCTATCTTTCTCGGTCCTTCGCTTCTTTTACAACAGAGTACAGTTTTGAGGACGACGCCAATCACCATGAGCTTCTCTAGAGTCCCGTCGTCCCTACGCATTGTGTGACCAAAGTTCGAAATTTATCCCTTAATATAGGGAATAAATTTAACGAAATAAGCTGTTTTATTATACATTAACTCAATGTCCGAACCTGAGAAGTATGATCATAAATCTATCCAGAAATACTTGGTATATCTCAAAATCTACGTCTCGGGTTTTGATGAAACTTGCACTGTTGGGTATACCCGATATAAATCATACATCAAACACTATCCAACAATGTTACATACAAATAGCTCAACTGAGAAGACTTCTTGAAGTCGATTAATATAAGGTATGTTATAAATAATACTACCTGAGTATCGTCATAATGTACCTACACTAGCGCAGCGGGGCTAGGGGTAGACGTAGTAGGTACATAAACTTTTCTGTAATTATTTTAATTGACGACATTTCTCAAACTGTGAATCGTGTTTCATTCTTTCACATAATTTGGTCTTTTGTATTAAATTGTTGTCTGAATTATAGGACAAAGCGTGAAATAGGTTATTAGACTTCAAACGAACAATAATGCTTCATATTATTAAATGGTGTTACCCTTTTGACTTTAAGAAGTCCAAAGACTTTATACGTAAAAGAAGTTTGTACAGAATAATAATACAATATTACAATCAGACAATACAAATATTACACATCTAAGCACAAAACACATCCAACAACAACAAAAATTGTACTAGGAAGTGTAAGATGTTCATGGTTTCTTTTTTAATTTTGTAAAATGTATATTCATCGTTATTGTCATGTATTTTAGAATATATGATAAATAAATAAAAGAACTTCAAGCCATTAAAGTGTTCGGTGTAATACTCGGCACTCGAAAAACATTTTTTTAGTTTTAAATTCAACATTATATATTGTGCGTCTTAGTCTGTTGAATGTTTTTTTAGCTACGAGGTTATGGTTAAGATAAAAACTGACGAAATATCATTTTAAAAGAAAAATTATGTGTCTTGTCGCGTGTGTTTAATAAAACTACGTACAAGTGACTATTATTTTAAAAACTTAAAAGGTTACTTTAACGCCTGGATAAAGATAGAGCTTTTCCGTATTTGTGTTGTTAAAGTACATAACTTGCGCCGGTTTTTGTTAGATTTAAGAGTAAATTACCCATTTCCAGTTTTTCCAGTAATAACCGTCCAAGTGTATCTCATCTCAGTGAATAAACGCGAAATCACCAGTCATTTGCGAAACGATCCGATCTTTTTAGGAACTCTATTTTGTTGGTACTGAAGTATTATATGTAAGAGAGTTACATTTAGGTTTTGAAGAGTGGAAAATGTAGACATATAAGTGCCAAGAGACATTTGTCCTCATTTGTTTTTCATTTATCCATATTTTAATCAAGACATTTATTATCCATTGGTGTACAAAGGTTTGGAACGCTTTCCCTAAAGAGAAAGAGTGCTAACACTTTTTCTATTAATAATAATAAAGCCACTTTAACTGAATACTATAAAAATTACAAACCAGATGGGTTTGTTATTTCCATTATCTGGTGTTCAGTAGTATGGACCTCTTTTGGGTAAAGGACATCCTGAAATTTCCATTTGGATCTGTTCTTTACTTCCATCATCCATTTCTCCCCAGAAACCTTTGTGTCAGTCCATCGCTTTTGTGGTCTTCGCACGTTGTTTTTTTCTGAAGGTCCCCTCCAGTTCTTTGGCGGTCCATCTTTTGTCTGTACACCTTTCAACTCAACAACACTTTGTCTATTAGAAGATATAAATATTTTCCAAACAAATAAATCCTAATGTAATTTTAAATTAATAACTTTTCAAATATGGCCCAATTGAAAAGTTTTCATACGTTTCCGTACATCATACATTCGTTTTGGTTCCACTTACAATTTCACTTAGCCTTCCCATAAGTGGCAATTAACGTCTTATGTACCATTAAAATTAATTACCTAAACCTTAGCTTGGTAAATTGTATGTGTGACGTCCTCGCTAACCAATACCTGACACGTTGCGATGTCTTTAATTAAAATATACCGCGGGGAAATTGAATTTAGGTCGAGACGCAGATGTAGTTGTTCTGGATATGTTGCTTTTGCTGAATATTCTTATATTCATGCTTATTGCACAATATATAAAATGCGAATATTCAGTGATAGGTTGTAGTGGTCAGTATACACACAAAGGATTAATCAATTTTTAGTTACATTCTAAGAAATTTAAAAGAAAACTTACCATTTAAGTTGGAGTAAAAATTAAATTAACTTTCTCGCTTGATAAACAAAGCAAAGCATCGCAAAGCTATCGAAGTTAGACTCAAACTTACCTTGTTAGTTAATCTAGTAGATTGTGTAATCAAAAACTTCAAGTTACAAGCAGATTATTTCATTGTTTTATGTATTAACCTTCTTTCAGTCAGTTAAAAATAAGTTATCTCCAGAAATGTTTCCTTCATATTTAATACCACACACCTCACATACACACCCTCACGTACTCACTGACACACCATCACACAACACAGCTGAACTAGGTATTACTTAGGTAGTACTTAGTAAAATGTATATAACATTTTTATCGATTTTATCTTTTTTAAATGTTTGAACCTTTTTGTATATATGTATTATGCATTAGCCTTCCTTGGCTATATATTTAGTATCATTTTGAATGAAATAACTGAATACATAATAATATTCACCCTTCGGCAATAAACGTAGGTAGCTTGTTTAGTTTTGCTTATGTTATGAAATTACAAGTTCGTAGGCGAAATAGCTAATAACCAACGTCATTATCTGGTTTAATCCGGTTTATTAAAGCCGTTTTAAATGCAACAGCTTAGCTGCATGCAATAATGAGGGCATAAATCACTTATTTCGATATCATTAGAGCCACATCAATTATCTCTATGGCCAGGTGCTCAATATATTAGCTAGCAATTTTTCATTCTGTCACTAAGTTCACACTGACAGATTTATACAGTTTTATGAGAATATATTGAAAGCATTAACGGGTAATTAATTTTGCTCTTTGTGTGTATTTTATTAATTTTTACTTTGGCCGTAAATTAATGCTTGACAAATGAATGTGGATTAAAAATATATAAAATATCTTTGAAGATTTATAATATGAGACCAAGCATTGAACTTTTGAATATTTAATAAATACCGATTCACGTGAACTTCTTAGAAGCTGATTACTAAAGTGCTGTTCTGTCAAATAGTGTCTTCGCTGTGATGAAAAGAGGGAGATGAGTACTTTAGTGAAAGCGGTGCAATATTCTATTTGACAGTATGAAATATGAAGTGTCACTGAGTAATCTATATAAAACTTGGCTTTAAAAAGTGCAAGGAAGTAAAATAACTTATTAGTTATTGAACATATTTTTTACGTCAGTTACCTGACACGAAGTGGTCACAGAATATTCAAATCGACGATGACGTAGCATTGAAGGTATTAATTCATCTAATAGACAAAGTACTATGCAGTTAGATTAAGATAGATTATATTACATTGAACAATTAAGCAATTAGCAGCATGCTTGTAAATCATATGTCTTGTGAGAATGCTCTAAGTCAACATCGCACAACTAAATTATTATTAAGCTAAATAATAAATAATAATAAAACGTTTATTTGCAAAGATAGTGGTACATTCAGATTGAATAATTATAAAAAAACCACTTAATCAGCCATATAAAAATAGGCATGCAAATGTCAAATTAATTATCATAATGTCATAATTATAAGAACAGTTATTTATTGTTGTCAAAACTTATGGTTTAAATACTCTCCCACACTATAAAGGCACCTTGCCTTTAAAAATTTAAAAGAAAGCATTACACGGCAGTGATCTGTAACTTCTAGAGAGGTAATTAAAAAGTTTGATAGCCGTAGCGTAGCAATTATTTAAATACATCGTAGTGCAATATGCTGGCACCCACAGCCATGTTGATTTCCTCGGTAGATGCAGGCAAGTTTCTTTAAATGTATTGAATAATTTTGCATGCTTTTTAAACAATCATAACTGTATAGCTTGCTAGTCAGTGGACTGTGAAATGTGTGTTTAAAATGTATATGTTTTGAATGTCAGGAGTATCTAATTAGTATATGTAATGTATGTAAGAGCAAGCTGCACTAGATGACTAAATATATGAGAGGGTGAGACGTAAGAACCTAACAACCCTATGGATCCCTAAGCCCTACAGACGTACCCTAACACATAAATAAATAATAATAATATAAACAAAATAATATAATTAAAACACGTGAGCCGTATCAGCAGTTGATCAATGTTCAAATGAAATCTGAACACTAACTTCTAATAAATATCCTGAAATTGTTTTTTTTTTCAAATAGCTTTATATAATTAAACTGATAATTTTTTTTTATGATAAAGGTTAGTTTTACGCGCACAATTTTTGTCGATTTATTTCGTATAAAAAATCCTATGAAATGGCGGTAGAATAATAAACATTAATTTCTAATTAATATGTTTTTAAGACATGAAAGCATTTTTATGAATAATGTTAAGGAACAAGATCGGCATTTTATGAAACTGTATCTACACAAGATATAACAAAAAAGTGGAATCGTGGATTCTATCACTTGTCTCGCATGAACGAAGTCGAAGCCATCCGCTAGTTAAGCGAACAGTAATTAACGCAATGTTATCCTTTTTAAATCAAAGTTAAAAGTAATTAAAACAGGAATTAATTAAACTCTTGTGTAATGAGATCATAAAGCATTCCCGTAAATGAATGTATTTACGGTTTTGTACTTTACGTAGGACAGGTCGACAACACTGATGGAAGGGACTTGAGAATAGAATGATAAATTATTAGATCTCTGTTTATAGACGCAATTTACGTATATTGTGTTTCAGGTTTTAATAACTTGGTAGAAAAGATCGCGTTTAATAAAAATTTCTTTTAATTTCTTGAATTCTGAGTGAATTGGAATATTGTAATACATAAAAGAACGGTCTTTATGTTAACTTTGTCGGCGACCTATGTTAAAGTTTAATCATTAGTTAATCTACACAATTTACAATAAAATGAACTATTTATAATGTTAATTATAATCATTACAAAGCGTTCAAACGAAAGTTTATCTTAAATAAGCTTTGTAATGGCGAATAAATATTTATCTTTGAAATGGAGATCTAAATTATAGCTACGGCGATAAGCTTCTATTTAAATTTTAATTTGACATTTAAACATGGTAAACAAAGGTTTATATTCATTTCAAAATATTTACAACCCTTTTTAATTAAGGATTTCCATATCAAAGAATACGAATGAGTTGCTAAGTCATGTAACCCCTCAAAGGGGCATAGGATCATATTTAGACTTACGTTGATAATTTTTCTTTATATGTAAGTAAAAGCCATTTATGGTTTGTACACAATGTCGATTTTAAGCATCAATATTTATCTGTCTTCTCTTATATGTCGCACATTCGAAGCGAATTATATTAATCAGGTATGTCAGGCGCCGATCAGAGAGCTAGTGAACTCAACGCACTACTGAGAAATTGTCTTTGACACATTGACAATTTAACCCCTGTTATATGTCTATGATATTGCGTGCTGTTGCCATTCTAATAAAACATGTCATCGTGTTTTCTTATTACATTATCTCAGACATATTTAAAGCTCTTTCCAAATATTCCTCGAAAACCTCACAGGCCCGGTATGAATAGTAGAAATTTATTTTAAGCGAAAATAATTTAAGAATCACTCAATTATTGTTTTTAATTAATAAAAGCGAGCAAAAGCAATGGGAATTCACAAATGAAACGAATTCCTCGTTAATTCGTTAACGACGTACATAATTAAAAAATTATAATTCCTACCGACAATGCTTCCTCCACTCGCTGGTAAATAAAGTTTTACGATTTATCACAAATATAAACCAGCTCAACTATTAACTGAAACATATTGGTAACATTGACTAATAAATGTCATTTGATATATGAAACGATGTGTATCTCTGAACCCGACAGACATCCTTCATACAGGTCTTAAATAAAAAACAATGTTATTGTAAATCTAAACGATTCTAGAATCCACTTGGAATACACAAAAATATTCATTAAAAACGGTTTAGGACTTTAATTACAAATTAAGGATATACTCATACAGTAACAGTCAATAAAAACCTCAACGACATTTAAAAATTAATCTTCTATCTATATATTTGATAGCAAAACATTATATTACTATGCTTATGCATATTTTTGAAGTTATACTTCTTTACGATGCGCGCGCACCGTGACACAAAATTAGGAGTGTGATTATAGCGTGCGCGAGCGAGATAGGAATAAGACAATCTACAAGTAAAAAGAAATAGAATATGCGTGAAGTTCGTATGCCAAGAATTTTGAATGACCATAATGACATTTGTCATTTACCTTTTAAACAAATAAAGGAGTTTTAATTATTTTTTCAAAGAAATTTAGCAATGCTTTTTGAATTATATATAATCAGAAGTGATTTAAATTGAATATTTAAACCAATACTAATTAATATTTGTGAAAAAACTGTGCTCATCAACCTTCCTAAGTGCTTCATTACAATTGAGGTTAACTATCAGTTTGTATTATTATTATCGAGTAATGTTTTGATTAAAAAAATTACCACATTGTTTAATCAAAACATGTAATTTTTCTCTAGCAAATATAAGGACAAGAGACAAAAAACAATTGATGAATCAGTGTAAGTGCACTAAATTGAATACAAAAAAAGAGTTGTCATCTTATCGCTGTGAAACATCAAAAACTGGAGGTGGAACAAAGCCAAACTATTTTTAATAATGCCAAAGAAGTATAACTTCTTACGCGCGTACATAAGTACACGCACCCTTTTTTTTCTTATTATATATTAGGTCCTTACATATGAAATTGGCGTTTTGTATGGGAGGAATAAACAAAAAGTCGAATATTTTTAAATATAATATATTTAATTAATCAAAGTATGAACCATTGTTTTCTATGCACTTTTGCCATCTCATAGGTAGTTCATTGATCCCTTTACTAAAAAAAACAGTCGGACGGGAATCAATAAAATCTGTGAAGGCGATTTGGACTGCCCCATCAGAGTTAAATTTTTTCCCTTGCAAGAAGTTGTCCAAATTTCGAAAAAAATGTTAATCTGTTGGAGCAAGGTCCGGGGAGTACGGAGGATGTCTTAGACATTCCAATTGAAGCTCTTCTAATTTGGTAGCCGTCTGTTGTGCAGTGTGTGGTCTAGCGTTGTCGTGAAGTAGCAGTGGCGTGGAGCGATTGACCAGCCTAGGTTGTTTAGCCGCTAGCTTTTCCATCATGGTTTGCAATTGCTGACAATAGACATCAGCCGTAATAGTCTGGCCAGATTTGAGAAAACTGCAATGAACAATACCGGCACTAGTCCACCAAACGCTTACAAGTAACTTTTTTGGGGTTAATTTTCGCTTGGGGCAGGATTTGGCTGGCTGGCCAGGATCCAACCATTATCGTAAAGATCCATTTTTCATCACAGGTAATGATTCGGTTTAAAATACCTTCATTATTGTGCCGGTTCAGTAATGTAACGCAGCAGTCGACGCGCGTTTGCCGGTTTGCTTCAGTCAATTCGTGAGGTACCCATCTTTCAAGCTTTTTAATCTTCCCAATTTGCTTCAAGTGAATTAAAACAGTTTTATCACTAACACCGCAGCCTGCAGCTAACTCGGACGTGGTTTGCGATGGATCCGCTTCCACAATAGCCTTCAATACTTCATTATCAACTTGGGTCTCAGGCCGTCCACGGGGCTTGTTCTGCAGGTCGAAATTTCCAGAACGAAAACGTTGGAACCAAAAACGAACTGTGTTTTCTTTTGCAACATGACCGCCATACATATCATTCACCCTTCGAGTCGTTTCCGCAGCACTAGTGCCACGGCGGAACTCGTACTCGTAAATAATGCGATACTTTAAAAAAAATGAATGACGGTCATCGAAGCACAAATACATGAGTAAATAGCTGTACAAATTTGAATTTGGAATTCCTTACCAAAGAGGAGAACATCGTGATTAAAGTGGCCAGTACGAAATACGCCAATTTCATATGTAAGGACCTAATATTTCTCTTTCTCATTAAACCTCCCCTAAACTTCCACAAATGTTTCAAGATCAAATTGGTCCAGCCATTCTCGAGTTTTAGCGTGACAAACAAACAGTAATTAGTTTTTATATATATACAGCTATCAGTAGATATATACTTATACGATGTAAATCTTATTAAGAAAAGTCGAGAGAGATGCATTGGAATACAAGACTATTAAAAAGGTGAAAATAAGCAAAAGTTTTCCAACCAGAACAACGTAAAAAGCATTGGCACTCAGTTTGTGTCCAGCATTGTACTCAAATATTGTAAAATTGTTTTATTCCATGAGAACAATTTGAAAGCCGCTTCGCGTTTAATCTTCTTTATTACTTAGTTTTTCTTTTGCGATGAGCTTTTATTCTTAATCTCTGTAATTTGACCTTTTGTAAATTTTTAAAATTTCGCTTTTTATTTATTTAGAGATGCCGGTCAAATTGAATTACGCTCTTCTGTCACGTGGTTTTACTTTTATATAATTGATTTAGTAACCACTTAACATGAGAATTTTGCGCTTAATTAAACTGTATCAAACAAACCAATCCTCTAGCTACTGTTGGTGCCAAGAGAAGACATTCTACATGAATCGCTATGTTATATTAGTGCGAACATTTGAGGGTAGTTTAGAAACAAATGCTTCAACAGTTTAAAACCATAAACTTTGCCTACTAAACTGTATATACCGAATTACACAAATAACTGAGTCGAAACAAACACTGCTACTGCAAAACCACGCAAGAATTATTTTATTTATATAATATGTATTAATACCTCTTACAGTGACAGCTACCGTCATTTTATGTTAATTTATGTCAAAGCTCCATGAAGTATTGTATCACCATAAGAATTGTTTTTTGCTAAAGGGCACGCGATTGCTATAGTCTATGGCCTTTTTCTATTTCACTCGACAATTTTCTGTGCACGTTTGGCGCCATCCTTTAATGTTATATACTTTCCTATTTTTCTCGTAGGTGTTTAGTGTCAGGGTAATATTAAATAAAATTAATTTAACTTAACTTGCTAACCTGTTAAAAATTATTAGTGCACTGAAATAGATTCGTCGATATCAATTAAAAGATTCACGTTGAAATATTGAAGTCACTCACAGGTAAGTTTCCGTTGCGGAGTCCTTTTCAACATTTTATAGAATTAATTGGATACCATTTTACTTGAGTCGAGTTTTTGTTGCCTTCGTTAAAGGGCTAGAGAGGGATTGTAGCTTATCGATAATATCATGACGACAAAGATTGTATATAAAAGTAGGCATAGGCAATAATTATTATTAGAGTATGAGACAATTTCCTAAACTTTAGAGCAATATGGGGACTAAATTTATTATTAACATGACAATTACTATTTTTAAAATAAAATTGTTAAAATGTATATTTCATCATAATTAACCACAAAAAAACAACAATATCGATAGTTGATATACTTCACTAGTCCTAAATACGATTTCTGTAGTAGGCTGCGTTGAAGGTATATTCAAGTCGTGGATTTTGCGAACTGAAATTTAAATCGAAGGGCTCCTAATGAAACCGTAAGCCCCTACAAAAATAATATTTCTATAATACAATCTTATAATAATCTTAATTTAATATCTTTATTATATTATTACTCATTATGGCATACATTGACCCTAAGCCCTTTTTAAGGTTCCATACATATGTACTTACACAGGCTTTAATAACTTGTTACGAAGTATTTATATAATCATTTATTATGTGTTTTGTGAAACTTGCTTAGGCAAATGTCAATATTATTAAAGTAATGTATAACTAGCCTCAGGGAAAACATAATTGTAACCAAATATTAACCCTATTTTTAAACTTTCCTGCGGAGGCCCCAAGCCGAATTCCACTCAGGCCTTTCCCAACATAACCCGACCATATTTTTGCGACCTTTTCCCGCAGTTTTATTTTTAGATTCTGTTTAAAGCGTGTTTTAGACATTTTTCTCTATTAAATGTGTCTCAGACAGAAAGTCAAGGATCGGATTTTTATTTTTCAGTTTAAGGTTTCCTATAGTATTTGCTGAGTATAGCAATTTATTCCATTTAGTTTTATTTTCTTTACCCTTTGAATATTAATTATTCAGACTCGCATTATTTGTTCGTAAAGATAGACTCGTACTGAATACATTAACTTTGAATCATTCGAAGCTGTTGAATATATTTAGTTTTAATGAGAAACTGTTTTCTGATTTATCTTGTTAAGGATAAGTTCAAAGAATTTGGAACAGAATTTTGATTTTTGTTTTCCATTTTATGCTAAGATAAAGTTCTGAGATATTTTGTTCTTAGTTCTTTAAATAGTTTCGCTTTGGTTAAGGCAAAGTTAGAAAATGCAAAAATATTTATGGAAAAAACATCGGTGTATTTTTAAAGAAGTAAATTCTTTCCATAAAATAATATTGGTACTGATTTCAGCTTAAAGTGTGTGTAGTTTATTGATGTTTTGATTTTGTTCCATGTATCGCAGCAAAAGGAAATGGAATCGGTAAGCTTTTTCACCATTTTTACAACAATGCGATAATTTGATTTATTTAACTTATGATGACCGATAACAATGACAATATATTTATTTTATTATCTGCATTTTAGCATCGTTTAAGCAATTCATCGTCAAAGCAATCGTTACTAAGGTTTGCTGGTAACGATAATAATAAAATAAATTAGTGACGCTCAACCTTTTTTTTGGATCTGGGCCTCAGATTTCTGTATTTTTTTCATTTGTCAACCTAATAGGCAAGTCGGTGATCAGCCTCTTATGCCTAACACCTGCCTTCGTTTTTTGGTTAACGCACATAAAAATAAAGTCCATTGGTGCACAACCGAGGATCGAACCTACGCTCGAACTTACAGGGTTGAAAGACGCACGGTGAAGCCACTTGGCCAATACTGGCGACGATAAAAGCCATCCTATTAATAAATTTCAAGGAAATCCATGAGTAAAATGATTGTAAATTTTCAGAGTGATACCACAGTGGCCACCATGTCTAATCTGACGTTCGAAGCGACGCGGTTCGAAAACGGACGCAGGTTCATTTGCAAAGCTGTGAACGACGCTATGAGAGACAACAATGATCATCCCATTCATGCCACGAGGGAACTAGAAGTTTGGTGTAAGTTAAACGACATCGATGAAGCTTTGATAACTTTATTGTGGAAGATTAATCTAAGTGTACTCGATGTCCGACGTGAAACCTAAGATACCTCATTCTTGGTTGTAACATACATTTCCTCGATTGACTATAGCGCAAGTAAAAAAGGATATAAAATAAATATAATAAGGAAATTATTATTTAAAATATATATATAATATCTTCCAAATTCCTTCTGCCAAAACCAACCTAGGAGTTCAGGCACCTCTCGTTCGAATTCTTAGTGATTTTAACAAATTGAACACAGCTTATCCGAAGCTGAATATATTCGGTAGTGGGCTGATCGGTTTTAGAGAAAGCATTGAGGGGTGCCTTTCTCGAACCTAATTTCGCTGTTTTTCTGATGATTTTTCTTTTTTTTCTGCTTAGTACCAACAATTTAATGAAATTTGTTGAAAATTTTATTTTATGTTTATGTTAAAAAAATTTTTTATTTTAATGTGTGCTTGTATTGTCGTGTGTGTTGTAGTTGTATTTTTTTTTATTTATTTCCATTTTTTTTTTTTGAGGAACTTATGCTTGCATTGATTGCCGCACATTTTGGATGTAAGATTTTGTGAAATAATTGGTAGATTTAGGACTGTGTGTGATGTCGTGGGCTGGATAACTAAATAAAAAAAATAAAAAAAAAAGTATACCAGCGGCGTTACAACCGTTGGTCTGGCCTCAAATTGAACTTCACCTAGCCTTCTGCGCCATTACCCACACTGTTATTTGTTTGGTTTTCCTTGAATCCTCACGATATTGTCTGTATGTTTTTACCACTCGAGTGAGTGTTTAAAGGGTATAAAGAAATCTTTGCTTGAACATTGGCAGGGTACGAACCCACATCCTCACAATTAAGTAACACTAGTTTATTATTTTCCGAACGTATTCTAGTCACTCGACACAGTGTTAATAATATATTATTGAATACTTCCAGACCCGCCGATCGTTCACGTGGGCCCGCCCAACATAACGGTAGTAGAAGGCACCAAGATCCTACTCAAGAGCGAATATGAGAGCAATCCGTCATCCCTCACTGAAGTTGTATGGTATGTACAGCATTACAAAACATCGTTAGGGCTGCCTACCTCTGCTGATCGTCTGTACTCTTAATGCAAATGCAATATCCTGATAGAAAACAATAAAGATGTTAATATTTGAATATCGAACGGTAAAATTATAAAATGGACATAATGTATGGAATACCATCTAAAAAGGAATTAACGTTTGTAACCCATAACCTAATTAAAGTAATTAGATAAGAGAAACTGAGTAGTCACATGTTTCAGAGTGTGACAAAATCAAAACTTCATATCAATGAACATTAGTTAACGACACCCCTGCATAAATCGCATGTAACGAGATTCGTACGGATTTTCTTTTAAATATTAAAGTTTCAAACTGAGCACATTACAGTAAGTATTCTTTACAACTAAGAACATGTTAAGTCCCAGTTAACCTAGGCCATAAAAGCGGAACTTTTCAGTAATTTCTCACGTGGCATTAGGCTTTTTAATCTCTAACGTATTTTAGCGGAACTTAGAATTTCCAACGTAATCTCTTTTGCTTTTGCTAATACAGTTTGCATTAAATATAGCACCTAGGGAAAAATTCATATTTAGGTACTTATAATTAGTTTATTACGTATTTATTATTTTACCTCACTCTACTGAATATATTTATATAAATCACTATCATTTATATAAATTGTGGAATGGCAAATGATTGAAAAAGTATGAGTCTGTTTTAACCAATTGTGTTCCTTGTACTGTTGAATAAACAATTGCACTTACTATGTTAATCTGTAATCAGATAGCTATCTCTATTTAGAAGATTTTTCAGATGTATGCATCTGACTCTGAAGTCGTTCGAGGGAAAACTCGACCTCTGTGATATTTTTTAAACTTTAATCACACAAATTTCAACCTCAAAGCTATCGTCAGCAAAGATAAACGGCGACAGAAGTTTATCTCGAAGCTCTCATCAAATTTTTTTGATTAAAACCTCGTTCATAGACTCACAGTATTTAGTTTGGGTATCTTGTTTGCAACATAAAAATGTTTACTATTTTTGCTTAAGATTTGTAACGGTTACTATTTTAAAAGTCTATTTTCGGCTGTGGCACGATTTTGCACAGTAAATCGACGGATTGTCAATTTCATTTGTGTGATTTCATAAAAAACAAAATTCCTCCCCCGGCCTCTGTTACTCAACATTTATACAACGTCTCTTGTAAATGTTATAACCCAAAAAAATTACAATAAAATATTAGTCGCTAACATATAAGGATAAATTTCTTAATATCAACATTACGTAGCTCTTCGCGCTGCGCGTGATTCACTCTTTTCTGAAAAATATCTATTTTTTTATTAATTATTATGATGACATTTAAGCGAGTGACTCGGTCATTCCTTGCTTCTGATGTGACCAACACGAAACTCCCATTATTTATTGTGCCTATACCTAGAGCGTGAGTCCGCTTCTTAAAAAAGTTAAAAGTTAGACTGAGAAAGGTTACCTGTTATAAAGCAATGGTACCGGGATGCGTAATGTGTTACGACTTTATCAAAACCATAAAGTTTAGCCGACATAATATCTTTATATTCTACTCAGGTTATAAGCGTCCAATTGTTTATAGGTATCGAAATGGCGAGCGTCTCAACGTAAACTCGAGCCACTACCAAGGAGGAAGCACGGACCAGCACGCGCTGATCATTCTCGATGCTAATGGAGATGATATGGGGAACTACACCTGTCTGCTCGCCAACGTCGTGGGCAACGGGACCACTGAGGAAATAATCAGCGTGAACGTACTATGTAAGTGTAAAATGGGATATAAACCGTAAATTATGCTATTTTACTGTTACTTTAATAACACCATACGAATGATTCCAGTCAAGCCCCAAGTTCGTCTAATAATGAATCCAGAGAGTCCAATACTGGAAACGGACCACAAGAATGTGACATTGACCTGCGAGGTGGTCTCTGGAAATCCCTCGGTGCTGGACGAGGTGATCTGGTACTTGGATGGGGAGGTGTTGAAGCATCTGCCCGAATGTAACGGGACCGACGGTATGTGCTTCATTCGTTATCTTTAAATTTGTTTTATCTCATAGATGTTCTAAATATGTTTTTATGAATAAAATGTTAGTTAAGCACATTTAACTCAAGGTTACAGTAATAGCGGGTGGTCATTTGATAAGAAATATGATAATAATATCGTCATCTTCGGTAGTAGGAACTGACAGCTTTGTTAAACAAATTTGTATTTTTGCTATTTTTATTATTTGTACATTGTACAATTATTTGCTTCCTATCCATCTACGAACACGTTTCAGATAACCTCTGCAACGAAGTGGACCCCTCAATGCTGCTCCTCCAAGACACGACCAAGAGCTTCCACGGCAACTACTCCTGCAAAGGCAAGAACTACGCCGGCTGGGGAAACGAGAGTCAGAATACTGAGCTCATCGTTAACTGTGAGTCGACATTGAAGCAAGCTTTTAGCCATCCTCTGTCGTAGTTTATAAATAAACAGGGTTTTTAGAATCCAGTATCCCTTTTCTGCCCTATAGAAATATTGTGTTACAGACCCTCCGGGAGCGGCCAAGTTGACTTACTCCCCTTGGCGAGTAGTGAAGGGCAAGTCCTTGGTGCTGAGCTGCAGCATCCAGGAGAAGGGCAGGCCTGAAGCCCACAGGTAGTTTATAACTACAGTAAATTTTGAACTCTGGGAAACTTTGTGAAAACTATTGAAAGCTGTGTTTAAAATATCTTGTGTATAAAATATATATGTTACTAAAAAATGTTGAAATGAACTTAATTAAATTACATTAAAATAGCTGATATCAATGCATAGAACAAATCCAAAGTATTCAAAAGTTTTCTGAGGAACTGTACGTATACGTGTCTTCAGATTCCGATGGCACCGCGGCGGGCGCGTGGTGAGCGACATCGTGTCCCAGAACTGGACCATCGACCCCGTGACCTTGGACCATCGGACCAACTTCTCGTGCCGAGGGGTCAGCGCGGGGGGCGAGGGCGAGCCCGCATTCGTCAACGTCGACGTCTTGGGTGACTTCTTTTGCGACACTCGGTTCTCAATTTTTTTTTAAACGGACAAAAACTTAATTTACAATTTTTGTTTCAGCGCCACCTAGTTTCAAATACGCGATGAACCACTATAGCGGAGCCTTATACAAATCACAAGTAATTTTATTTGTTCACTTATTACTGTTCTGTGTTTTTTGTTCAAATTACTCAAAATTCGGCTGTTTCACTCCTTAATCCGTTCCAGAATATATCCCTGTCGTGCACGGTGGAATGTGCGCCTCTGTGCAGCGTCCAATGGCTGAAGGACGGGCAGATCATCGACCCCGCCAAGACAGACCGATATTACGTCGTCGATCGGAAGATCCCTCCCCAAGTCAACAGGAACGACTTCGAGGCCACCGAATCTACGCTGGTGAGCCCCGTATAAACTTGAGTTAACGCTTGAGCCGATCGACTTTTAACAAGTTTACGAAATAAGCACGAATAATCCTAATAGATAATAAAGGCCCGATATAAGTCTTTGTTTTCTGATTGAATCCACTTTCTTAATCGTTTATATGTCATAGGCCATTAGACTTTTGTGCCCGGCACATGACGTCGACTGTTCGGTTTGAAAAATGCCACGTTTACTTTCACTGTGAGAGCAGGCATTCTTGCGCTCAGAGAATGAAATGCTCCGATCCCATTGAAAGTAGTCCAATGTGAAATAACGATTGCAGCACTGGAACATGTCTTCGTGGCCGGGCGGGGCTCTGTCCCGATCGTCGGACACGGCTCGCTACACGTGTCGCTCCTCGCGCAACGCCGCCGGGCCCCCGTCAACTCCACCACCAAGTTCGCCGTCGAGTGTGAGTGCCCTTCGTGCCCTTTGTGCCCTTGGCTGTTGTTAATTAGCATAATATTACTCAGTATTTATTTATGACCGGCCCCAACCAAAATCACTCATCGTAGACTTGATTTTACCTAAGTATGTTGCTGTTACTAGCGATTTTATGAAATATTGTGTATTTTACGAGTTATTTAAATAAAAAGCATTTGGCGTTTACTTCATTTTTGTTCCGCGAAACACTGTATCGTGAATCTCATGTCACGCGAACTTCAGACGAGAACACTCCGCTTTTTAGCGCCAGCGCTCGATATAATATTATAATTAACACAAGTAAAATAAAAACTAAACTTAACACTTTTGAATTTATAATATTAGTAATAAAACGTAATTATTTAACTTAAAAAAACTATGAAATTTCAAATCAAACCGCGTAGTATATATAAACAAAACAGAATCTACTTTATTTTATTTTTATTATGTGATACCTATATGATGTTTTTTGCCACTGTTATTAATAAATAGATAAAAAAAATCAATGAATACTGTACAGCTTGCTAGTTAGTGGACTGTGAAAAGTGTGTTTAAACTTTATATGTATTGAATGTCAGGAGTATCTGAATAGTATAGGTAATGTATGTATGAGCAAGCTGCACTAGATGACTAAATATATGAGAGGGTGAGACGTAAGAACCTAACAACCCTACGGATCCCTAAGCCCTACAGACGTACCCTAACACATAAATAGTGAATATATAAATATATAAATAAGTACGGGAAGTCTGCACCAAGAGACCTAAGGTAACAGACGGAGCCATACGGGTAGGATCAAAGGTTCAAGGTGGTGGGATTATCTCAAAGCTACCGGGCAGGCTCACCACGATAATTAAGGGCTTGAAGTAGTCTTCGCCACTTTGAGAGGAAGCGAGAAATGAACAAGACAGAGCAATATTCAAATCTGATTTATTGTTATAAAACAATATCTTAAATACTAATTACACCTATTGACACATACATGATATTTTTCTAGTGAGCTGTTGGTGTATCGCGCAACCTCAGCTATTAAAATTTGGAATACATATGAGCCGTGTCAGCAGCTGATGAATATTTAAATAAAATATAATTAAAATTGCTATTCAACTGCTAATATTTAGCACACACCGGATCCATGTCAGCAGTTTGTTGATGTTCAAATGATGAAATCTGAACAAATACTAACAATGGTTTAAATGCAATAGAAGAAAAATCTCGTTCTTATAACTTTTCATAGCATAAGTATGTAAAATAACACACAGACAGTAAATTTTTTTAAGTAACTTATGGCTTATTATTATGGAGTCATGCATGCTGGAAACTATTTTCATCCTGCAGAAGAGGTCTATTTGTGCAATCTATAATTTAAGGGAATCTCTGAGAGATAAATGCAAGGAAATTAATATACTTACCTTTCCCTCGCAATATATTTATGAAAATATTATGTATATGTACAAAAATAGTGATAAGTTTACTAGAATAGAACATACGCACAATGTTAATACTCGGAACAAACGTAGGCTGCAATTTCCTTGTACTACTATCTAAAGTTAGTCATTCTTTTTTGGTAAAAGGGATATTCTTCTTTAATAAAATCCCAGAGGCTCTTTTATCTCTGCCTTTTAATAAATTTAAGAAATTTATTAAAGAAAAGCTGTGTAAAAAGGCTTACTAAAAAGTTAACGATTATCTAGTTGATAAAAGGGGGACTAGTGCTAGACAGGCTACTTCTAATTAATTTGCGATATTTGTTTTAAAATAAGTGTTGTTTGATGATTTGCTATTTTAAAAGAGTACCGAGAGTTTTTTACGCCGGCTTTTTCTCTCGGCCTACATCGTCTCTCTTCTTTGCCGATGAGTGGGGATGCCTACAGATTCTAATTTTACGACGTGGAATAAGTGATACCTGTATCTTATCTACCATACTAAACGTATTTTTTTTATATATAATAGTTTTTTTTTAATCGGTATAGAAATTACTCTTACAAACAAACAAAATAAAATATTAGCTTTAAATTTTTATTATATTTACTAGAATAGATAATGTTCGGCTCTGACAAAAAAATACACTTAGGCCCAGGTGAGCCGGTTTGCACGCGGTGCCCTTTTTGGTATGGGGTTACACTTTTCTCGTGGTTAATCTGCATTATGGTTAATTGCATATACTACGCACCGTAAAAAAATGCCCACGAGCGGGCCGGAGGGAGACGCGCGCGTGAAATCACATTTTGCTAGCCTACAACGCGCTTTAAAGAAAATATTGTATTTTCATTTAATTAATAGTTTTTAAATCTATTTTCAGATGAACCGGAAAATATAACGGTGATGCCTAAAGTGGTTTCAGTGATCGAAAACGAAATTCCAGCCAAAGTCGTGTGTTCTGCGAAGTGAGTCAAAGATATATTTTCATGTTAAAAAGCTCAATAAAACCGACGCTAAACGTAAAAGCGCCATCTCTTAGATTCGATTGTAATTCAGTCGACAAAGTATTAAACCAAACCGTCGACTAAATATTACCCGAAAATTGGGTGAACTCATAGGTCAGTTTCCTCCTAGCCCTCGTTCCCTTGGCATAATCCATCCGATTATTTTCAGGGGATTCCCCATGCCCAGCTACAGTTGGCGTCGCGAGCACCTCACGAAGAGCTCGGCCAAGGAGCACTCGAACCGCTCCTTAGTGCTGTCGTCTTCAAACACGCTGCTGCTGGGGCCCATCGCGAGGAAGGACGCGGGCAACTACGTGTGCGAGGCCTACAACAGGCACGGAGCGGTCAACACTACGGTGTTCATGGACGTCATGTGTGAGTAGAGGACGTTCGACTGGAATCCTTTTATCTCCTTTTACGTCGTCTCCTGGTGAAATAACCTGGGTACCTTGTCCCTACTCCCCTCTTCGAAGACACTCTCCTTAAAGCCACAGCCACACCTAGTCTTGAGATATCGAATGACGTTCAGTTTCGTTCAGTCATTTGAAAAGAAAGGCTAAACTGTTCTCACCTCTGGGCGGGAGATTCCCAGGACGGGCTCCTTTCGCTTGACCATATTTAATGCAGAGCAGGGTTCGAATCGTCGACGACCAGTCACTTTCCGAGCGGCTTGATCCCTTGGGGCTGCGAAGAGATGTGGGGTCTCTCTGACATTTACCATGGAGAATGTTCAGAGGAGTTGTTCGGACTAATTCCTGCAGCTGAGTTTCATTTTCGGATGAATACAAAATACTATCCACATCACTCAACGTCCTTCGTTCCACAACTGAGCGTTATTTAAGACAGTTTTTGACGCGACCCTATAATCTAATCTGGAACCAGCTGCCCACTGACGTATTTCCGAACCAATTCGACTTAGGGTCGTTCAAGAAAAGAGCGTCCCAATTCTTACAAGGCAACGCACTAGGGAACCCTCTGGCAAGATGATCTATCACTTAACATCAGGTGGTAACTTTTACTTAACGTCAGGATAAAATAATAATAATTTATTTTTTCGCGACAGTCGTCCCGGAATGCGGCATCAAGCAGCAGGAGGTAGACGGGCAGCAGTTGCTGGTCTGCACGGCTCACGCCAACCCCACCGAGGTCAGATTTCTCATTTTATCTCTAGTCTGTCTGCATTCTCGAGCGTATTTCTCACGAACCGATAAACAGGTCTCCTTCACGTGGAAGCTGAAGAACGACAACGACACGCTGACCGACGAGAAGATCTGGTCGGAAGGAGCTCAGAGCTTCCTCCGTCTGCGGTCCGGAGTGGACGTGTACCGGACGTACTTGTGCGTCGCCTCCAACGAAGTGGGCGTCTCGAGGCCTTGCGAAAGGGACGTCATGGGTCAGTCTCATTCATTAATTTGTTCGCCGAATCATTCTTGGCGATACATTCATACATATAAGCCATGGCGTTGTCAGCGTTGAAGAGAATTTGTTGCGTGCGTACACTTTATACATATTCGTTGATTATTCTTAATAATAAAAATTACTTAAACGAATCCATCATTTTGTCAATAATTACTTAATTATATACTTTCAAAAAACCGAATTTTTATATCTATTTTTTTCTTAATTCACAGCCAACTTGGATAGTTATAGTAAGTGTATATTGAATTAAAATTCTACACATTACAAAATCTGAATCTGATCTTAATTCTACGAATACCGGGAATTAACTTAACATTTGAGATGAATTAATTTGCGATGAATTGCAGGCACTAAGGTTTGGTGGCGCGATCGCCAGAAGTTGTTCCTGATCGGTGGAATCGCGTTAGCCCTGCTCCTCATCACCGTGATCCTGTGCATCATCATTATCTGCATCTGCCGACGCATGAGGGCCAAATCCAAGTGTAAGTCTTTTTAACTCTCGTGTTTGGCGATATGTGTCAGTGTTGTGCAAATACCTCATTTCTCGAGTCATTTACTCTCAAAACTCTCTATGGAATATATTATATTATAATGCACAAGTGTTTGTATCGGGACACAGTAATCGCTTGTTTATTTAAAGATTTTTGAACAAATCTAAACCCGTACATTAACATAAATTATAAAAATGCCTTCAGAAATGAGGTTCAATGTTTTTAATAATCCTCATCAATGTGAGTGTTTCTAATGAAAATTGTCTTTTGTCTATTCCCGGATGCCGCCCACTAACAAACCAACCCACACGTTGGATTCACACTAACGTTTAGACAATAATCCAGTCGAGCTGGAAGAGCGAGAGAAGTAAGTTTTCCTTTTTTTTTCCGGCCTTCGCTATGTATCGTAATATTCGACATTATTTTATATATTTCCTATAACGGTAGAAGTATCGGTGAAAGTTTGAATAATGAAAATATCGGCTCAAACGACACGAAAGATAATTTAGTGCGATCAAATGTAATCTGTGGGTCGAAATTTTTGTTATTAACCCTTCACAAAGTATCACATATCGTATGTATCCTGAGTATATAAAATTTTTCAGCGCCCTTGGTCCGAGCTGATTCTTGGCACACGTTGTCTATGCCTCCCCGATTCTAAAGGTCTCGTTATTGTTTGGTGCGCGTGCGTTTGAGCGTTTGGACCAATGGCTATTCGTTGAGGACTAATCGTAGAACGCATGGCTCCGGGCTCCTCGTCGGTGCCTTGCTTGCGATCGCGACTCCGTTGCTTCAAAACTAATCTTTTTTATGTGGAGAGTCGATTCCGAGTGAGGTGCCGGTGGGAGACCTGTAATCCTATATAATGGTCACTTCCAGAAATACTATCATTTAAATAATGTTATAAATATTTTTTATACAGCAAACATAAAAAAAAATTGAATTGAGTTTCGTAAAAATAGTTCTAAATTAAAAAGGCACTCTCGCTTTAAAGACTAAACTAAATGAATAATAAATCATTGTATTGTAATTAAACCATTAAACTGAAGTGACCCTTCCCTAACCGTATGATAGAACCCTAACTCTAAACAATTAACACTAAAGTAACATTTTTGGGATCAGTTTTCATACACTTTCTACCGAATGAATTATATCTAAACCGATATACTCACATCGAATGTTTCCTCAAATAGGTTCCTAACCGCATTAACACCAGATGTCTTAAGACTGACAACCATTAACAACTCAGGTATATAACTAACAAGTATTTCGCTGGAGAATGCTTTCTCGTCGAAGCTCACTTATGTTTTGCCTTGTTTGAGATTTTCGTAGATTTACATTCTAGGAGACTGACTCGATCACTGCATGATTCTTTGAAAGCATTCTTCTATATGTATGTTTAATTATTCTATTTATGTATTGTAGGTCTTTTGTAGTCTATGCCTCAGTTTATATCGACATCCTTTTATGTTTTTACTTACTTTATTTTGTAGTATATCTTTATGCTTTCTATTAACACGATCGTATTACTTTAACTTTAACCGAACGTCATCATCTTCACAGTTTACCATTCTAACGTTGTAATGTTTTGTTCAATTAGTCCGGACGGTAGCTGTATAAACGAGGTGTCCATAGCGCAGTCCATAATATCGCAAGCTTTGCCCGCTTTATCGCCGCGACTCAATCTGTCCTTCGGCCCGAAGACCTCCGATAGGACCAGACTGGTCGATTCGCAGAACCCACATTTAGAGATGAGAGTTCACGATAAATCTTCAAATAGCTTGCAAGCCAGCTTGTCGCAGTTAGAGGCGACGATCAACGCGAACAGAGCCGACGGGAGCGAAGCGGAGACTATAGCGGACGACGAGAACGACAGAGTCGAGCCTCTCTCGTCGCCGAACAAGTGGCCTCTGAAGCCCGGCGTGCTCGTTCACGTCAACTCGAACCACACTTTGAGTCCCAAAAACCCTGCCAGACTTCATAGAGCTCGACCGGCTCGAAACGAAGAGAGCGACTTAGGATTGTTAGAGCGAAAGAGAAACGACGAAGTTAAGCCTAGGACTGAGCGTTCTAAGAAGAGCGGGGGACCGCTCGCGGGGATGTTTAAGAACTTTAGAAGAAAAAGCGATTCGTCGGACGACGACGCCGGAAAGTACAAGAAGATCAACAAAACGAACAAGAGGGCCGTGTCTCTGATGAGTATCAATAAGAGTTGTGGACCGAAAAGAATAAGATCTCTGTTTCAAAGCGAAACTCCGAACGTAATCGTTACCGAAGGAGGTAGATATTTTGATCAATTATTAAGCCGACATTTTACCGTACACGATGATATTGCGTATCACTTATTTATTTCTTATACTTTCATAAACCATTACATTTCACCGACACGTGACAAATTCTAATGCACTCGCTTGGTATGCAACACCGCTCGTAGTTTGATGCCGCTTTTCTCTGTTTATGACTGCTTCGAATAATTTTGCATTTTTTGTCGCTCTTTGTTGATTAATGGCATGTTTTAGTCGTATCCTTCAAAAGGCCTGACAGAATGTGCGTAAGCGCTAGAATTGAACCTCTCAAAGAGACGCAGCAAAACACGAGGAAACGGAAAAAGCCTGGCGACAGTGAGTACTTGCCCGCCATTCGTATATATGGTCACTTTGTAAACCTTTTGAAACATTTACACAATTTGTTATTATACCCAAATTTCAGTGTGTTAAAAATACGACAATTATTTAAAAAAATACTTCCCTACTATTTCAGGCAATTAAGTTTATTTATAAATACAGCGCTTGTCTATATTTTAATATATTTTTAAATTTTTTTATTTACCCTCCATAAAGATCGTAAATAGTATTTTTGGGTAAAATTTCCGATAAGTCGAAATCGCAGAATTAGAGCCCCTTTAAGTTGACTCTGTTGGTTTATTAAAATTATCTAAAATAATATTATTTGTCTCGAAGGCCCTCCTTCGAATGGCGTAGATAATGCGGCCAACGGAGCTCTGGGAACGGACAACCCCGGTCTCTATGAGAACCTGCCGTTCCACGGATTACAACAACCACCCAACAAGGTACGATTTATTTGTTCACCGTTCTAGTCTTCACTGCGGCTTTGTAATGTTCATAATTTGCCGTTTTATTAATAGAAATTAAAACCAAAGATTTGTGCTTTCAGTCCAGTATGAAGACATTATTAAATAATTTGCAACCACGTCTTTCGTTTACTTTAAGTAGTTGATATATTTTTATTTTCTTTTTGCATGTTTTTATTTTTTTGTCGCTTCATTGATTAATTTGCATTTGTTTTCTTTCATGTTGTCTTGTTTAGCCCGTGCAAGCCATACAACCCAGAGTGGTCGAACCTAACAAAAGAAAGGGCATGAGTGTGGAATCATTACAAAAGCAACTCACAACTAACCCTTCGTTCGCTCCGAGAGTGGTCTGTCCGCCTTTCGTTCAAAACCCCGTTACGTGTCCGCTGAGTCCGTCGGACTCGTTGTCCACGTACGGAATACCGGTTCTGTCGCCCATACAACAGATGTTTCCTCTTCAAAAGACCGTTCTACTCAATCCGTATCTCCCGCCGATGCCTAGCACTTATCTCAAACAATTTCCTACGATCGATGAAGAAATGGGGGAAGAATCGAGGAAATTTTGTTCCTTGAATACGCGAAACGTAAAGCTAAAACCGAAGTTTCAATCTATGAGAATAGTGAGGAAGAGAAACATTGAGAGATTTTATCCAAACACAGAATATGGAGAAAACTTTAATGAAATTAATAATAATAGTAAAAGTGGAGAAGGAAAAGACAAAGATGAAACGGACGACAACATTTACGAAAACTATCCGTCTCTAATGAAATTTAAATCTGACATAAGCGGAGTAGAGAAATTTGAAAATCTTACAGATTCCATCCAAGTATACGAGGAAACGTTGGATCAAAGTGAAATAAACGCATCTGCTACGTCCCTCGACAGGCCGATACCAGCCCCTAGAACTAAAATAACACCTTTTTCATCGCCGTTAAAATCAGATCATGTTTACGTTAACTTGTCCATGCCGTTAATTAATACCATGTCTATCAAATCGTTTGATACTGTAGACGCTCCAATCAGAAGCACTAAGTCTGAGGAGAACATATTATCGAAGTTTCCCACACTTCCAGTTAAGAAAAGCAAAGAAGATAATGTTATACCAAATAAAACTGTGGATCAGAATAGTTCTGACGAAGATGACAATGAAGAAAAGAAGACAGACCTCACTAAACCAAATATTGTCGGGGCTACTCCGAAAAGGATGTTGATGACTTTACCCTCAACTTCTTTAGTAAAATCCGTGGTGAACCAATTGAACGAGCAAAACATTAACAAAGTCGGACTGCCAAAGAAACAAGCGATAACTCCGACCACTCTACAAATACCAAAACTCGCGGAGAAACCGGTGCCAAAGAGAAATTTAAAACGTAGCAATTCCGTAACTAGTAGCGTAATGAGTAGTGAAGTAGACCAGGTAAATAGTAGACGCTTTTCATTCGCCTCAGCATTGTTTGTGTGTGACTAACCCTTTCGTTGTACATTTCAGAATACTAACATCCTCCAACACCAGTACCTTCAACAAAAACGGAATCACTTTCCGAACATCGCCCCAAAAGGGAAGAACAAAAAGAACTTCCAAATCCCTCTGCAGAAACACCACAGCTTCTGCTACTTCCAGCCGATCAGAGTGGACAAACGCATCCCCGTAGATCAGGAACGATCCTATAACAACACGATAGGTCCCGTGATATACCGACACGCGGACACGCAGTTCTATACGAAGACGCTCAACAGGAGCAGGGAAAAGAACGGTCAGCGGTCGAGTCGCTTAAAAAAGTCGGAAAGTCTGAGAGAGAAGCTGTCGTGCGTCGGAGTGTACGACAACTACGAGAAGCCGGACTATCCGGAGCCGGAGTACGACGACTCCGAGAGGAAGTCGTACCTCCAACTGCTGAAAGGCAACTACATATCCGACTCCTCCCGGCACATAGAGCCCGAGCGGTACAGCTCGAACCTGAACTCCAGGGAGGACAAACCTAGACATAAGAAATTAGTGTACGCGGACTTAGCGCTAGGAAACCATAATATGAAATTTAAAAATACCGTCAATTCTAATAGACATTTATACGACACGTACTCTATAAGTAACGATAGCGCTAACAAAGACACTAACAGTGCTCATAAGAATAGTGTAGGCAGTAGTCAAAGGAAGGGGCAGCCCCGGAGCGAGTACGCCACGCTCAAGTTTAACGAAATCGATGTCTAAGGTGAGTCTAGGGATCGTGCTTTTCGTGAGTACATCCTAAAGCAGTACTTAACTCGCAAGAGCCTCATTCAAAAGTAGTCTCGAAAATAATTTCCAAACATCGATAGCGAACACTCATGTAGTATGTCTGTATTAAACCGCTAAAGGCATGAACAGTGTTGTGACGTTTTGTTTTTTTTTTTCTAGGGACGCTTAGCTAAGAGTGACACGTACATTTACTAAAAGGTAATTTTTCCGAATTGTTTCGTGCTCTGTGCTTTATCGTAACTTGCGCTTTATTAAAATATTATCTATAATATGTACTAATTATCTTTAAAACCCGCCTCAATTATAATGACGACCACAGGTATTTTGCTGAAAAGCCTGAAAAGAAAACCTTTCTAAACTTTGGTACATGTATGTAATATGACAGATACGTTTAAAACGTAATAATTTGCTCTTTATTTGTATTTATTCCATCTCTATTAACTAGATGTTGTACTTTAATTTAAAAAATACATGTTAACTCTAAAATCTAAAATGGACTGGTTTTTATATAAAATAGTGTTGCCTTTGGCTTATACATATTTTCTCAGTTGCCAAATAATAGTATTTATTGCATGAATTGCAAGTTGTTACACGAATTATCTTAATAGTTATATTATATCCAATAATCATTTTAAAGATCAACGATTTTATTTTACAATCACTTTAGATTAGATTCATAAATGATTTGAGGCTCTTGTGAATAATTAATTATCTACTAGATAAAATTCTAATAAATATACGTTATTATCGATAAACATAATATATACTGATAATCTAGAAATATATGCGTGGTACAATATTGTAACTACCTATTTAATTATATTTGTGTATATACAAAACCTCCTTGAAGATAAAAATTAATATGACTTCTTAATCTACGCACGTAAGCGATAAACTTCAATGACTACACTATGTTCTAAAAGGTGTAGTCTAGAAAAGCGTCTTCTGTCTACGTGTTAGGGCCTAATCAACTCAAACTGCTACTATCGGTATATATATATATATACTTACATATTAATTATTGTTCCCTTGCACAGCCATTCCGGCCGGAGGACCATTTTGTATACGCCGATGTCGATATGAAGGATTATGGGCCGATCAACTACAAGGCGGCCTCCATCTACGCTCAGATGAAGAAAGTCAAGAATCAACAGAAATTACAAGAAATCCACGACAAAAACAACCCAGACGACGACATGTTGTGATCGAAGATATCTTTTACCAGAGTACCAAATTTACTAATCAATTTATTTAATTTTAGCGCCTTTTCTCCACGACAAAGACGTATCAACTTTTGTTGATAATTTGAAGCAATATCTAGAATTGCGACTGGCTAGTTAGCCAGCCACCAAATAAGTTATGAACTCAATATCTGCAATTAATACCTAAACGAAAATTATAACGCCGAAAAATTGTCGTGGAGAAAAAGGCTCGTCTGAAACGTCAGTGGTGACAATGTTGCATTTAATAATGGACTCCCATAAAAACCCCACCAAAGTGACCAAATTCGTGTAATTCTGATGTACGTCCCGCTTAAATAGTGATGGTGTTTCGTTAATGTTCGATAAAACTTGTATTCATCCTGTACTATGTTAACGTTATATCAGAGTCGTCTGATTGACAGTGATAGGACAGCGAAATACAGTTTAAAAACAAAATACAGACATTAAATGAAACACCTTCAATGCTATTTAGTTGAGTTTTTGTAGTAACAGATGGCGTATTCTTACAACCAAAGAGGGGAACCCCGATAAAGTAAATACAATTAATGTACAGGTTAGATGACAGTAGAGATATTGTAAATAAATGTAGTTTTCATAAAATGTACTTGATAGAGAACACACAACATGTGTTAGGGAATTTAGTCGTAAATCGTTGGTAACGTTAGTTTTGGCGTCGCTTGTCGTTCGACGTCAATTGCATTTCAAAAATGGTCAGTTACAAGAATTTAGATGTATGTTCGCAAATTCAAATTTATTTCAAAATTTAAAGATCGGTTAGGGCTTTAATACTATGACCGGTTTTTTAGTTTAACGTATTCTTTAATGAATCGAAAACCGCTTCTAACATTAAAGCCTCGGCCCATATCTGGCGTGACTTATCTTTGAATCTGTTCGTATATTTCCAAATAGAATTCTGAAAGTTAAGTACATTTTCCATACAAATTATTAGTCAATCGTGTTTAGATATCGACGCCAGATTCGGATCTGAGTCACGTTAAAGATACGGGTCCTAGTTCACACTCTCCGTCCAAGCGGGATTGTTTGATGTTAGCTGCCCCACGTTGAAGTCCTTAATGCAATGTTAGAAGGAAATGAAAATTCTAACATTTAAGTTTTTCAAGAAATACTCAAAGTTTAATACATTATAAGTATTTTTTTAATAAATTTTGCGTTTAACATTATTGTTAAATTACGGCTCCTAAGGAGTTACACGATTATCGAATTTGCTTTAAAACGTTATTTTTTAATATTATTAACATTTCATTTTGTTCCGTATCGTGACATTGAAAATTTATAAAATATTAATCTAGCTAAAAACCCTAACTACTAATGTAAATAGAAATTCAACAATATGGACGATGACCCAGTTTCTGCCGTAGACTACATCTAATTAGGTCAACTACCAGATGGCGCTTTTTTCAATTAGATTTACATTACAATCTTTCAAAGTAATACAATTTATTTTTTTGAATCAATCCGAAACAGGGGGATGTTGTCTATATTTTTGATTTGAATAAGAACGGGCGAAGCTCAGTTTTATCACAAAGTAATGTGAATTAAATAGAAGTAAAAACTTATGACAGATTATTTCTACTTTTTGTGATACATACAAATGTAAATCACACGATTCTATGTGAATTATTATTTTTCCGTAAAGGTATCTTATCTTTTATCAATATGCGTAGCTGATGATTCCGACTAATATTATATCTATAAAAGGGAATTTAAATTTATCAACGTATTATATAATTTTGTGTTATATTTCTTTAACACCGGATATCAAAACGAAACAACTAGATAAAAGTGTTATATTCACATTAAATCACTAAACGAAGTTAGAAATTTTGTACATAACTTGTTATAATATTAGTGTTAATAAAATAATTTATGGATTTTTTCATTCGTGTCTTTGTCTCGCATTAAACCAGTATCAAAACGAGGAATAAAAAAACACAAGATGTAATATCATTTCTATATTATTATAGTAACCTAAAACTATTTTTATTTACATGATCACAGCCATTCGATTTGTTATAATTCTTAAAATTAATAATTATAGTTCTAAAAGTCGTCAGGGGAACAATCACATCCATGACATGTTTGATAGATTTACTTTTCGTATTTTTGAACTTCATTTAAAAGGTTTAAAAGTCTCCCAGCTAAGTGAGGTTGTACAGTTTTAGGTTTCAAATTAAATCTTTTAATAAACTCCAAATTATAATGTAATTTGATTTAGAATCTCACTGTATTAAGACACCGGATATGTGATATTTGGACTAATTCCCGAACTTACTGGAAGCCCGTCATTAAAGAACAAAATACAAATGACGAGATTGCAGTCATTCTGTGTCCTTTATAGATCTGGTTTAATTATTTATATATATATTAGTTCCATTTTTACCCACAATTAGACATCCACATAAAGATATTAACAACTATTTAAAAAATTATTGTCTCATCATTAGCAGGTAATTCCTCTTCACTTATATGTAACATGTACTTGACTTAGATCAGCTCAACGTTCAAATCAAGTAGAAGTCGTAGGTCCCTCTCCCAAAGTAGACGTAGTCCGAACACCAGTTTCGAGCCTGTAAGTCCGTGGAGCAACAGGCGGGATATGCTAGACGGGATTTAGTCAACTTGGCGCACCGTTGGCAGAGGTCCAGTAACTCATCCTGTAACAACGTGCCGAATTAACTTTTCGTTGTTAATTTACAATCGAGATCCTTCGTAACGCCAGTCTTAACGTATTACAGCGAATTTCAGTACTATTTTAGAATCGCACGATCGCTAGTGAGGTTTCAAAAAAAAAACTTCAAATTGTTTAAAATTCTATCAATTAGTGAGGTAACAGAAGCCTGTTTTGCTTTCGGTCCATCGATGTTACCGACTGCCAAGGGCAATACGTACTAAAAACCCCATTTAGTTAAGAATATTTTGTCTCCTTTATAAAATTGTAAAATTAAAAAAAATATTATTAGGGTTTCAAGTGTATAACTTACATCTGTATGACACTCTGCTGACTCCGTGAATACTCCGCTGTTCTTCAACCACGGAGGCATGGCGTTCGACTCCTTGATGAGGTTGGTGATACATAGCACAAGGATTATGCTAAGAATTGAAGTTTTCTGTGAAAATTAGAAATGTTAAAAAAATTATTAATCATAACGTTAAGTAATAATGTCATTAAAGTCAAAGCCGTCATCTATCGAGACATAGGGCCGTTTGCTTTAGCATAGTGATTTGTCTGCAACAATCAAAAATGATAACCGATACCAAAAAGTAGGACACATTTGTTTTCAAATCATTGTTAAATCATGAAATTAGGTTAATGTGATGCAATGACGTTTTGAATCACAATAGGCTTTGATAAACCCTTGACATGCCATAGCAATTGTTTGTTTGTCGGGAGGTACTCGTGGTACCTGTTTTATCTCTGACTAAATTGGGTTACAAATGCAAATCATCAATCATCGTATGAAATTGTCTTATTGATAATTGGACTGTGGTTGCTAAATTAATAACTATGGAATACGCGCTTTTAACTTCTGTAACGTATAGACCTAAGAATGCCAGGTTTCACAACGAAAACATGGAGTTTTATGTGAATTAACAATAATTTCACGCAATACATATCTTCTGGCTTACCTGTTCTTTCTAACACTACTTTGGTTTAAGCTAACCTTTTGACTACTTCCCGTCCCATGAACACGACACGTGGCTTTGAACTATCGGTTGCGTCAGCGTGAAAGAGTACTCGTAACACATACAAGAACCATTTATTTCTGTACTGTAAGAATTGCTTTTTCTATAAGATTGGGGATTCTCTTTTATATTGAGAATTTGTGTCGATCCGGGAACCTAAATATTCCAATAGCTGGTCAAATCAGTAATACAGTTAGACGCAATTTTTTGGAAATCATGACGTGATATATACAAGGACATAATTTTTTTGTTAATTATTAATTTTCTGGTGATACTCGAATTTTTTTTTAAATGTGTCATTGGACATTTCAAGTGGTATGAGAAACGATAGTCTTTTTTTAAATTATACATTCTGAAAAAAACACTCTATATTTTATATAAGTATAATAGATTACTACAATATGCTTCTTGTTCTCAATGAGATTGCAACATTAATTTAAGTTGTAGGCAATAATTTAGATAAGATAGACATTTCGGAGTAAAATAGTAAACTAGTAATCGGTGCCACAATAAGGATAACAAATTTGTAAAAGAGATTTAGTTATTATTCAAAAACTAATTAGTTGCGGAAGCAGTTTAGATATCTTTCTATTAATAGATATTACGGATGTTAATTAATTATTACGTTACCTAAGATTTGATCTTTTTATATCACACGGAAAATTATAATAAAGAAGTGCAATCATTAATAGATAATTAAAAGGTCAAGATAATGGAAAATTCATTAGATCTTTAATCGGCTGTTCCGCGTGTGTATGTCACTTTGCGGTAAACTGATTCCGGATTTCCTTATAATAAATATTACTAACATATTCACTGAAAACACTTTTTTCTTAATATGGTTTTTGTTTCCTTTATCACAGGGGACGATTATAATTTATAGTGAATCAGTAATAACATGTTTAACGTAAATTTTCAGCTTCACAATATTAGAAGTTATTAAAACAAAATCACTTTTAAAAACCAAACTAACGTTTAGCATATTTTTGGGACTACAGAATCAATTATTGCGTAAGTAAAATTTTCCCAACACGTGAACGTTATTGATGCAAAATGCATTCCTTCTGCTGTATTCTGCACTTGGGACTAGTAACAGACGTGTTTACAGTTCTTGAGATTATCTTAATGTTTTGTTTTTGCAATGCGTTTGCACTAAAACTGTTTTAATTAATTTATATTGCTGTTTATACTCGATAAGAGAATCAGACGGTGTCTGTTTTTAATACTGATAAAAAAAGTTGATAACTACGTAAACTGTCAGTTTAAAAATATAAATTACACATTAACCAAATTATACAAAAGATTAAGAAATTAAAAAATCAAGCGTGTCTAAATAAACTTCTAAAATTATAAGTTAAATAATAAAAAATGCATAAAAATATAGACCATATAAACCCAGATCATTTTTGCCTTTAAAAAAAATATTGGCGTTCACCATGTTAACGCTTAAAGTATTGAATACATATTTAAAATAAAATTAACGTTACAAATTCGTATATTTTATGATACGTACAATACAGAAAGCCGCCATTTCACTACACAACACTGGACAAATCTTCAAACAACCAACTCCTTGGAGCGCCAACAGAGTCAGTGAGAGCGTGCAAGATGTTCACCACTTCGCCTCTTATCACCGAATTACTACAGTCGGACCTAGCGTGTTCCCTCAGTGATATAGATATCAAAATAATTAGCTATTTTTTTATTCAATTTGCGGAAACGAACACTTTAATCTCGCTTTGTTTCCTTCACGCAATGCGTGACTTTATAACCACTATCTTAGGCTGGAATCAATAATATTTTATAACCAGCTGCTGCTGCACTTTATAACACCTTAGACTTAACACTGATAGAAGGTCAAATTAATAGAAGACGTTACTTCATTTAAAAAGCTCCACTAGGTTCGATAATCAAATAAACACATATTAACATACATTATTTATTAAACAATCAAAAGGATCATTAAATTATTTTTACTAAAATTGCAATTTAAGTTATATGATGAAATATCGACTTCATTACATTTTACCGACTTCAAAAATCAGATGAAATCTCTACGGTTCGACTCGTTTTTTTTCTTATTATATTTGAATCGCTTCTGCTATAATCAGGTCCTAATACTTTTACATTTTAACTAGGTTCAATTTTAACGTAAAACTTTACATTTTGTATATATCTAACCTTCAAAGCAAACCAAGTCATACTGATTTTATCAAAAATCATTCGGTCAGTTTAACGTCAAAGTATTTTGAAGTACATAGCAGTTTATAGTTAAAAATTAAGTTGGCCAACGAAGGAACGAATAAAGAAGGAAACTATCCTAATACTCGATTACACTTTGGCTTTCTAGTATATTGCGCTAAAATTATCCGCAGCAACTGATTTTTTAACCATAAGAATATTAATTTCATATTAAGACCTGAGGTCTTTTTTTGTAAAACTCGAGGTTAACTTTGCCTTGCTAATCGGTGCACGCAATATCAAACGTGCATTGATCAAGTGCATAGGTAAACTTAAATTAACACCTAGTTTATTAATCAAATTGATACATTTATAAATTAAGATAACTAACCTTTGATCCACCATATTTTCGCTTATCATCCGCCTCGTGTATATTCAGAGTTCTTTTGGACTTTTGGATGATATCAATTTATACATAAACTATCTGCAGTATCTTGAAACTAATCAATGCGATCAAATCGATTTACACAATGTACCCGATATGACCCGATGGAGCCGATATGGAGTTACATTTTACACCAAACGGCGGAAGTGTTTAATCAGTAAATGTATAAATGCAAATATTGTTTAGATCCAATGTTAACAAGATAAATAGACAGTGGCTCTACAGTCCTTTATGGGCATCATCTTTGACCTGCGCTTCGTTCGGTATCTGTCGCTAGTTTTTGGGTGTGCAGTTAACTTGAATGCTTTTCATACGCGTTAACTGCGCACATAGAAACCGCACAAGAAAATCACCCCGATATTCCTCATTCCGCAATAAAGTTTACTATCCTAACTTCACGGTCCACCGGCTACTGTGTGATTCTCTTACAAATCAGACGAAATACGCCGTGCTACATAGGGGACGCTTCTTCGTCGCTGTCTCACTGTAAGTTAGACCTTCAGCCTTGGCAGAAAATTTTATCTAAAAATCAAGTTATTTTCACCTATAGCTATATGGATTAGTATCATAGGGCAAAGAGCGAAAATTACATAAATAATTTAATTAACAATCAATAAATGTGATAAAAATAGATAGGAATAATTTCTCCTCGAGATTTCTCATTCCACGTCAGTTGCACGAGGGATTATTTATTTTGTTAATTATTGTATCCGGTTCGGATATTCATATGGTTCTTTAAAAATTGTTTATTACTTATATTATCTCACTTACGAACCGACACCTACTGGGCCGATTAAAAAATCTTTAACTTTTATTAGAATGCCACTTTGTCTCCGAGGAACATAATATTTAAAAAAATTGGTACCTTGCCATTTGCAGCTGAGCTGCAGTAACAAATAAAGAAATGTATTACAAATAATCTGAATACTATATAAAATCGTAACTGCTAAAAATAGGTTTAAATATTTTCAACAAAAGAAACTTGTATTTATATGGATAACCTCTCTCTATAAAAATAAAATTATTAAGACGGAGTCGCTCGTCACATAAACATATAAAAGGCCGGCAACTCACTCGCGAGCCCTCTGGCATTGAGAGTGTCCATGGGCGGCGGTATCACTAAACATCAGGTGAGCCTCCTGCCCGTTTTCCCCCCGTTCTATAAAAAAAAAAGTATTATAAACAACTATCGCATACTAATAACAAAAAAGTGCGTGCGTACAAAGTACAAATGTCAGAAGTGAAACTTCTTTGGCAAACTAAATTTTAAGTCTTGTTCATGTTTATACAAATCTAAAACTTTTGATTTCCGAGAGATCTTTAGAGAGGGAGGGAAAAAGGAAGATATATTAGGGATTTCATGAATTTAATTATCATTAAAATATTAAGTGTCGAAAATTAATACAAATAATAAATTTAATTTTTTAAAAATTATTTCTTCGATAATAAAAACACGTGACATTTTACAACTCGTCATTTGAGATTTCAATAAATTATTTTGCATAAAATATAAAATACTAATATTTCATAAACGACGTGACGTAAACGTAAAATGTTACCCTCATGCGCCTAAAGAAGTTTCATCTAATTATAAAGTGAACTTGTCAAATTGAATCCGTGAATCGTGACAAAAGTTCATAGAAAACAAAAGACTACATCATCCGGTGAATGACCAAGGGATGTTATGTCTACATACTTTAGATTACACGTGAATCATCACTGTTATTGTCGATGTTCAATTTATTGAACGCCGTAACTTTCCTAAGGTTTAAAATTTAAAAAAAGTACCTTGTAATGTAGCAGATATTAATTAATACTTACGAAAAAACTTTTTGTTTTACAGCCATACTCGGAGTCTGAATGACAAATACTTAATTATCTTTATCTATACAAATATTATAAAGAGCAAAGTTTAAGTAACTTGGGGTGAGGTAACTTCGCGAAATATTTTTTTACGCACGTGTAATTCTTTGTCAAACTTTATGGTACGTATTGTTACCAAATAGCAACTTTTATATATCGTAGAAACTTTTTGTATCACATCGATTTGTGTTGTTGCGTAAGGATAGGGTTAAACCGTATACACAAAAGTATCATAAAATACTCTATTTTTCCCTCCGCCAAAACAAAAGTTTAAACTATGCCCTTTAACTATCTAAATTTAATTTTCGAAGTAATTGACCTTACGTTCTCAATTTCATGTGAAAACAATGTTCAGATAATGTGATAAAGTATTTATCAATTGTTATTTTGGAAAGGCTTCCTAGAGACACTACGGTCACAATTAAGATAATACTCAAAGTTACCAAAACAAGTTAGTGTTTATTAATTTTAATTGGCAGGTCTCAAAACAGATATATATGTAAAAAAAGTCGCAAATTTTTTTTTGCGACGCTCATGTGCAGAAGTGTCCCGCCGAATCGGGAGCAAGAACTTATTATTTATTTAAGAACTCAAGAACTTATTATTTCTTTAAGAACTCAAGAACTCATTATTTCTTTAAGAACTCAAGAACTTATTATTTCTTTAAGACATGTGGCTAGGGGACAATGATTTATTTATAAAATAAAGTAGTTTGTAACATTAATGTAAAGTTTCCGGTAATCAAGCTGGCAGATATTGATATCTTGAGTATGTTAAGTACATTTGTATTGTTCTGAGCAAGACCTGTCTTTTAAAGTTCAGAAATCTAATATACGTTTAACTCGTTATAAGGAAGGTCCGAGCCGACCGTTTGAAAAAATTTGTGGGATATATATTAAATATGTATTAGCTATTCGCCTCGATTTCATCCGTGTTTATTTTATAGAATTATTAGATTCCATTAATTAGTTACTGGAGTCAATTTAACATGATCGTATGTGACATTTAATTTTACAAAAAGTTACCGGCGTGTTTTTAGAGCAGTGTTGGCCTAGTGGCTTCAGCGTGCGACTCTCATCCCTGAGGTCGTGGGTTCGATCCCCGGCAGTGCCAATGGACTTTCTTTCTATGTGCGCATTTAACAGGAAAACATCGTTAGGAAACCGGCTTGCCTTAGACCTAAAAAGTCAACGGCGTGCGTCAGGCACAGAAGGCTGATCACCTACTTGCCTATTAGAATACCAAATGATCATGAAACTGAAACAGATACAGAAATCCGAGGCCTAGACCTAAAAAGGTTGTAGGGCCATTGATTATTTTTACCGGCATGTTTAAGAAAAAAGCAAGTGTCTCTCAAGTGTCTTTATTTTATTTTAAACTGGTACAATAAGGATCATTCAAATATATTTGTTTCAATGTTGAAACTTAATGGAGTAGCTCTAAGCGTTATTGGCCTAGTTCTAATCACGGCTGTCCGCCAATGAACCGTCCGTCTATGTGCGGATTCAACTTACGCTCCTACGGTGAAGGAAAACAACAGGGATGAGGGAACCCACGTGCCTTAAACTCAAAAATCGACGGCGAGTGTCAGGCACAGAAGTCTGTTCATTTACTTGCTATTAGAAAAAGCAAATGATCACAGATACAGAAATTTGAGGTTCCACTGGCTTAATAAATGTGTGCAATAGGTATTTATAATACTTATATCTGTTATATATATATGGGTTGTACGCGGGAGTGTCGGACACTCCCATGAAGGTCAATCGTCACACTGAATCGCGAATCGAATACGTTTTTATCTCTAATTATTAAAAGTTATGAAATAAGTTGGAAATTACATAATTTCGCTATCTCAACTTTTGCACTCCGGATTAATCCGGATTCGAATACATTTTAGCCGATAAAGACGTGCGTCTTAATTCAGAAAATCCTTCGAATGTTCTATAATTTTTTATCAGACTTTTATTATAGAGCAAGTTAACATGTACCCTATCGTTTAATCAGCCGTTTAGAAACGAGATTTTTTAATAAGCCTAACGAGTCAAATCTCCCCTTTCCTAAAAATGGATTTTATTTGCTTAAACTTAGGTCTGGTGGGATTGGCATCTTCCAGGCCCGGGCAACTACTCCGGAAGTATCCTCACGATATTTATTGGCGATGCGGAGCTTGCTGGCCTACGGAAGCCGCGTTACCTCTTGTGCTATTGAAATGAAATGAAATAGTTTATTCTTGCAAGTAGGACTATATAAATCACTTTTACAATGTCATCCTAAACTAGATGATGTCGACATTTCCTAACTGACTGCCCTGAGAAGAAATGTCGAAACAAACTCGGGGGTCTAAGTCTCTTTTATAGTCCAGATAATACAATAATAAATTAATAAATTGGTGTAAACAAATGCAGAGTATTTACTGGACTGGTCTTTGGAAGAAAGAACCAGATCGATCTGAGCAAGCCTGTGCCAGCAGACGGCAAGCATGCCCCGAATAGCTCATGCAGCTCAACCATTTTTGAGTGTACAACCCGGTACACAGCAGTACCGCCAGTGGCACCATAAAAATATGTGGGGCAACAACTCACTCAGATCGCCAGCCCAAAATAACTATAGACTAAAATGTATCAAATTATAAATCAAGCAAAAGAGTTTATGATATACCCGCATAATGTTTACACTTACAATGGATATAAAATGTATTTTTAAGGTGTACCTTATTCATTTTACTGACATATTTGACAATTCTATGGTAGTATTTTTCCAGCCGTCCTTCCTGGGATGACCTCATGCCAGTCTCGAAGTTCCAGATCACATCCGTTCCGTTCTGGCTCTTTTGAAAGTCGGATAGTCAACAAGGAAATTAACCATCGTTTCGTCGCATCTTTCGTCACAGTCGCACGCAGTGAGGAGTGAGTCGCTGAGCACATCCGCATTCCGACTCCCCATGGTCTGTGCGTCCCTCAGTGCGGCTAACTCCGCCTGGTATATTGTACAGTACATAGCCAGTGCATAATGCCAAAATGTCAGTGGCTGGGGCTGTGAGCACTGACTCAGAAATGCGCATGCGCACTTAATTCACGAGAGTTGCATTGTCCATTATTTGTTGTGTTTTGTTTAATTATTGTTAAGTAAATTTTTGGATCGAAGTTACTATAACGGTATAATATAAGGTAAACGAACAAAAATTTCATTGATCAAGTAACTGACTTCCATGAATATCGTTTAACATCTACAACTCTTGTATAATGCACTTGTTAGGAGCCACTTGGAATGTAACTCGATGATTTGCGCCCCACAAGAAAAAAAATATACTCTAATGGTGAAGCGTATTCAAAATAAATTTACGAGATACATTTACATGAGGTTGTATGGACTGTACCGATTTTACCCAGTATGGCCATGTGTCAGGCACATGAGGCTGATCACCTACTTGCCTTTTAGATTGACAAATGATCATGAAATAGATACAGAAATCTGAGGCCCAGACCTAAAAAGGTCGTAGCACCACTGATTTATTTTATTTTTATGAAGTTCCAAAAGGGTTCACAGAACTATAAAGATACGTAACGTAATAATCTCGTATCATTCAGATGAATTAACGAACACACGAAGGACATTGAGAGGAAAATGAAACACAGGCTGGCGTAGAAGTGGATGAATATATTCAGAGGTGGGTGTAGAAGTGGGGGGCGATCTCCAGGAGCCACTCCTTCTCGATCGTCATCATCTCCCTCATGAACACCTTGTCTCCCGTGCTCTGCACGCTCGCGAACACCACCCTGAAGACATATCATTTTTACTTTGCGCGAGACAAATTAATTCGGACGAGATACTTAGATTTTATTTCAATAATAATTGATTATTTAAAATATTTATTTTTTATTTATCGTATTAGCTTTTACAATCTTAGATAGTGCGCACTATTGTGACGTTACTATTTTGTTAATTAAAATATAGCATGTTTTGTAGTCGAATAAAATCTCACCAAGTGGGCTGTTGAACGTGAAAAAGGCAACTATCGGGGCTGATGTGGAGCTTCGCCCCTCGGATTCCCTTGTAGGAGCCCTCGACGCTGAGAGAGGCCGCTTGAGGGAACAGACCGGACACCACGCACTTCATCACGCGCCGGCTTTTGGCTGAAAGATTAGATTTAAAAATAAAATTATAAACGTTGCGAGTTCGGCAAGAGTTTGGACGTCGCAAGTCCAAGTGACCAACCACTCACCGGTTCCTAAGTCGAGACCTTCGAATTCTTTATTTTCAATTTTGAAGTTTTCCTTGATCAATTTCTCCAAGCTCTTCCTTATTTCACAGGCCTTTAAAATTTTAATGGAATATTACATTATTTCAATAAAAAAAACCTATATTTTTTTTAATATCCAACTGTTTTCTGTGGCTATTCCATTTTCTACTTCCGAAATATGTTTCCAGCGAAGAGACAGAGACAGACATAACTCGGCCGTCAAAGGAGGAAAAAGGACAAAAGAGGGTGAATCTTTTAAATGCCGTAAAATTAGTTAAAATTAATTAAAGTCATTAAAGTTTATTTTTAGATTTAAAATAGTGTTTGAATGCAGATTATTTAAAAAAATAAACAATTATTTCCTTTATGTTGATTACATAAAATATATAGTATTTTACAAAAAGATTATTTAAATAAATATTTTTTTAAATAATCTTTGTGGAACGGCGGACGTCGAGGTGATACGGGTGGAATTTCGTATTCTGCCTCGACGTCCAATGATGAAACTCAGCTACAGATATTAAACCGAACAACTCCTCTGAACACTCTCCATGGTGAATGCGGTAGAAGATGCAGAGTGACCCCACATCTCTACGCAACGCCAAAGGATCAAGCCGCTCGGAGAGGGATTGGTCGTCGACGATTCGAACCGCTCTGCGTTGTATACGGTCAAGTGGAAGGAGCTGGTACTGGGGAGCCCCTGCCCAGAGGTGAGAGCAGTACTCCATGTGGGGCCGAATTTGCGCTTTATATAGTTGCATGCGGTGGCCCGGAGTGAAGTACCGCCTCGCCTTGCTGAGCACACCAAGCTTTTTGGAGGCTAATTTAGCCTTTCCCTCCAAGTGACCGCGAAACTGAACGTCGTTCGATATGTCAACGCCAAGTATTCCAATGCTGGCTGTGGCTTTAAGAAGAGTGTTTTCGAAAAGAGGAGTAGCGACAAAGGGTGTTTTTTTAGCGGAAAACGCGCAAACTTGTGTCTTCTTGGGGTTAAATTGGACTAGGTTTTGTCTGCCCCAGTCTGAGACTCCACGTAGTAGAGTTTCGACTTCAGACACAAGTTTGTTCCGGTACTCATCGACAACTGCCCGAGAAATACCTGCCCGGCCAGTGTAAAGAGTATCCCCAGTGCTGTCATCCGCATAGCAATGAATGTTGCTAAGTTGCAACATATCATTGATATGCAGAAGAAACAGGGTCGGGGATAGAACACAGCCTTGTGGGACCCCCGCGTTCACGGGTTTAAGGTCGGAACATGCTCCGTCGATGACGACCTTGATGCTCCGATCGGCCAGAAAGCTGGAGATCGAATCGCATAATTTCTCGGGAAGCCCATAGGCTGGAAGCTTCGAGAGCAGTGCTCTGTGCCACACCCGATCGAAGGCTTATAATATATAGAAAGCTATATAAATTACCTTTTCCATAACCCGGTAATTGATGAACATCTTCTGACACCAGTCCTTGCAAGCCTTCCGTTGCAACTTTTCATCTCTCTGTGTATTTTTAACTTTCGAGTAAGATTCGAACACATTCAAGTACATAATTAAGTCACCTTCGACCACCTGAAATCGTACATATTCACTATTACATATATATAATGTACTATTTTGTCTATCTGTCAAATTAATTGTACGATATGTTTGTCAATATTAGACACCTGTAAAGTTCTCCTTCATAAATCCATGGATATCAATATCTCAAAAACTACAATTAATCAATTAATCAATTTTGACGACAGACTGTTAAAATATGTATTTATTTATTTACAATTTTTAGATTAACTAACATAGCTAAAACGGACTACACCATATATACGAAGAAATAGTTTTTTTATCACAAAACAAATTTGCTCTAGGGAGCGTTCGAGTATTACGTAACGAAGTTTGGGGGGGTTTTGTAAAACGTTACGATGCGGGGCGGGGATTGAATTACGCGTTATTGTTAATATTATTTTCGACTTTTCAGTTCACCTTACCCACATAATGGTAACTTTTAGGTATAAAGAGTCACTGGGTGGTCACGAAACGTTTTACTATTCTGGGGCGTTACGGCGCGTCACATTGTCAATAATCTCCAAAAATTGCGTGACGTAATACTTGAACGCTCCCATAGTCAAACAGTCACTTTGATATTACTATTTAAATAAACTTTAACCTCAAAATTATTCCGCCTCACAACTCTCGCAGTCATCTTGTCCTTCCCCGCGACCTGTCTGACGAAGACGCCTTCCACCTGCAGCATCGCCACGATTGAGAGCACTTCGTCGACACAACCGAATTCACCTGAAATACTCATTATTCATATAATATAAGTCCCTAAGCGGTCAGAAAGTGCAGAAGCTAAACCATTCCAAATACTTTGGAATCCAATTCATTGGCTCGAATATCTAACTGCGGATCGTGAGACGTCGGAATCGAATCCAAGATGAAGTATAAATACACGCCTTATCAATTTTTCAATAAATAATTTTAATTTCCCCTAATTAGGAGTCGGCAGGATTCTAATATTCATGGCCAGTCTCAATAGAGGTCTGAGGCGGTCAAAGCGATATAGAAGAAATTATTTGGAATTTTCACACACCGCTATTACACAACATCTTGGCGCACATGGGCCTGAGGGGCAGTTCGGCCATTTTGTTCCCGACGGCCTCGGTCAGGTTCCCGGCTTTGTCTATCGCGTCCAAAGCGTACAGAGTCTCCAACCCCGACAGAAGGCTCTTGGCCGGCGGAGGAGTCGGGAATGTAAATCTGGAAATCATAAAATAAACAATTTTGTTGTCTCTTTCCGTCAAGTTGTGTTTATGCAAAAAATAAAAGTAAAAAAAGTTAATTTCACTCGAGTCTGGGTTTATAGTTATTATAAAAAATATTTTACTAATATTTGTTATTTTCCTTTCGTAAAATCTATTATGATCGTACAGGCTCGCTATTACCCATATAAATAATAAAAAGTATTTGCGTTAACGATGTTACGATTTATCATTTACTTAGAAATGTTTACGAATTCTATTATATATATCTCCTTTAAAAAGTGTTTTAATTTGAAGAATTCAGTAATAGAACTATTTCGTATAAGAGATGTACAAAGGTCATCAACGCGTATACCTCAGCAGGTTGTGAATGCCCAGAGCCTTCAGCTGCAGCAGAAGCGAGGACAAATCGCTCCGAGACATTTCCGGAGGAACGCTCTCGGGCAACTTCTCGTATTCCGCTTCCGTGTACAGTCTGAAAGCGATCATATTATATTATAATCCATTTTTACTCAATCGTTTTAATGAAATTTTAAGAGAAACATAATAAAGAGCAGTACCTGTAGCACATCCCCCGAGCCACTCTGCCGGCCCGGCCGGCTCGTTGCGTCGCGTTGTGTCGCGAGACGGGACAGACGGACATACACTCCACGCCCAGCACCGGATCGAAGTAGGGCAGCTTGTGGAACCCGCAGTCGATCACTGGAAAGTCATAGTCTCGTGAGGGGCGGACAATATTTATATTTATTGGCCTCGGCAGTAAATACTTCGTCGTGCTCTCGACGTAGACCTTTATATTCTGTAGAGATTTGTACGATAACATATTTGGGAACATCCAAACGAAGTAAATAGAATAGTTTAAACATAACTCTATAATATAAGGAATATTTTTTTATGTAATAGGAGGCGAACGGGCAGGAGGCTCATCTGATGTTAAGTGGTACCGCCGCCCATGGACACTCGCAATGCCATTAACGTCCGACATTTAATTCGATTTTATTAATGTACATAATAATTCATGAATTTTGTGAAAATTATTTTAAAGCAGTATAAAATAAAAATAATAATATTGAGGATCACCGTAAACAATTCCCGGTATGGTAACACTGGTTTCGGCAATATTAGTCGCCAGTATGACTTTCCTGACATTCTTGTCTCCCATTTGAAAGACTTTAATTTGCCGATAGAGCGGGAGACTCCCGTACATTGGCAACACTGACAGATTCGCCGCTTGTATACCGCTCGAAAAACTTTTACGATATTTATTCTTTTCGTTATTTTCTTCGGCGTATATTTGTATAGTATCTAGTGCTGCGAGGATTTCTTCCTGAAAGATAGCGGTTATTTATTGTGTAGTTAAAAATAATAAATCAAACATTATTCGTCTCTCTCCTTTAAGAACGTAAATAAATATTTATATTTCTTTTAGATTGTTTAGATCTGTCATGTGTCAAAACTGACGTTTTACTAAATTGTAATATTGACAGACGCTAGTCTTGTCATTTGAATACAAGAACAATTTTTGTTAATACATTTTCGGATTTTAATCAGAAATTAGATTTATTGTTTTGAAGAACTTTTACGAAATACCTCTAAATGTTGTTTCTTTAATTACTTTAGTTTTCTTCACATATATTTAGTTTTTAATTAATTATAGGCTTTTTAAGATATTTTTTAACTCATAAAAATCATAAATGATATTAATTCAATAAAATGTTACTTGTGAAGTCAGAAATGCCAAAATGTCCCCAAACGGCTGGTTTTCGTGTATTTTGATGACTGTGTCTACGGTCGCTTTTACATAGTCCGCTACTGGTTCTGAAATTCAACAAAATTTTCCATTTTGAAGTGAACTTCTTTAGGCGCATGAGGGTAAAATTTTTACGGATGAAAAGCAATAATAATAATATTATCGTCACGAAGATGTGCAGCGTTTTTGTCGAAGAATAGGAAGGGAGCGATTGAAACCGATTAGCAGAGGGTGAGAAGGGCGAATTACCTTATAGAAATTGTATTTTTAAAATTAAAATTTCGTAAAGAGAATTTATGAAATATTAGTATTCTATTCAAAATAATTTATTGAAATCTCAAATGACGGATTGTAAATTAAAATGCCACGTGTTTTTATTAACGAAGAAATAAATTTAAAAAATTAAATTTGTTATTTGTTGTAACTTTCGACACTTTTAATATTTGAATGACATATAAATTCATTAAATTCCGAAATAAACCTCTAACTCCTTTAATCAGGAGTTTAATAATAAAGCCGTAAAATAATCATAAGCCATTTCTCAAGTTTACCTTCCACGTAGAACACGTCGATCGGATGCGTCCTTCCCTGCATGGACATAATGACAGATGTGTTCGTATGGCTGTTCTTATCGCCTAAATTGAAGAAATCTTTCAGAAACTCGGCATCCATTGTCGCCGAGGAGACGACGATTTTCAAATTTTTCCGTTTCTGGAAAAAACAATTACAAAAATAAATTATTAATAGTAAAATAATAATAGAACGCTAAACCATGAATTTGTCACTTTATTTTTTTTAGACCTTTTTCTTTACGAGCAAATTGCTTCATAAAAATATAAAATCAATTGGAGCACAACAGGCCTCAAACGGACTATTTCAGCCCTGTTCTGCTACCCCAGGCTGATATATGATATTAGCCTAAAGGCCCTTTTCTTATCACATGATATCGGAGAAATAAAACATATTTTTTAAGGTATATACCTTAAAAAACCTTAACTTAAACCCGCATTACCTTAGCTATTTTCTTCAAAAGCCCCATCAAAACATCCGTCATTTGGGATCTCTCGTGGACCTGAAATCATATTAAGTAAAGTTAATGTGTGTTTTAATCATTTTCTTCCTTTCATTAAAATGTCAGTAGTAATAGAAACACCCAGGATAAAGACTTAAGTGCCTTAAGTTAACAGTTTACGAGGTGTCGCATTTCCTGATAGAAATCGATCTATTATTATATCAAAATATAAGGAGTTTTGGGACTGTGTTTTTTGCATCATTTTTTTATAGAACAGGGGGCAAACGGACAGGAGGCGACTCACGATGTTAAGTGATACAGCCGCTCATGGACACTCTCAATGCCATGCCGATGTCAGATAGCTCGCGAGTGAGTTGCCGGCCTTTAAAGTCATCGTTTAATATTTAAAACAAATTTAATATATGTATGAGAAATTATGTAAGAATTAGTTGCATTAATACCTAATCAATGACACTATTTACCTCGTCTAGCACAATGCAGGTGTACTGCATTAGAAGTGGTGACGCGAACATTTCCCTCAGCAGAACTCCTTCTGTCATAAACTGGAATAATATGTTTGTTTTGAAATTAAAAGAAAATTTACCTAGGGTGAGGTGAAAACGAAAGACGAAGACCACTTGTCCAATACGAGAAAAGTGAAAACACGCAATATGATGCTGTCCAATCACGATAGTGTACAATTACTATCAAACTCAGGGTTTCGTATTTCATTTTGGGTTTTCTATTCTCAAACCTGGCTTGCCTGCTGATTGATCATCTTAAAATCAATCACAAACTATTACAGAGTGAGTTTATAGATACTTCAATTGTAGTTTAAAAAAGTAATGATAAGGAAAGAAAATATATTTTAAAATATTAAATATATTTAATATAATATAATATAATTATATTTAAGCCGCCTTAATCACTAGATGTATGGCAAAAAAAAAACATTTATAAAATGAGCAGTGCTTATGCAAGGTATTATCTCTGGTATTCATTTAAATAAACGTCTAAAACACTAATTTCCTGTTTAATTCATACATGAATAATTAATAATTAAAGATGGTAGAAGTTAGATGATACTTTAAGAGGTTGTTTTGTTAATAAACACTATTCTATGCTTTTGAGAAATAATATTTATTAACTGCTGTTTAATTAAGATTTTGTGCAACAGTGACTTAATTATCATTTAAATTAAGCAAGGTCGATTCGGTCATTATTTTTAAATTGCATCAGTAACGATTTAGAATAAAAAGCTTTGAGATAAAATAACTTGATATTATTACATAACACAACATCGATGGAAACGTTCAAAAACCCCAATGAAAAGGTAATTCAGCAGCTATTAAAATTGTTTCATTCTCTTCAATACATAGATACTTTAACCTCGTCCTAAATAGTACAAAAGCAAGTTTTTTTTAAATATTTTTTGTAGATCGTCACCAGTCGAGGTAAAGGTCTGACTACGTCAGTCAAGGGTACTTTGAATAAAAACACTGAAATTAAAACGGAGTTTGAGAAGGTACCTGGTTAATTACAAATATTTTAAGATGATTTCACATGAACTGGATATTAACTGAATTCATATGGCAACCTTTAAAGGTAGAATTTTCAAAAGTACCTACATATTATTAAATTGGTCAAGTAGTTTGTGATCGATAAGAATACTTGAAACGGGAAAGTCCCCTTCAACTGAGTGTACACTCAACAAAATAAATAGATAAAGTTCAATATTCTAATAGTAACATAAGATTATATTTCAAATAAAAAGCTTTAAAGTAACACACTAGATACTGAATAAAGTATGGGTAGACAGCGTACATAATATCTCAGGTGAAAATACACAATTCGCCAAGGATGAGTCCTTTGTTAGAGAGCCTCACACATATTTTATCGTCAATCAATATTTTTTAATCAGGATTTATTATTGCTGATTTAAGCCCCACATCCCTTTAGGCTTTAAGTTAGGGGTATAATGTTAAATTTAACTATGACTCATTTTATGTCTCAGGTTTGTTTCCAAAATGGAGTCAAAAAAATTAAAAATACTCCATTTTTGTTTTCTAAATGTTTTTAATAGTAACCCTTAAAAGGGCAGTTGGAAGTAAGCTTGTGTTAAGTGAAAGTAATGTATCAAAATGTAAATATCGGCTAGACATTGATTGAAGGGTCAGGTCAGGGTCAAGTCATGTTAGGTCGACCGGTCACGACTTCATTCATTACATTCAGATTGAGGTTATTGTCTTTATTATACGATCTAATGTGACGTAATTGGCTGTCTATTCGAAATTCATGTGGTACTAAATACGAATATTTTTCTATGTAAGGTAATCCTCTCATAGAAATAACAATAATTTACTGGAGGTGTGGTATGGTGTAATGGGGTAACCAAATAAAGGTCTCCAAAAAAGCATGTCAGTTAAATCTATATGTATGTGAAATTGGATAATTTTGAGTATGATGTATTTAGAGTACCAAGTATGTTTGCTAACTGTATGAACGTCCACAAATTTCTCGAAAACTAAAGTAATATCGAGCATTTTTAAGCTATGACGTAATATAGGTGCGGCCAATACGCGTTAGAGCGAGACAGAACGCATACCGCGTCTCACATCCGGTCTGGCGTGATCGGTGACGTAGCGCAGGTGCGTTAGAGTGGGACAGAACGCATACTGCGTATACACATCTCTCTGGCGAGATGGGTGACGTAAGGTAAGCGCGGTCTGTGCAGCCGGTACGCATTAGAGTGAGACAGAATATATAAGCGTGTTAGTCTGAGTCTGGTAGAGTGGTAGATTGAATTAATATATAAAAAAATACTGCATAAATAAATAATTTTAATTGCATAAGTTGATAAAAAATGCTATGCAATAGCTTTACCGCGGCTGTCGCCGAGTTCCGCAAGTTTTTTTTTTATTTAAACCATGTACGATGATACAACGCAAAGAACAATTCAGTTTCATCTAAAATAGCTTTAGTAGTTTTTGAAGGATACCCTTATTCCTATTTACACATTTCACAAGCATTTGAAGTGAGTTAAAGTTTTCTGATTGGCGATCAAGCATTTGGGTTTAACGCTAATCCATTTTTAGCCTTTAGAAAAAAAGGCATAGAAATTACACAGATATCCGGCCAAGACCAAGGGTTGAATGTTCTAGGTTTTTTATTCATTACCATACGCCCGCTACCTACATCAAATAAAAATAAAAACTATAAGTACCACGATGCCAGTATCCGGCGTCCTGCAGGATGTCATAGCGGCAGCGTAACCAACATCTTCACCGAGTGTAGCCCCTCTCTCCTCAGCGACGCGACACGCGAGCGACACACACGCCGTGACACGAGGCTGGGTCACGCACACTTTGTGACCCACTTCGTAAACATACTGAAATCAGTTTAATTTGAAAGGTAATATATTTTTACTATAATAAGCATGTACTGAAATATATGATATAGTATCATTTGTCATGAAACAAGCTCGTTTGTAACATGACAATTGTTTATGATTTCAAATAAATCCTTCATAAGTACAAAGACAAGTTTAGACACACTTAGTATTTTTTTGGATACATGTTAGTAGCTACAAAATAACTAAAACGTCTAAGAACCCACTTATGTGCATGAATCTGAATAGGGGAGCGTGGGGCTAGTTGTAACAATTTTAACAAATAATTGAATATCATGAAGTGTATTGGCTAAATTACTACTAAATAAACTTTGATGGATACTCTAACTATTTATCTATGAAGTCTAATCGAAATATTATCAAATCTACAGGCAACTATCTCACAATTATTATTTTTTTGAAAAAAGGGAAGTGTTACAACTTACCCCGTGGTTGGGGCTAGTTGTAACAACAAAAATGACACCTTCAATTGTTTAATTTTTTCACATCTTGGATCATTTTGCTTTGTATATAACAAAAACTAACTAGGTATTTCTATAATGTGTTTTTTATGAAATAGTTAACTGGACAAAAAATATAATCAACAAATTAAAGATTTAAGATTTTAACTATCTTTCTTATTCTGTACTGAAGTATAATATATATAAGGTACTTATATCATGTCATGAAGTATATAAGGTACTTATATCATGTCAACATGGCACTTATTATACATCCATGCAGTCTGTGCTCTGTTCACATAGTTTTTAAAAGGGCCGTAGACTCCCACATCTCCTACAGGTTTCAAATTGTGGGAGCAATGGGAGGGAAACTATAACATGATAACATTGTTTTCTTTGGCTTTTTCGACAGCTGCAATATTCACATGTGAGCCATGGTTATCAAGCAGTAACAGAACTGGCTCTTTCTTGGTAGGTTTCGCGTCTTTGATAAAATGATCTACAAAAATCAAAAATTCTTTATCGGTCATCCACCCTGAAGAATTACCAGCTCCAATGCAATCTTGAGGTCCACCGCGAATGAACATTTCTGAGTATTTAAGCCGGGGAAAAATGAACATCGGCCGTCAGTAACTTACAGCAATCTGGGGGGAAAATTGTAACATGTTACAACAAACCCCGAGGTTTTGTTACAACTAGCCCCTTGATATAGTTCTTAATATTTATCACGATAAATATTAAATCGACTTAGTAATCTTGAACACTGTTATAGAACATCATAAATAGTTATATTTTAGCATAAAATAAAATACATAAAACTTCAAAGCTATGAAAATAGTGAAACTAACCAAAAATTTACGTTAGTAAAATTATAGGTTACCTGTCAACAATAAAGCGTTTGCACACACCCACTCACTGAGCCTCCTGGCGGGCCCTTGGCTGTGGTAAAGTGGCGTGGCACGTTATAAGTTTAAGATTAGGTAAAAAAAAACGTGAATAAAATTCAAATTCCTATTGAAAAAGGTCTGTTACTATTTACCCCTGTTACAACAAGCCCCACGCTCCCCTAAAACCTAAATGGATATAAATATTAAATTATTATAATACTCTAAGAGACCATGACTTTTGTAAAACTCTCGATATACTAGAAACAATTTAATTTGTAACTATGAGGGATCTTTATAACACTCAAAAGCTATGATGTGTCTTATGACTAACACACATAAATTACGTGTGCAGTCAGTATAAAATAATCAAAAGTTAATTATAATTTGTATAATAAGACCAACTCTGAAATCGTGATAGATTAATAAAACACGTGTTCGTTGAAATAGTAATTCAATGTCGATAACATTAAAATTGTAAAAATGAAATTGCTTTTAAAGTTATTTCACGGAATTGAATTTTGCGTTATTTTTTTATATTTACAATTTATGTCGCATCGTGGTTAACACACGTATTAACTTTTGGTAATGGATTCGAGTACCGGCAAAAAAAATTTAATAAGCAAAAACCTATCGTTTAAAATTCAAACAAAATCCTTATGCCCAAATTATTGGAGGGATTTAGGCAAACCGAAGAATATGCACGTAGTTTACATTCTCACGTCCCAATTTTGGGTTTGAATCTTAAAAGTTCCGTAAAAATTAATAAACATAAAAAAGAAAGAAAAGAAAAAACTTTATAATACACAATAAAAGGATTTTTAGGTAAAAATTTAAGTGCACTTTGCACTAGGATTCCCTGTGTCGTGGGCATCCAGTCTCTTCCTATTGATGTGTTAACGGTACTTGACAATAATTTTTACACACTTACATTTTATATTTAAACTATTGTTGCAGGATAAGAATATTTTCTGTTTCAGATTGTTGTTTAAGATTGTTAGTTAATGTACAAAGTTTTTTTCTGTCCATAAGATAATACCAAAATTTACTTATCATTCCCTAAAATCATTAATGTTGTTATTGATTGGATCTTGAAAAAACTAAGTTTAATAAAAATATCTATTATCATTTATCACATAGTATGTGTTTAAATCTTATATTTTCAAGAAAGAGACGAATATCCCCTATATACATATCTTAAACTTAATTGGTACGCAATCGCCAGCCTTCTGGCATTGTGCGTGTTTAGGCGGGAAAAGAATTTCTAATCTCGGCTGAAGTATGACTATCAAATATTCATGAAGATATAATGCGAATAGAGTCGTCGTATGAATTTACCTGAGAATTATTGATGTCAGATCATTGGAGGTCATTGTAGCTACAGCATTTCAAACAATTTTATTGCACTTTACCTATGCTAACGAAGGCTCAGGGAAATCCTGTTATTAAACATAAAATCTTATCAATTCTCAACTCAAGTATCAAACGCCCAGTGACTAATGCGATGATAAAACACTTGCGTTGGCTTGGTTAAGTAATAATTTAAAAAAAGTATTTATTACTCACAAACATAATATATTAATTATGACGCATTGACACAGGTGCAATTATAAAGTTGATAAAAATCGCCTTTTTTATAATATATATAAATCTTATGTAACAAACAGTATATTGACGTTTTATCAAACACCTCTGCTCAATAATCTAATATATAAAATTCTCGTGTCACAATGTTCGTTCTCCGAAACGAAACGGCTCGACCGATTCCTATGAAATTTTTATGCATATTCAGTAAGTCTGAGAATCGGACATCTATTTTTCATCCCTTAAATGTTAAGGGTGGCCCCACCCCTAAATTTTTATTTTTATTTTTTAGACAAAACTTTTTGTTTTTATTTTTTTATGATACATCATGCAAAAATACATACAACCCTTAATTTCTAAACCCTTTATAGAGACGTCATGGCGAGCATTAAGAACATTTCGTAAATAAAAAATATTAGTGGATAGAACAATGAATAATAGGATAATAATTACCAACAAACGTAGTTGTAAAATTGTGGCGTATCTTTGTAATAATAGCGTAAAGTGGGTGGCAATTTCCTTTGTCAAAACGATAATGAAAACATTTTAGTTTTTCTTCATTATTTGATAAATAATTTAAGGATATCCACAAAAAAATTGTTACTAATTAAATGTGAAATGCAATGGGCTGGTCATGTACCACGATACCTAGACAACAGATTGCCATTAAAGACAACAAAATGAATGAAATGAGTCATGTGGAAAGTCATGGAGGAGGCCTTTACTCAACAGGAGTCCATATCCACAGCTGACTACATTTAGCTATAAGTAAATACTAACAACACTACTAAAATTTGAAACGGAACTTAATATGGAAATAAAAAAAGGCTTTATTATTATAATTTAATCTGTTGTTAATAGAAATGTCAAATTTATATGAATTTTTGAGGGAAGTAAAAATTCACAATTTGTTTAAGAGCACGGGCGGGTTTTGAGTGCCGCCCATGGCACTCTCTATGCCAGAGGGTTCGCGAGTGCGTTGCCGACTTTTTAAGAATATTTGAGCGTAGATGTTAATAATTTTTTGTACTATTCAGCACGCATACTAAAGGCTATATATGGTTGTATTTATGCAGAGTGGCAGTGAATAAAGTATATTCGCACGTGTTTCACGGAGAAGTCCATGCCTGAATGCTCAGTTGCGAAATGGTGCTATTAAGGTATTTTTGTAGTGGATATTATAATACAAACTCCAGCAATTAAATAAGCAAAACAGCATGAATTTTTCTGACATATTTATAATGTAAAATAAATGTTTATTTTAAATATAACTTTAAATAATGATACTTTGCTTGCGAAAGTAACGACTTGATTGCCCATAGTAACAGTTACGACTTGGTACCACATAACACCAGTAAGGCCTGATGTTACAGATTGATACTGAATGAGGCCGCACTGAATTCCTCCCGTCTCATAAAAAAAGAGAATAATCTGCTTATAAAATTTATATTCCTTAAACATACGGCAAGGCAGAAAACATAGGACATATAAGATTTGCGACTTAATTAGCCTGTTTCCTACGAAACAGTAGCTATTTTATACACTCGTTCCACATAGACAAAGTCGCGTCTCAATATTATATATAATTTATTACATATTATATAGAAATATAGAAGGTTAATGCTCCGACAAAAGTGGAGCGCTTAATCAAGTACTTATGCGCACATAGTTAATTAATAATTACAATATAAATGAAATTATATTAAATATAACGGTTTTTTCAATACCAGTTATTCGGAAACACTGATTTGTCTAAATCATTGTTAAAAAACGGTCAGTAGCAAATACGACTCGTATATTCATTACGACGTAGAAAACATAGTTAACATACAAATCAGGCGACTATGTTTTATAATACGTTAGTGGTGCACGATTCCCTTATCTACAAATATCAATTGTTTAATACTACCTGCATTAATTGGATAAAGGAAGTGATTGACACTACTCATTTAAAGTCAACAGTAGAGAAATCATCCTGTGTCTTAGGGCACAGGATGATTTCCGTATGTCAAGAACGTATTAGATTTCACAACCCTAAACACTAAAAATAAAATTAAGAGCAATTAAACCGAATCAATAAGCTTTGATAAAAAAAAATTAACTATTTAGGTTTCCTTACATTTTTAATTTCGTATTTTATTTGAGCAAATAAATTGGTTCTGAAATGAGCTCGCAAGTCAATTTCCCAATAAGGCACAGGAGGCTGATTAGCTACTTGTATATAATGAAAATTTTGACTTTTCCATCACGAGTTCGTTTATAAAAAAATAAATAAAATTGTAATACATTAAAAATATTTTTATTTATCTTTTAATTACCATTTGATAACACTGGCCTTAAAAATTAATCCCTTTTTATTTAAAATTAACCAAAGGTATTTTTAAAACAGTACATTTCAATAAAACTATTATTTTAATTCTCTTATTCACAAAACGTAATAAACACTAGCAGTGTGAACGAGTTCGATTTCTGAAACGCTGAATGTCATTACTGTAAGTGAACTGCATTTCAAAAATCGATATTACAAATAAATCACAGATAACGCTTTATTATTCATAACACTTAAAATACACTCCATATTATCCATTACACGCAGAAATTAATACAATTTTACGATGTGACTTTAAAACTGTTTCGCATTTCACGTGCCCCACACCATTATCACTGTTGTCAAAATCAATTTGTATGTGTGTGTGTATCACTAAATGTGGTGTTTGGTGCAGCTTCATTCATGTGCAATCGATATTATGTAAAATTAACTTTCGTAATTATATGATCATACACAATATATCTCTTATCATTAAACACGTGTGCACGTTTATGATAAAATTAAAAAACTTCAATATTTTATAGAAAAGAAACACGAAAAACAATTACTTACGTGAAAATTGAAGATTTTATTTCAAATTTAATCGTCTGTGAAAAACTTAATTTTCTAAACATGAACTTTGGACGGACGTTATATAATGCTCTTTTAGAAAAACTTTTATCTCAGTAATTTAATAATGTATTGAACATTTTAAATAAATTATGGCTGATGGAATAGAATTTGACTGAGATTAAAAATATTAATTTTACACAAATTACTAGAAGACCTTCAGGTCACATTTTATTAATTCAAACATTATAAATATATGGAATATAACACGTTTTTATCCATTTAGGTAATATTATTTTAATTTTCATGTAAGTGAAGTGTATGTTTTTGTTTTTAATGAGAATAAATTTCTTTAAACCTAACACGAATATATATTTGTTATATAACAAAACAACAAAGTATAATTAAAATCTTATTGTCATGATAATATGTAAACATATACTCTATGTTAACAATATATCTTCAATTCCAGATTATTGATTCTTACATATTATATGAGATCTATTTGAATTATGTATAATTAACAGCGTAATTTAAATATGAAAATCGGGCTATCTTAGAAATATGGTGTGTAAGGAAGTACATGTTTGGTAGATAGATCACAATTTGGAAAACTTTAACTCACATATAGCTAACATCCCTTATCAATAGGGTATTTCTATCTATATATCTTTATCGAGGCCAGTCAAAGATTTACCTCATCGAGTGGCAATTTTTATTGGACCAAGTAAAATGAAAAAGTCTAATATGAAAATGATGAAAATAGTCTTACATTCTAAAATTAGTACATTAATTCGGATGTTTTAATAGAATAATTATGTTTGGACAACTAAACTTATAATATATTATGTCTCACATTATTAGTAGTAGCCAGGTAGTCGGTTTTGGATACCGGGATATAAGAACCTGATACCTCTACAAAAATCAGTCAACATTCTAGCGTAGTAAACTTCCCATTGTTTTGGCACAATGGATTCCTACTTCACAATATCACAATATTCACCTTATGAAAGAGTTTTTAACGTGCGATAACAAAAAGCTAATCAGTAATATTTCTAAAACAGCTATTTTGAAACAAGATGTCAAACAGGCATTTCGCGAAATAAACAGCGTGCTTTAAAACATCCGCTGGAACGTTTTTCTTTAATTACCTCCACGAAATGAGAAGAAAAAGTTGTACGGGTGAATAAAAAGCCATTAAGTATATAAAAGTACATAGTACATAATTAAACGTGATTAAATTGTCATAGGTAAAATATAATTCTGCTTAGAGATGATGACACATTTTTAAAATAACTTTTAACTTGTGATAAGTGCGTATTGGAAAAAAAAAAAAAAAAAAAAAAAAAAAAAAAAAAAAAAAAAAAAAAAAAAAAGAAAAAAAAAAAAAAAAAAAAAAAAAAAAAAAAAAAAAAAAAAGAAGAAAAAAAAAAAAAAGAAAAAAAAAAAAAAAAAAAAAAAAAAAAAAAAAAAAAAAAAAAAAAAAAAAAAAAAAAAAAAAAGGGGGGGGGGGGGGGGGGGGGGGGGGGGGGGGGGGGGGAAAGAAAAAAAAGAAGAGGGGGAGGAGAAGGGGGAAAGGAAAGAAAAAAAAAAAAAAAAAAAAAAAAAAAAAAAAAAAAAAAAAGGGGCAAAAACAAAAAAAAAAAAAAAAAAAAAAAAAAAAAAAAAAAAAAAAAAAAAAAAAAAAAAAAAAAAGGGAGGGAAAAAAAAAAAGGGGGGGAGAAAAAAAAAAAAAAAAAAAAAAAAAAAAAAAAAAAAAGGGAAAAAAAAGAAAAAAAAAAAAAAAAAAAAAAAAAAAAAAAAAAAAAAAAAACAAAACAGAACCACCCCCCCCCCCCCCCCCCCCCCCCCCCCAGGCGGGAAAAAAAAGGGGGGGGGGGGGAGGGGAAAAAAAAAAAAAAGAAGAAGAACACACAAAACAACAACACAAGGAGAGGAGGAGAGAGGAAAGAGGGAAAAAAAAAAAAAAAAAAAAAAAAAAAAAAAAAAAAAAAAAAAGAAAGGGGGGGGGGGGGGGGGGGGGGGGGGGGGGGGGGGCGGGGGGACACACAAAAAAAAAAAAAAAAAAAAAAAAAAAAAAAAAAAAAAAAAAAAGCAAAAAACAAAAAACAACCCCCGGGGGGCACCACCGCGGGGGGCCCCCCCCCCACCAACCCCCCCGGGGGGGGCGGGGGGGGGGGGGGGGGGGGGGGGGGGGGGGGGGGGGGGGGGGGGGGGGGGGGGGGGGGGAAAAAAAAAAAAAAAAAAAAAAAAAAAAAAAAAAAAAAAAAAAAAAAAAAAAAAAAAAAAAAAAAAAGGGGGCAAAAGGGGGGAAAAAGGGGGGGGGGGGGGGGGGGGGGGGGGGGGGGGGGGGGGGGGGGGCGGGGGGGGGGGGGGGGGGGGGGGGGGGCGGGGGGCCCCCCCCCCCCCCCCCCCCGGGGATTTGGGGGGGGGGGGGGGGGGGGGGGCGGGGGGGGGGAAATTTTGTAAATATTTTGGTATTATCCCCCCAAAAAAAAAAAAAAACACCCCCCCGGGGCGCGGGGGGGGGGGGGGGGGGTTTTTTCCTCCGGGGCCCCCCCCCCCCCCCCCCCCCCCCCCCAAAGGGGGGGGGGGGGGGGGGGAAATTTTTTGGGGGGGGGAAAACCCCCCCCCCCCCCCCCCCCCCGCGCGGGAGTGGCGGGGGGGTAATTTTTTTTTAATAATACCCCCCTCCCCCCCCGGGGGGGGCCCAGAGGGGCTCGGTTTTTTGTGGGGGGGGACTGGGGGCGGGGGAACACCCCCCCCCTAAAAAAAACCCGCGCGTTGGAAAAACCCAAAAAACCCCCCTGGGGCCCCTACCATTGCGTATATTAACTATTATGGTTAAACTGTCACAATTCAACTTCTGCTCAGGTACACAAGTAATAAATATTACAGATTTGAAGCCAAACTATTAAACTATACAAAAAAAATTCAATGATTGATTTTTAATCGCGTTAAACATTTGAGGTAAACTGTTATAATTATAACCCAAATTAAACTTGTCAAGGTCATTAAAGTGGCTGTTCAACACATTAATATAAAAATATTAGTTTACTATCAACGCTCCTAATAATCCTTACGTCCATGTGAGTGACGGACATTCTCACATGGACGTTCGCTTGAATAGTTACAATTTTTTCCTATTTTTCTCTCATACATCTAACCCATTAACGACAAAATATCTTATATTTTCGACAAAATACTCTGAAGCCGCAGCAGCAATTACTAAACCAATGTAACCACTGTAGTGGACAGCTTTCAAGAAACCCCACGTTTTATCACAAAACACAGCTAATGAGAGCAAATGAAGATAACTGTGCGGGTTGACAATCCGCCACATACCCGTCGCCACATAGAACTTTGTAGATTTGAAGGCTGTTATTCGCCTAACGATATCGTATTCTAAACAATTTTCCAACAGATTTTGATATAAATCAATGTATCTATTCCAAGCGAGGGAAGACAAGAGCATCTGCCCGGAAAATAGACCCATCACCTGAACAATTCTCTGGAAGGACACTTTAGTTTTGTATGAAATTCCTATATCAGTCGTGTGATCTTTCTCGATATCTTCACACGAGTTAATTTCCTTTAATTGATGATAAGGTAAAGTGCTCACTGGAGTGCCTTTGTAGCCACGTCTCGGGGGATTGTTCTTAAGATACAACATGATCCCCACCATCATACATATTACCCCTAATAAATCACAAATACCGTCGACCCAATACCCCAATGTCCCGACTTCCGATCTCTCCCCTTTAATGTGCTTTCTTTCCCTAGCCACGTGACCGTCGAGGTCATCTAAAAACATTCTTATTTGAAACAATATTATTCCTATACGCCGAGCAGCTAAATTTTGACAAGTTAAAAGCTTGCCTCCAATGAGAGAGATAACAACATGGGTGAAAGATATCATGTTCGGTGTCAAAAATATGAGTCTATCAGATATTCCTAAACCTATGTCCAGAATCGAGCACAGCGGTCCATAAATGTAGTGATTTATGTGATCGACCATGAGGGCCTTCACGGTCGGGTGACATAAGGGATTAATACTACATGGGATCCAGACTTCGTCTTCATAATTCCTAAAAATACTCTTCGATGTCGAAGAATCTTGAGTACCATTTTCAAATTGTTCAAACTGGTCCAATCCATATTTTTGTATCCGTAAGTACAGAAGCGCGTCCATAAAAAGACAGTAAACGACGACTAGTAAGAGTAAAACTGATAGAATTTTACTAGCTTGAGACGAAGGCCACATCATCTTGTAATATTAAATATTACTCGTCCACGCATGTGCAGGTTTATTTCTAGTCAAGGACAAGATTAACACGGGTTACGTCAAAAATAAAAACTTCTGCTGCTTCCCAAACGGTGAAACGGTTTACACAATCCAAATTCCGTAATCCCATTTCATCGCGTAGGCACGACCGCACACGTACTATTTTCGATATCACAATTTAACGTTCGTAAAAATTTACATCAGTTGAAGGCCGTTCTAAATCTTAATCCGTTCACATTAAACTCACAACTTTTTTATGATCGCACTGCACATTCACGAAACCCGCACGACTCTCGTAAAACAACCGCATTTATTAGAAACAGTTCGTTAAATAGATGTCAACTCATGGAGCATGTTTACAATTCTATACAAAACTTGTCGGCAAAATGGCCCGCAGCTTAGGAAACTTTGAAGAAGCTTGTTGAATGTCTGAAGAGCATCGTCAATGTTTACAGAATAATTATGGATTTGCTGGAAACGAGCGAATGCGGCAACGTGCGTGCGCATACCCCGACCGCGGGCGGTAGAATGACAACAAAGTTTACGGCAGTCAAACAACAATGCATTACGACCAGCGTTGCCAGACGTCCCGATTTTTGCGGGACGTCCCGATTTTTATATCAAAATGAAATGTCCCGCGCGGGACAGGCTTAGTCCCGCTTTTCGGGAATAACTCGATGCAATAAGTGTGTCCACCACCGCACAATAATGGTACCAACTCTTTCAACAGTATCCAAAAATAAATACCAGGATTATCTTCAAACTTTATATTAAGTATCCAACCATCCAGTAGAATAAACACTTGTTTTGAACATATATGAAATACTGAGGCATTATTAAAAAAAATACATACATACATATTACAGGACATATTAATTTATCCTAATTATAGCCTTTGATTACTCATATGTATATTAGAAACTGCATTTATAAGAGCAAATTTTAGAGCATAATAAAGTTAGAATTTTTTTATAAATAAATAACATATAAGTAAATAGTAATTATGCATATAACTTCCGTTTGTTTTAGCAAGTCGAGATCAAATAAAAAATATAAATCTAACAACACATTTTGATTATAATAGTATTTATATGATCATACCTATTATGGCAAGTATTTCTTCTTACATAGATTTTAAAATAAAAAATTAGTTACATATAAATAGTACTAACCTGTGGCACTTGAGTAGACTTCCCACAACCCGTTTCACCAATTAATATCAAGGTCTGATATTTCTCCAACAAATACAATATGTGGTTTCTGTATTGAAAGACAGGGAGCCTCTGCCTTTGTGTTTCTAAAGGTAAGTGGTGATAGCGATTATATACAACATTAGTTTTAGAATCTGTATCTGTTGTTAAGGCTGTATCTATGTTAGGGTTTACCAGTGTTTCAATCTCCCCATTTTTGTTTCTAACTGGGTAAAGAATATCATCCGCTGAAAAAAGGTTTGTTTCAATTATAAACTGAACATATGGATTTGTGATAACTAGATGTCAATATTTTTTAGATGATAAAATATTAGAAATTAGTCCATGCAAAGTAATAACATCTCTTAATTGTTACAATATACAAAATAGCTGGTAAATTATGCAATATAAACCAATCTCAATTAAAGTGGTTTTATCCAGATATTGAGTAACATTTATTAATTGGATTTATATAAATTATTAAACACTCTAGTGACATGTTATTGTTTAAATTACTTAATAAGATTTAAGTCAATTGTTTATATTATAAATGTAAACAGGATTATGAACAATGATGTTTTGACTTATAATTATTGTCACAGGCATAGAGGGCTTTTCCGTTGTTAAGTTTTTAAATTTTCAATTTATAGCCTAATTATAAGAAGACGACATTAAGCTTAAAGATAGAGAATATATAAGTAAACAATTAACTTTTCAATTTTTGTTTGTTTGAATGTAGTGCCTAAAAAATTACATACCAGGTTTTTGAAAAATCGGTTTTCGTGAAATCATATTTGGTTTTAATAATCACTTAGTACTCCAACACCAATGAATCTGTTACTAAAGTAAAACTGCTGGTTGCAGTGTGACCAGATTTCATTTGACGAATCTACTCTGTGGAGGTTAAAAACTACTGAATTCTACCGAAAGGAACGAGAAAATACAAAAAATCTATTATATTTTTTGCTGTTGGTTTACAACGTAAAACAGAATTTTCTTGATTAAACGATAAAATAATAAAAGTAGTAAAGATTAATTAAAGAAGCGAAGTTTTTTTAATTTAATTCTTACTACAATTTTTTTTAAATTAATAATAATAAAATGAAACTTAAAGCTAAGATTTTTCGTCGTTATGTTGGATATTGTCATAAAGCTGTTTTGAGTCCATTAGCTTGATCATACTTTTGTCAGGATCAAATCTGCTACATCCTCCTTCCAACTGTCGTAGCCCTCTTTTCCATGCATAATTGCAGCAACATTCTTGTTATTAAAACGATTTCTATCTTGACTTTTAATTCTATTAATATCGGAAAATATTCTTTCAACTTTGGGTTAGACAGAGGTAGTATTGTCATTTGCTTCACAAACCGGGCCAAATTGCCATATTTTGGTTTGCTATTCGCATCGCAAATTTGGCTGACCTCACTCCAAAATTTATCCACCATAAAATTTTCAGAAGTTGAACTTGAAGTTGACAATAAATTAGACACGGAAACATCTAATTTTAATTCCCTATATTCGTTGTCAACAATTTGCATATTTTCTGTTGTAACTAAGTTAGGAAACCTTTGTAGTATTTTTTATTAGAGTTCGAAATTCACCATACATGCTTTTGGGGATCGATAAACGACAAATCCTGCAAGAAATTATCTTGTAAGGCAGTCTTTGGAGAAATTGTTTACTTAGCTCGATCAAAAATGCTTGACATCTGTTAAGAAACTCTTCAATTTTAGATTTCATTCGAACATCATCTTTTAATAATTCCAATGTTATGGCTAGTTTGTGCCCAGGTAATGTTTTGTAAGGAAGGAAATGATATTGAATGGGATCTATTGACTGAAGCGAGGTAGTTTTAATATAATTTATCTTCATAAAACAACTCAAAATGGAACTCATCATGTTTTGTATATGTGTAATATGAATGAGGTTGATACTTTGAAAAATAACGTTAAATTTTGTAGTTATGGGTAATATAAAATCTAAAAAGGAAAGATAAAGTTTTGTTTCATGTGTTAAGGTGATAAATATAAATTGACAAGTAGATTTGCATTCTTATTTCCTAAAAACTCATTTTGAAAAAAAGTTTTAATGTGACCACTGCTCTATAATTCGGTGAATGATTGATGAGAGAAAGCCACCTGATATATAGTGACGAAGCATATGGTGAGTTGGAGTGTCAGTAAAATTTGAAATTGACAAACTCTCTTTGAGTTGGTATGTGAGAGAAGTATGAATAAACATCTTTGACAAACAACTCTATAGAAGAGGTAATTTTTTGATGATAACTTATGAAAGATTTGTTGAGTGGCAAATACATTTAAAAAAATAAGTTTGGGTTGACTTCCTAATTTTAGATACCACGTATTCCTTTCGCCAAACATAACATTCGTTGTATAGAGCGAACCCTATTAAATTTTCTATGTTAAGGTTTCTTTAGATAAGGAATGTTAAACTATCAAACAAATATGGAGTTTCACCTTTTAAGTCCACCATACACAAAAATTTTGTTTGTGGAGATTGCAATTTTTTGAGTAGTACTTTATTGTGCTGCAAGTACCTTGGTAGTACTGACATCTGTGCTTTGTGATAATGAGGAAAATATGGGCTTCTCTAGTTTCATTTTCAGCTTGGACGTAATTTGCAAGCATTTTTTCTTCGAAGTTATTGCCTAAGAGTTGTAAGCAATTGGGAGATTTAGTTCTTCTACGAGGGAAAAGTTTTGCGATTTAGAGTCGTGAAATGCCCTTGAAATAACTTCGCTTAGTGATCCATTACGCGAAAAGGAATATTATGTTCACTAATGAGCTACAATGCTGATTTCTGCTTTTTTTACTTCTTCCGAAATAGTTGATGTTTTAAAAATCGTATCAATTGTAAACAAAAAAGTTAAAAATAAGTATGAGGACAAAAAAAAAAGTCAAAAACTAAGCAATCTTAATATATATAAATCTCGTATCACAATGTTTGTCCTAATGGACTCCTAAACTACCGAACCGATATCAATCAAATTTGCACACGTGTGTAGTTTGATCCAAATTAAAAGGTAGTTTAAATCTCAAATTATAGTCGCAATATTATTTTATTGCAAAATATTTGTTTATTATTTGATACAATTCTAACAGATGGGTGTGTTATAAGTATCAAGTTTACATAAGTTTCATTACCTTTAAGATAAGTTCTCCTACCCCTAAAGATGGGTGTGTTAAAAGTATCAAGTTTACATAAGTACCTTTCACATACGTTCTCCTACCGTTTCCTTGAATAGTTTACTACTATGTAATATAACAAAAACCTTAGCCACAGAAGCTTGGCCGAGTCTGCTAGTTTTAATATATCATTTAAATAAATAAACATGCATAAACACACATAGTTGTATAATAATAATTGTTATGTAAATGTGTAGATAATAAACATACTTAAAACAGCGAAAGTTTGTTTTTGAATGGAAATCATAAGGTTTAGAACATAATACGGGTTCAGATGAAAGTATTAAATTTTTTTAACAAAAATAATTAACTAAGACTTACATTCCACATATCAATGTAAGTACCTTACGTACCTTAGAAATGCCGGAATATCCTTTCATGTTTTTTATATGTTTGATGTAGCCATATGTTCCTTTAAAGATGCCACTCTACTTAGTACTTAAGTTGCATGCTTTAAATGAGATGTAGTGTTTACTCTAGATTTAGACAACCAACTTTTAAATGAGGGATCTTGCTCCCATTCATCGCGATATATTTGTGTATATTTACGTTTCATTATATACTGATTATATAAATTCTCAGTAAAGGTATTCCCACTAATCACAATATGTAGAGTACGGAACGAATGGTTTATAGTAAGAAAATAACGAAAATTAATAGAACTTACCACCCAATGATGAAAGGGGAATACCCCGCATTTATTCGATGTGAAAAAAGTACCTACTAGAATAATGATAAAGTGAATTCTACTAAAATATACCAAATAATTTTTACATACTAAATTTGTTGAGTACTAAAATCTACCAAAAAGTAGAAATACTAAATTAAAACTGCTGGTTGGACTGCTAGATGTAACTTAAAACTTTATTTAGTATTTATGTTTTCTCCAAATGTTCAAGAAACAAGACGAAAAATATGCAATATACATAAAAAAATTGTGTTTGCTACTAAAATGTAAATGACTATCATTATAGTTTCAGTCCTTAGGTAGATCAGTACCGGATTCCGGAATATCATGGATTCATGGCATAAAACAATAATAAGTTATTGATATAGATTTGAGATTTTCATATGGCAATGTCAAGTGTCAATTGTCAAATTAAAGTACGAGATCTCAACAAACTCAATCTTTCATTTTAAAGCGCGCGGTAGATTTGACCGGTAAGTTGGACTGAGTAATTTTGATACTTTTAGTTTATTTTATATTTTTATTCGATACATTATTGTGACTTCTTTATAGGTGTTTCCAGTACTACTATACGGAATCGTAGCTGAGGGCACATCGACTGATGGTGTGTTTTCTACGCATGGAAAACCGAGTAGATAAGGAGAAAATCAACTTTGACAGTTTCGATTTGCAGTTGATTGGGAATAAAGTAAAGGAATTCTATACAGTTCGGAAGGAAATTCCAACAGTAATGAAACTGTTACAAATTCTTCCACAAGATATTGATTTCAACGGAGGAAGATAATATCTGAGGTTAGATAAATATTAAGTAATAATCCCTCTCACTCTCACTCGTAAGAGAAGGCCTGTGCCCTGAAGTGGGATGTATATAGACTGTTGACGATGATCATGATGAATGACTAAGGTTTTGTTTGAGCTATTATTTTTTACAGACTTATACTTAAGGAGATTGGTTTTGAATATGTTAAATGCCAATCAAAAAGTACGATTTTGGTGAAGAGAGATGACCTCAAATTACAAAAATACAAATTTTTCAACACCATCCCTGTAACGCGCCGTAACGTTTTTCTGTACCCAAGTATAGTTAAACGTTTCGTGACCACCTAGTGACTGACCTTGTGATCATATCCGAAGTTTGTCAAGAAATAAAAAGGGCATCAAAAGATCACATCAAGGTAACAAATTTTCTTTATTATAATTTTCTCATACTTATCACTATTTTTCACTTTTAAGCATTTTCGAAAGCATTCATAATAATATTGGCGTATTCTGGATCGTCACACAATACATTAAGTGAATCATCAGTGGCTTGAGTGTCTGTAGTAGATGCTGGACTAATTGAAAATCTATTAGAACTTGGACCAGGCGCTAGTAGTGTGTGAGAATAATTCGTATTTCTATGTCTCAAATCGGTCAGTCTACATTTTGTCACAACTTTATGTATTTCTTCTTGGCCCAGGATAGCCTGTTCTGTGGAAAGTTTTCGTGTTTTTTTTTTTTTTTTTTTTTAAAAAAAAAAAAATTTTCTCCTCTTCTCTTTTTGTTTTTGAGAAGTCATTTTTTATCTCCTTCATGTTTTTGACAATTGAAGATAACTCTGTTAATCTAGACTTCTTCTTTGGTGCTCCCGGTTCTGGTGTAAGAGGTTGGAGTGCAGAAGCAGAGGGATCGTCATCAGCCTGCCAAATCCGACTTCTGGCTTTCGACTACTAACTGTTGTAACATTGTTTCTAGAGTTCCTGAAGATCGTGTCTATCCTAGAAAGCAGAGAATAGTTTGACGGGATAGGATCACCTTGACGTACTCCTCTTTTAATCGGGAATTTTTCTCCTGTACATTCTAGTTTGACTTACGCAGTATTTGGTGTAAGTATATGTTTTTGACTATCACCGTGGTTATTAGTAATTCTTAATAATATAATTTTGAAAAAAACCTACATTAGTTATATTTGTTTTATCGCATTTTTTTGTGTAACAGTACAATTATTATAGATTTAACCCAGTCCTTAGGGATATTTTCTGAGTAAATAATGTCGTCTGTATTAGTTTTGAAGCAATAACTTAATGTGATTTTAAATTTTTCGTTAGTAACGTCTTTGACGATTTTTTTTGTTTTGATTGTATTTATTGTTTTTAGTATCTTCGATTATTTTTGTGTTCACATAAAGATTACCAAAATGTCGATGGTAATTTGAAATTCAAACTCAAACTCAAAATATCTTTATTCAAGTAGGTAACCAAGTACACTTTTGAATCGTCAAGTTAAATTAATCGTAAATTTACATTTACTACCAGTTCGCAAGTCAAGGGCGTAGAGCGGGTAAGAAGAACTGGCAAGAAACTTTCCGCCACTCTTTTTAATCGCCAAGTATTGTCATACAAATTGTTTGAACTGGAGCAATTCAATCCCAAGGATTAGGATCATTTAAGTAGTCCTCAAATTTATAAAAAGCTTTGTTGATTAATTTTCGTTTAACGAGGGCTTTGAATTTATTTAGTGATAATTCTCTAATTTCGTTGGGAGCTTGTTGTAAAAACGAATACAATTTCCATATAAGGAGTGGTTTATCTTTGGAGCCTGGTTGGTGAACTCAAATTAGTTCTATTTCGCGTATTATACTGGTGAAAGTCACCATTTGTTTTAAAATCGTTTAATTTTTTGGACATACAACAAGGCTTCAAGAATATATTGACCAGATAGTGTCATAATATTTAATTCCTTAAACTTATTCCGTACCGACTCCCTCGGAGAAACACAACAAATACCCCGAACAGCCCGCTTCTGCAGCACAAATATGGATTGAACCTCTGCAGCACCACCCCACAGTAAAATGCCGTACGACATAACGCTATGAAAGTAGCTATGGTACACAATTTAGCCGTTCCTCATAGTAAACTGTCGGATTTTCTTTACTGCAATGCTGCAGAGCTCAGCCTATTCGAAAGAGTCTCTATGTGTGGGCCCCATTGGAGTTTACTATCTATTGTTATGCCTAGAAAAACAGTTTTGTCAACAAAGTTTATACTGTCCTTAATTTTCAGGTTACCAATATCTCGCTTTACGCTAGTAGTTGTAAATCTAATACATTTTGTTTTATTCTCATTAAGCAATAAGTTATTTACATTAAACCAGTTAACTATACGAGAGATAGAATTGTTTACATCGTCCAATAATACGTTATCCTATCACTTTAAATAGAAGTGAAGTGTCATCAGCAAACAATACCATCTCATGAACTTCGTTGACAAAGAATGGGAGGTCATTTATGTAAATCAGAAATAAGAAAGGCCCGAGAATCGATCCTTGGGGACGCCCATTGATACCTGCGAACCCGGAGAGGTGACTCCATTGACATGAACTCTTTGGATCCTTCCCTTTAAATATGAATCATCAGGCTGGAAGCTTTGCCATCAACGCCATAGTGTTGAAGCTTTCCAACGAGTATATCAGGATGAACACAGTCAAAGGCCTTTGAAGGTCACAAAAGACGCCGACTCCATCATATGATTCTTCCAGGTTAAATATGTCCGAAATCAACTTCACACCGGCATCGATTGTGGAGCGACCCTTAGTGAAACCATACTGTTTATTAGTAAGATTTATTTTTATTAAAATGTAAAGAAAGTGGTCAGATTATCTTTTCAAAACTTTGTCAACGAGGGAGCACGGAAACAGGTCTGAAGTTTGATGGATCAGACTACTACCGGCCTTGAACAAGGTGTAATCTTACTTATTCATTTCGTCCGGAAAGACTCCACAATCGAACATCTTTAAAAATTATAGACAATTCAGAGCTTATTACATTAATAACGGAATTTAAAATGACTGTTGACATACCCCATATATCTTTACTTTTTTTAAATTAATAAGCTTAAAAGTTTTAACGATATATTACAAGTTATATGTTTAAACTGAAATTTAATATTACATTCAGGTACACATTTTTCTAGCAATGAGATCGCAGCAGAGGTGAAGAATCTAGGGACTTGGTCGTATTTAGTGGTACATTTGTAAAGAACTCTTCAAAAGAAGAAGCTACCTCTGGTAATTTATTAACTTCCCTTTAACTTTTAACATAAATGAGTTCGTTTTGAGTTTTACCTGATTCTTCATTTAACCAGGTAGCTTTTACTTTATCCATGTATTTTTATTTTTGAACTTAAATATTGAGACTTTGCATTTTGCAATCTTTTTTGAAATTATTTGAATACAACCTAACATATTCCCTAAATTCCACACTAGTGTTATATTGCATTTGTATGTTTCATAAATTTAACCTTTCCTGGTAACTCCTATTTGCCAGTCACAGAAACTTTTTTCTCAGAGACCAATAAAGTCTTTTGAGTAAATACTTTCTTGAATTCATCAATAAATGATCCAAAAAGTATTGTAAAATTAAGGATATTGCCAAAGAAATGGCATTCTATAGACCAAGCTTCTCTAAATCTGTAAACGGTATTTGTAATAGGATTATCACAATTTTCTTCTTTTTACATGTTTTTTGTTTCCTTAATTGGAATCAAACCATTGACCAGTGTGATCAGATTTAAATCTATTGAAAATACAAACATTCAAAGGGGCTATGTCACTATATATAATCTAACAAGTTGGGTGCTAGTGTTATTCTTGTGGGTGAATGAAATTGATTTATTAAATTGTAGAACGAAAAAGACTAAGTATGCGTAACTTGAATTAGAATGACAAAGTAAATTGACATTAAAGTCCCCACACACAATTAGCCCTTTATTACACTTTACTAATTTACACAATATCTCCTCTAATACATTTTCAACATTATTATAGACAGCTGATGGAGGACAATAAGACATACAACAATGAATTGCTCCAGTTCCACAAGGAGATTTCAATAGTTCTAAGAGAGGCTGATAATATCCTTTCTTTCTTTGCATTTAAGTTTTTTACTTATTAGATTAATGAGCCACCATGAATTGCATTTTCTCTGCAAAACACACTACCAACCCTGTGGTTACAAAAATTAAACAAAACTTCATATTTTTTTAACCAGTGCTCTGTTATGCACAAAAAGTCTATTTTTGACTATTCAAGAATAGTTCAATTTCTAATTTTTATTTTTCATCCCTGTATATTTTGATGAACCACAATAATATTTTGGGAATGAATTTTATAATAATATACTTAACTTATTATTGCAAGAGTGGTGCTTGTCCTATTATCAATTTAAATAAATATTATTTGGAATTTTTCAAGGTCTTATAATCTAATGCTTGTCAATAGAAGAAGGGGTCTGCCAAATTTTGGCTGTCATCTCTATAAAAATGATAGCGAAACAGCTATCTGTCTTTTTAAGAAAGCAGGTAGGTAATAATATCTACCCTTTGTAATAAAAAACTTTTTCGTATACCTATTGGTATCTATGACACAAAATTTATCATTATACATTGCCAATGTATGAATGTTTGATTAAGAATAACTGATTTCTTCCTTAGGAAAGCTTTGGCTATAGGGAAATGTAAACATAACAATCCTCTTAGAGTCTAAACAACAAAGTTTTTCATATAATACTAAAAGATATTTATTTACATTCCCCTGTTCCCTATAAAAATTATTAAATTATAATTATCATTGGATTATATGATTTTCACAATGTTTTTAAAAGTGGATTAGGATAGCAGTGTTTATAAATGTTTGGCGTATTTAATTGTACAAAGACCCATGTCCTTACCCATTTCATGGAATACATTAAATTCCTTTCTTTTGCCTTAATTTTTTTCCTTTAACTGAGTGTTTGTTGTGGTGTAGGTGAGGTGTGAGTGTGGTGATGTTGTGGTAAGGAGGCTTTTATAATTGAACCATAAGTTTTATTCTGTAATGCTCAAAATCTGCGGTGTAATTAGAAATTTGAAGCAGATCTTCCATTGCAGAAGAATATTTTTCTACCATACATTGTGATCTTCAAATTTAGAAGTGAGACTGTTTGTAAGTTCTTGTAATTTAAAAATTTCTGTTTTTAAATCTAATGTGTCAGATTAATTTTAATTTAGCATTTTCAGTTTCAATTAAATGCAAGTCAAGTTATTTGAAGTTGTGTGTTTTGAACTTTTAAATCCACACTAATTTCTATATTGTTTTACTAATTGTGTCTTTTTAATGTATTATAATTTTAATAATTTCTTATTTTGTTTTACCTAAACTTTTTAATATGAGTTGGTGTAGAACTGAATCATGAATTAATGATATAAAATGTTTGGGTGTATTAATTGTGATATGCCTAGGTTATAATAATGTTGAGCTAAAGTTTTTTCAAGACTTCTTATGCGCAGCAAAGCAACTTAACTATTACCATAACTATCAGTTTATTATCCGTGAAGATAACAATGATCTTTGAGTGAATTATTTTCTTGAAAAGAAGGACATTTCATTTTTGAGTTTGTTGCTTCGAACTTAAGATTTTCATTTTCTTCTCTTTCACTTGTTACTGGGTACATAAATCCGAAGATGAATCAGTCAGTGTAATTAAGTTTAGACTTTCTTGCAAAGCCAAGCCTCTGGAGTCATCAATTGTATAATAGGGACTGTATGCAATGAACAAGCGAAAAAGGTATGTATAAAAGATTGTGAGTGGTGGAGTTGTACTATTTACCTATAAATATATAATGAAACCTAAAACACACAAATGGGTTATTTTGTCAAGTAAATTATGTGGTATAATTGTCTGGGCGAATGTTTTCGTGTCGATTTTGTCCACTAGTTGTCAGCAAAATGAGACATAAACCGTGCCAATGTGTGATGGACGTAGCTCCAAAACTGAGCAGTATTTTATGATTTATGTAGTCAGTAAATATAACTTAAATAGAACAAAATACTCCCCAGGTTTGAGATATTTTAAACTAGTTACCGTTAAGGCTTGATTGACAGCGTTTAGATCCCTGTTTTGCCAAGTTCTGCGACAAAAAACACTGTATAATCATTTATATTATACACAAATCTTATTTTTAACTATATTACCCTAATTTAACTAAATTTAAACCCTTAAAATTATTATTTTTAAAATTAAATGTAGAGGTTTTCTAACTAAGGTGAGATGGAAATTCTATGTATACGCAAGTTTTTGTGGTATATTAGTTAATTATGCAGCGGCAGCGCTAGTGCGTTACAATGTCGAGTGTTGACTCTTTATCCTATATAATATAATGTATTCTATGCTATAATTATAGTTTCTACGAATACATTGTTTAACGAAATTTTCTACTTACTTTATTTACTTTCTTATATTATATTGCGTGTACCCTATACAGCCAAAAAATTTTATGACTTTAGGCACGCTTTATCACGTGAGCATTTTAATAAAAAACGCCGGTCGAAAAATGATTTTGTCTGAGGCCAAGATCGTATTACGCTACTCCCGCCAAATTCTCAACTTTGCACGCTGAGCAAAATAGGCGAAATATTTTCAATTGTATTTTACATAACAACGTTTGACTTATGTCTGAATAATTATTAACAAGTAGAATTATTATCATAAAACATACCATAAAGGTATTAAAAATATATTTAAAAACATACATTTATTGGTTTGATAAACTAGAAGTACTATACATATACAGCAATACTGAACAAACTTTTTTAATAATAATTTTACGTTTTGCTAAAAATGGGTTAGTGAAATAAAAAATTTGCTTATTTTTTATTTATTTATTTGCTTAACGGTATTCCTACAGCTACTTACTAAACAATATTCAAAAAACTACACTATACACAAAAGCCAAAAACGGAATACACATTTAAACATACACAAAGCACAGTTTCACCTATACAAATACAAAAAATACAAAGAATATATGTATTTATAATAAATTCTAAGATTCATAAACAATTAATAATAATTAATAATAATTCATTAATTATAACATATTTAATATAAAGGAGGAATAACAAACTATATTGTTTAAAAAAATACATTAATTAAAAATACGATATGTACCTAAAGAAGATGAAAAGTGTATAAATAGTAGGTATAGATGTAAAAATGCTATAAATATATGTGCTAAATAAATATATATGCTATAATATATAATATATACTTCAGCAAGAAAACAACAAGAAAAATCCTGTCTTGCCAGCATGCGATGGAAAGAAGCATCTTGAAGTTGAGGACAATTAACAAAATAAGAAATGTTGACATACGCAAAAAACAAAGCTTACAGATGCACTTAAACACGCTCTTAGGCTAAAATGGAAATGGGCAGGTTCTAGCAATATAACATATTGCTAGAACGCGAGATAGAAGATGGACGCTAGAAATAACAGAATGGACTGGACCTAATGGAAAAAGATGTATAGGACGACAAAAGAAGAGATGGACAGATGACAAAATGGAATTAGCGGGGAAAACCTGGATGAATCAACACTCAAGACAAAGAGAAATGGAAAAATATGGAGGAGGCTTAAAAGCCCTAAAACTAAAAACAAAACAAGTAAAACTATAAACCATACACGAATCACTGAAAAATAAATCTAACATAAATTTATACTAACACAACTAATACTAATATTAAGGAATGCAAACTAACCAATTGTTGTATGGGTTAATAAAGCTTTAATAATAATAATAATATATATACTAATGTATCACAAAATCCATAATTAAAAATATTGCTTTTTTCTGTCATTACAGTTTAATTTCGTCGAAGACTAACAATGATAATTAATACGTAAAAAACTTCACGTTTGTTTGTCTTTACAAGCATGGTATAGTAATGCCATCTTGCCTGGAAAAGGATTTTGGCGGCTTTTTGATATTATTATGAATGTTTAATCTGAATTTAACAGAATTAAACAAAACAATTTACATAGATTCTATAATCACCTATAAATAACCTTAAATGATTTTTTAATTAGGTATTGTCAAATAGCTTGCAACAATTATGTAGAAGTTTTTTTATTGTTTAATTACTAATGATGACAAGGCAACGAAATTCATTTATATTTACCTACTTCAAAGAAAAATTAAAATGATACCTAACACTTTTAAAATATAAATATATAATTTAAAATAATTTTAATTTTTAATTAAATCGTATACACATTCTTATGTAAAAATGCCAGTTCTAGTTAAAAGGTTTGTGGGCATTTCTACATTATTTTTCGTAATATATGGACGGACTCCTAAATTATTGGAGCTAGATAAATGTGGATAAAATTCATATCCTATAGACCTGGTATTTAAAACTTTAACCGGTAACTCGGAGGTTTCATTGTCTTCGTTAGGTTTAATTGTATTTGAAACTGTAGTATTTATTACTTCTTCCACTTGATATAAAGCCCTTTTTGTAGCATTTAGCATTTCTTCCGGATTAAAATTCGAAGCTAAATGTAGTACGCTTTTTATATCATTTTCTATAGTCGCTTTTTTGTCTCCCAATTCATCTATCATCTTAGCTTTCACTAACGCACCGTTAGTAACAACTAGTTTAGATATTTCCTCTTTTGCTAAATGTTTTAGGTCTTGCGATGATTCACTGATATTAGCAACTTCAATTAACTCTTCAAATAATTTAGCCGGGCTGTTACGTAATAATGGTCTTTTTTGAAGAATGTTTTGGACGTTATACTTATACGTTTGATACGGAAGTCTATACTTGACGTAGTACAGAGGTTTATAAACAAAAGATTGTGGACGCTGTAACGCAAACGTTAGCTCAACAATGCCATTTTTATTAGGTGCGATGTTCAATTTAGCCCAATTCGTCATAGTTGGGCGATTCAAATCGCTCAACTCTTTAGAAATATTAGGATTTGCAAATGTGTAATCTGAAATTGGAGCTCCCGATTGATAATGCGGAAATTGATTTACATTTAAGATATTATTCGGTAAATTTGTCATGCCACGATATTGAAAAGGATTTTGTACAATTTCCTGATTTCGATGCCAATTTGAAAATTGCGGATTAGAAATATATTTTTCTATAAACATATTTGAAGTTGGAAGTTTCAGATTAGGGTTGACAGGTGCACTAGGATAATATTGTTTTATTCGGTTATAGAAGCTCGGATTTAAATATTGTTTACCATTTTGACTTACTTGCGGTTGCCCTTGGACATTAGCATAGTACTTTCCAGTTTGAATATTCATGGGAGGCTTCAAATTAAACCCATTACCTTCATAACTAGGCACAACACCCATATTTTGCTCAATATAAGGAACATTAAATCCCGACTGCGGTGTAGGTATATTCCTGTTGAGGACATTATGTGAAAAAATTGGAACGTTTGCATTTAGGCGTAAGTTGTTGTCCCATGGTATATTGGCTGTTAGGTCCACAATGTTCTTGTTCACTTGTGTTGCATCTCCATTATTGTAAACGGGTTTCATATTGAACTGAGATGTAAAAAAGGTAGTCGGTGTAGTGTAATTATTTTCGAGTAAAGTATAATTTTGAATTTGAAAGATACCGTTAGGTTGGTTCATTACGTCCTGAGGGCCTGGTACACTTATATATCCTGTAGGCTGATTTAAAACCGTCAGAGCCTCTACTAATCCCTGATCTCTGGTTAGGTCATTCCAATTTCCAGTACTATCTTCATTATTTACTGTTGAAACTAGGTGTCCAGAAGGAGGCAAAATTTCCTTTACAGCAACAGACGTGTTTGGTTTAAAATGTTGAAAGAGATTCCATAAATTTCCATTCTCTTGAAGACCAGGAGCAGAATTTATTTGTACTTCTTGAGGAACAGGTAATCCATGATTTTTAATCATCTCAATGTACTTCGGCCTAAAACTCTGAAGTATAGTCAAGGGATCTGGGTTTTGGTTGTCATTTTTCAGTTTATCATCTTGAACCTGATGAAATAAATTGCCTTGAGCTGAAGGTGGAGGAACATTTGGGATGTTATTTTTAATTATTGAAATACTTTCGACGGTATATTCCGTATTCGGCCTATAATTTTGGAGTGAGTTTATTACATCACCGTTTTGTGGATACGATCCTAAGAAATCAATTATATTAGTTCGATTGATTAACTGATTCGAGGACGGTAAATTATTTACCTGTGGAAATATAGGTGCACCTCGCCAACCTACATTTCCAAGATGCAAAATATTATTACCTTGTGAATTGCATTTACCGGATTCTAGACAAAAGTTATTCAACTGTTGGTAAGCTGCATTAATGGCATTAACAATAGCTTTGAAAAGTGTTTCACAGTCGGGATGGTTTATTGTTGGCAATTCAAATTGTAGGCCTATTCTTCCCTTTAGTGTATCTGGTGGAACTCCAAAATGATAATCACTTCTAAGCACCTCTTTCTTCTCCCTGTGATTGAAGTTTTCAAGTATTGTCTTCAAATGCGATGTATGGTTATCGGTGATATCATCACTTCCATAAGTTGAGTTTAAATATTGTATCGTAGTGTCTAACACTTGTTTGAAATTATCTGGACTTAAAGTCAAACTTGTATCATCAATTAAATTTTCTTTTAAGTATCTTAATGTATCCAGTAAAATCTTATTGTTTGGACATAATCTACTATTGGGATTTTCATTAGGTTCCTGTGGATCTCGAGCCTATAAAAATAAATGAATATATATATACATATAGAATAATACGGTAGAATTAAATTTGAAAAGAAATACACGTTTTTATTGTTGTTGACGTAAACTTTTCTTCGCTAGAATAAAAAAAAATACCTCTTTCTTTAGATAGACCGGAGCAACAGCTATGAAAAAAACAACAAATCCCAGGTGCATGATGTTATCGAGCACCTAAACCATAGATGAATCAAAGTAATCCGCCAACAGGCCAATTGTTAGAGTACTGGTATCAGCGTGAAATCACGTATCATAATTGCTACAAATTCGCGACTGGTGTAATTATAAAACCATAGTCTCAAAATTACACTCATGATTTAAAAATATTTACATTTTCATTTCAATAATTTTTCATGTTATTATGAATATCATTGAATATGTATTCAAAAGGGGTAGTCGTATTGGTAAGAAATAAAACACAAAATAAACGCTTTTACTTTATTATTTAAAGGTTAAAACAGAAACAGAACAGAACTATCCCCTACTCTTCCGAAGTACTTTTTCAATACTTAATTCTACTAATTTGTTTGCTCTTTCAACACAGGATGCAATACTATCTGTGTTTATTTTCAAAAGTTCTTCTTGAAATTCTTTTTTAATAAGCTCTGTTTGTGTCTGTCGAGAGATATTTCTTTTTTCTAATTCTATCTGTAGATATTTAATTCGTGCTATAAGTTCTTCTGCCAAATTATATATTCTATCTTGTTCACTTATCATATCAATCTCATTTGCACTACTTTTGTGATTCAATATTTCCTGCAGATATTTTTTAAAGAAATTTGGATCTTCTGTTATACTTCTAGTGTTGTCGTCATTGAGCGAATGCTTCAGAAGCAATTCTTTTAATTTTTCAACTATGTCCTTTCGAATTGTATCGTCGCCAATATTTGGAAATAGAATAAGTAATTGCTCATAAATGTCATTTTCTTTCTTCTGCTGATCAGTGACAGTTTCTTGATTTATCGTTTCTATAATATCGAGGAGATTATCTTTGTTATTTAATTTATTTTTATCTACTTTGGAGTCATAGATTTTTTTAATAATATTTTCAATCACTTCCTTTTCAGTATTTTCAGAATTTTGCATTTCATTTTGGCGATGTCTTCCAATAGAGTTTTTGATTTTGGCTATTATATCAATAACTAAGTCTGGCGAAAGTTTATCAGGTATACGTTGATTGGTTTCCTTAATGGGTTGTTCTACTTTCTTGTTAGCGATTTCGTCCTTGATTACATGTAAAATAGAATTTAAATCGTGTTCTCCAGATAATTCCGGTGTGGTTTTGGCATTTACAAAATAATTTCTTATAATAGCTTTAATATCATCAGCTACTACATAAAAATTTTCTTTTTCTGTGGGGATAAGTGTTTGGTGTACAGGGTCAGATATTTTAGATTTTTCTGATTCTGGAAATACAACATATATGAGGAATGGCTTTCCGTTGTTATAATTTAAGTAATCTTCTACAGGTATATTTGAGAAGACAGGAACATTTGGATCTACTTGTTGTAAATATGGAAAGTTATTACCCATAACTTCATTTAAAATCTTTTTTAAAGTTTCAAAGTCTAACTTCGTTTTTAAACTATGATGCTGTGTCCTCTTTTGATTTAGGATATCTTTGCTCGTTATCATTTCTGTAATATTGCCGGATATAGGAACTTTAACTTTTAGGCCGGAACTTACCGGCTTTAAGAGGATTCGATTGTCTGGCTTAGACTTTGCTAATTTATTATCTACAATTGTCCGGAATATACTGTCAGTTCCGCTTTTTTGTGCTTCATGGACATTTTTGTTAGAAGTAATATTTGTGTGCACAGAATTTACACTTTCTTTTGTATTAACTTCAGAGGGAATTAATAACTTTCTATTTCCTTCTTTAGTTGTTATAATTTCATGTGAATTGTCTCTGTGTACAATGTCTCTTAAAGTGTTTAACGATTTAGACGTAATTGAAGGATAAGTAGAATCTTTTGTATTTATAGACAAGTTTACTGTGGGTGTTTCCACACCGGGCTCAAGTTCATTTATCACAGTGGAGTCTAAAGTTGTTGTTACATCGGATATCTTTAGGTTCTTTTTTTTACTATCAACTACATCTGAATCATCAAAAACGCTCTTCATGACATCTGAAACCGTATTTGTTGGTGGTTCAGTGTCAAGATCGATAACTCCAACGTCGGCGTTCTGTAAAAAATATATATTTAATTTATTATTAACTTAAAACAACTGGTAAATTGTTTAATTATTATTTTACTTACCGCTGTTATAAGCAGTTTCCCGAGATCTATGTCAATATTATTATCAACAATCAAAATCTTTACTTTGTTTACTATATCCGAATTTAGTTGTCCTTTGCTGCCTATGAATTTGACAAATGCAATAATAAGATTTTTAATGCGGTCGTTTGCGTCAGTATTTCGTCTTATAATGGCATAATATATATGTTCAGGCACTTTATGCTGTATGAATAAATTGTGTACTGCTTCTTCAATCCGAATTTTATTTGCAATATTCAATCGTGAATTTTCAATATTTTCATTTATTTCAATTGCATCTTTGCTAGGATTTTCGTTTTCGTCGTAGTAAATTACCAATTTTCCATTTCGAATTTGTTTGCCGCCCAAATTAGACCCATTAGAAGCCGTAAGATTCTGTATAATTTCATTTAATATATCTGCATTTAATTCTCTTTCTTTAGTTCCAAGTACGCGTACAGCGCCGTCGGTATGTACGTTTTTGTTTGTTTGTATATGTATTTCATTTTGCGATTCAGACTCAGGATATACACCTTCTATTTTGTTTAGCAAATTATCAACATCAGTTAAATCTGTACCAGTTTCCTTTTCATCCAATTTTGACGTTCCCACAGATTCGCTTGATAACATTTTCATCAACTGTTCATAGTATCCATCATCGTGAACCGTTTTCGCCTGGTTGTTAGGTATGCGGAAAATTCTTGAAATCGTGTGCTTTACTTTTCTCGATTGTGATTCATCGCTGGAGTTTCTTGCGTCCTATAGTAAAGAAACACTTTAATATTGAAGTTCTCAAAGTTTATTTGATTATAAACAACAGATTTTATTAGAATAATAATCTATTTAACTCTTACCAAAGGATTAGCGGCAGTCAAAACGAAGTTTATAGCGAGTACATAGCACAACGACTTCATCTTTACAACAACAAATTGATCTGATACTACAACAATTATATAGTCTGTCACACGTACTGTGGAAAATCATGAAAAATCACGACATGGACGTTTAAACTAAATTGCCGTATAATTTAGAATAAACAGAATTTTCAGCCAATTACTATTTATTATATTATTAAATTCTATATATGGGTACGTATGCGTCTGTAAGAATCGCAAAACTGCAGATTTTGTTTTAAACAATTTTAACAGTAAATACAAAAATTAGCCACACTAAACAATTACAACAATTAGTTAGACCGAGTCGAATTAAATTAAACTAATTGGTGGCTGCAGGTGTCGAAAAATGCATTATTTCATGCAATGAAGTAAATGAGTTAATCTTTCTGAATCACACTAAAACTGCTGTATCGGTTTGTTTTTGGAGTATGGATGAATGAGGTTTGGAAAAGGTGAAGTCATTAATTCTCTGGCACCATCTAGCTACTGATTAATGTAGAAAATAATAAGGTTCCTCCACATACTTAATATTTAACCAGTTTATAGGCTGTTTTTATCTTTCTTAAATTCTGGAATTTTAGAAAAGATTGATGGTATTGAATTAAAGAATAACCTAATAATTAACAAGTTATATATTAAAGACAAGTTATAAAAGTGCAAATTTTACATTTCATGTATTTTCCTCTTAGATAAATCGCAAAAACTATTAACAAATTCCATTTTTTTTTAGTCTATAACAGCTATTTATAAAATCAAGTGTTTATAACACATGTATTAACTTAAGAATATCTGACACTCTATATATAATTGGTTAACAATAAGTGTCATGACCGTAACAAGATAAAAATAATTTATTTATCTTTGAGTCCATCAAGTCTCGAAAGCTGTGCATCTATATTATGTTTAGATTACAGTAGTACTTTACCTATACCTTTATCTGATAAAAGGTCTCAATATAGATTCATAGTTAACAAAAAAAAAATTTCTATCTTGTCACAACTCATATATATCTACAGAACTATTGTTACTGGCTAACACAATTAGCATTGAAAATCTCGATCCAGTAGCCATCGGGATCCTGAATGAAAGCCAATCCCTTCATTTTGCCATCCTGGGGCTTTTTAATGAACTTCACATCTTGCTCTTCAAATCTGAAGCAAAATTAATAAGTTGTAGAAATTGAGTTTCAATGTAATTGTAAAAAAAAATGTCTGAAAAATATTTAGTTTTTGACATCTTAGTAACAGGACTTTCATTTTATTATTATAAGAAATCATAACATTGGTTAACCTACAGTTTCACAAACTCAGTTGCAATACATTTTATACTGAGACATATTGGTGCTAAATCTTGTGGTAATGGTAAAAAGAAACTTTATCTATTTAAAATTAAATAACTTCATGTATTTCCACAGCATACTGTTTTATCAATTTTCTGAGTGATTCGGCAATTATTAACAAAGAAGGCATTTCTAAGATAATAAACTCATTTACTCGAAAACTATTGTAGACGTTAGAGGCTGCACAAGCACACCTACCTAGCACAAGCAGCATCAACATCGGGGACCATGATTCCAATATGTCCAAACCCACGAGGATCCGAGTTACCATTATGATAATTAGAATCATCACTCTCAGTGCCCCAATTGCTGAAAATTTATATCATACATTATTCTTAGGAGATTGAAACAATTTTATCATAATTATTTGTAACTCTTTAAATTTAAATTAAACATTTTATAAAAATACTCCAGTGTCGATAAAAAGGTCAAATGTGATATTTATTATCACACCATGATTATAATATTAGGTTTCCAACTTCATAACATATCTGACAAACAAATGACAAAACAAAAGCCACTATTCTACTCAACTGTTCTATATTATATCTAAAAGTAATGTATCAAAATCATCATAAAGTTCTGCCTCTTGCGATGTTGAGGCGTGCACATTTGCAAAACTTACTATGTTAGCTCCAAAGTGGCTTTTCTTGACATCGCCCAAGAAGTCCTTTCTTTTTCATCTAATGGAATTTCATTGGAGTTTTCATATCCCATAAAGAATAATGAGAACTTCATTTCTGGAAAATGAAGCTGTTTTAATAAGGTCATGCCAAGTACTCCAGTATAGAATGGTATAGACTTTCTTGGGTCCTTGATGCGGTACATTGTTTGTTGAAAAATAAACTCCTGTAAAAGAAGAATTTTAAAAACTATATTAATGGTTTGTTTTTGTACAGTCTTGCAGTCAGCTACTTTTTAAGTATTGCAATTGACTAAGTAATGTTTAAAATAATAGTGGAAACGAGAGTTTACAAACCTTTGTAGCAGGATTTGGAGTTTTACATAACGCCTCGATTTCTTGAGGTGAAACTCCCTGGTGCGCCATGGTTCTAAAAAATGGTATCAAGGATTGAAATCTCAGACAAAATTTATTTAAAATACATGAAATTGGGTTATTTATTAAGAACTGCTGTGATAAGTGTATTTTTACCAGGAATCTTTCTGTATACACCTTATAAATAAATTCTAGTCTATTACAAGTTAAATCGGTTAATAAATTAGTAATCGAACTACTAACCCAGTGAAGCGAAAAACAGGTAAAAATTATAAGCACGGTATTTAAACTACAATATCACTGTGTAAAAAATAAAAATCCGTCATGCGTCAAGTCAACGGAGTAGTCGCTACTGTCAGATTGACATACGTAATCTCTCTTTGATTGGCTTATAAAAACATTAACACATTCCATATGAATCTGTCAATTAGGTTTTTCTATGTAATTATGTACCAAGTACTAACCAATGATTACGTTAGTACATAACAGAAGATGTAAGGTAAAATGACATACTAAAAATAAAATATCGTACAACGCCATCTTTGATTGCATAACTTATTTAACCAAAAAGTTAACATTAATATAAATTATTATATATTAAAACAATTAATATGAATTTCGTTTTTAAGCACATTTATATATAATTGCGTATAATATTCAATAGTTTAGCCTAAACAATAAGTTTAATGCTATTAATATGGAACTTCTTAATATATGGATAAGTATATTTTATCCAAAATTCATATCCTCTTTTGTCAATCTACAATAATTGTTAAAGATTATTGTTACAGAATAATTATTGTAAAAGGGTTCTCGTAGCAAAGTATTTATTCACCTCTATTCCCATTTCCCACACAAGCAAACTCACAGCAAATGCCATGTCAATCTACAGCAATATATAACAATAACCTAACCACCACTAGATTAATTGAAATTTTAGATAAAACCAATTTTATTGGAACAAAACACTCTCAATTGTGGTTTTTATTATTATAACAGTTATTATATAAGTATATCATTTCTTCCATCCAAATAAGATCTCTTTCTATGCTTGTAATACACCATTCATATGCTGCTATCATTCTTTCATCTTTTAAATTATCAACAAAAATATCTCCAATTATGCTTACAAAATCTCCTTTTTTAAACTTCAATTTGTTTTTTTCTTTTTCTTTAATTTTTTCCAGCATAAAAGACTCTGTTCTAACCCTCCTATCTCCAATTTTATAATTTTTAATGTGAAGTTCCTCAAGCTCATCTATGCAATTAGGTGGTAATTTATTATTATTTCTATCACTGTTGCAGTATACTTGTATGTTAGCTAAAAAAAATAGATATTATATAATGTAAGTTACATAGGTATACCATTTTTGTATTCATTTGGGGAAATTAGTTGTTTTGTTATTTTCTGAGAAGTTAGGTATTACTAATAATAAAAAACTTTTTAAAATTATGTATAATCATTGGGCACATAGGGTGAGTGTAACGATTCAGAAATCGGTCGCCGGAATTGGGGGCTGCGGAGAGGGGGTTTAGGGGGTGTATAGTTATCACCCCCAACCAATTTCAGGCGCCGGAAACAGTTATTTAAGTAAAAAAAATCAAATGAATGGGTTGGGTGTTGAATACCACCGCACTTTTTGACGATACTAATTTCTAGGAGTGTCGGGGGACCTTCATTGGAACACCTCCAAGTGAGTTTTGCTACAGGAAACGCTCTAAGTATTTAAAAAAATTTAAAGTTTTGTGCAATGTATTGAAATTTGTAAACAATCCGCCATTTTCTACTTTTCTATTGGTTATAGAATGTGACGTTCACTTTAAAAATCGTTTTTTAATTTATCGATTGTTACTAATCGTTTTATTTATTTACGATTATTTCCTATTTTTGAAATTTAAAGTTATAGAATAATCAACATTGAAATTAACCTAATTTCGTTTGATAGATTATAGGATCCGAAAATTTTTGAAATTATCGATACCTACTCGCTGTATTTCCTAATTAGTACTTGTATTTCATTGTTTGCAACTTTCTATATTATTTAATTTTTACTAGAATAAAGTGTTTACTTTAATATCCAAAAGTACCCAAAACCGAATCAGAGCACCCACTATCTACGTGGTCTTGTCTGTCTTACCCCTAGAGTGTATATAAATAATCGAGGCGGAGGATATATAAGCCTGTGCTTTGGTACGTAAGGGTGGAGGGGCTGCATTTCCGTAGCGCCGGAGCTGTCCAAAAAACAAATATTATTTAGATCGGTTAGGTTAGGTTAGTATATGAATATTTGTCGCCGAAGGCGACCAAGAAGCCGGGTTGGGGCTTGAATAAACAATTATTATTTAGATCGGTTAGGTTAGGTTAGTATATGAATATTTGTCGCCGAAGGCGACCAAGAAGCCGGGTTGGGGGGCTTGAATAAACAATTATTATTTAGATCGAGCTGTTCAAAAAACAAATATTATTTGATGTGTTAGGTTATATAGAATATTTATTTTTAAAATAACTGTTCAACTGAAACTGATCAACTATATTGATTTTCAATTATTTTTAATATTAAAATCGAATACAAAAATCGATTTTCACTTTTAAAGAAATCAATTTTTTTCACATCCCTATTAATTTTATAAACGTTACTTAAAAACGATTATTAACAATCGATTAATTAAAAACGGTTTTTTAAAGTGAATGTAATCTTTTATACCTATGAAACGTAGAAAATGGGGATTGTTTACAAATTTCAATACATTTCACAAAACTTTAAATTTTTATTAAAAATACTTAGACGCGTTTCCTGGAACAAAAATCACTTGGAGGTTTCCAATGAAGGTCCCCGAGACTCTGCTAGTTAGTATATATAATGCGACGACATCAAAACTGTTACCAAATGAATATATATACAAAACATACTAAGGAGTAGTGTAATACGTAAATTTTTTTGAAGTTTAATATGATAACAATATGTTCATTTAATACCTGTAGCGTCACTTAATTGAATATAACCGGATTTAGTAGAACCATTATATACCGACGTAATCACCCCGTGTAACATCACATTTTTAAATGTTTTGCCAAATATTTCGTAAACATATTTATTGTTCTCCGATTGCTTGGCCCGAAAAACATCTTGTATGTAGAGTTTAAGAGGAGTTTTCTTGTAATAAGCCATACAACTTAGAAATGCTGACGCTAACAAAACCTTAAAACTAAAAGTCAACCCTTACACCTGAACTCCGTTTTTAAATTCTTTTTTAAAAGCACTTCTTAAATCGTAAACAATTATAAATAGTAATCATTAAACTAAAATCCGTTTGTAGTTTCAAATTCAACTTCGAAGTTAAAATGCAATCTTTCAAAGTCATCAGTGAGAGATAACTTTAACTCAAAGTCAAAACTGTCAGTGTTGAGTGTCCTTTGGTTGTTATTAGTTTGTTTTAGCAGCTATAACACACCTTTATAGTTTTTTAAAAGTTAATATGTTTCCTTTTAATTATTACTTTTTTAATTTTGTGGCCTATTAACGAGACTTTTAACTCTATGAATGAATGAATGTGCTAAATAGACAAGGCGATATGTACTAAAAATTATATCCATGTCAGAATGTTATCTCTAATCTAATATATAAAATTCTCGTGTCACAATGTTCGTTCCCATCAGCGTTGCCAGACGTCCCGATTTTGGCGGGACGTCCCGATTTTTAAATCAAAACGAAACGTCCCGCGCGGGACAGGCTTAGTCCCGCTTTTCGGGAATAACTCGATGGCAATAAGTGTGTACTACCACCACCGCACAATAATGGTACCAACTCTTTCAAAAATACCAGGATATCTTCAAACTTTATATTAAGTATCCTACCATCAAACTGCTTTCCAAAACGCCTTCTTTTTGAAATGCTTCGTAAATTTAATGAAATCAGAGTTACTCATCAAGTTTAATCTGCAGTTATCCTGTTAAGAGTTCTTCGTCTTATTTAAAGAGAAAAATGAAACTTTTAAAGAAGTTATATCTTCATAGAAATATTATTAATAAGTAATTTTTATAAATAATTACTGTCTTATTGTAAGTTGCAATTTGAAGCACTCACCCTTCTAAGTATTGTTTTAAACGCTATATATTTCTAATAAATAAAACTTTTTTTATTTTGATTTTTTAGTTTTTTAATCAGAAGATCAATAAGAACTATTTAACGATAGGTTTAATCTGATTTAAATACATTTTCTGTGACTATTTCCGCTGTCTATTGTCACGCAAACGTGATTTGAACTCAATTAAAAACATAAATATTTAAAAAATTCTGATTTAAAATTTTTTTTACTATGTCCCGCTTTCGACAAATGAATCCCGCTTTTTTCACTTTAAAAGTGCCAAAATCCCGACTTGACTAAAAAGAAATCTGGCAACGCTGGTTCCCATACTCCTCCGAAACGGCTCGACCGATTTTTATGAAATTGTTTATGCATGTTCAGTAAGTCTGAGAGTCGGCTACTATCTATTTTTCAAACCCCTAAGTGATAAGGGGTGGCCACCCCAAAAAAAAAATTATTTTTGGATAAAAAATTTATTTTTTTATTATGTGCCAATTAAAAATACATACAACCCTAAATTTTCACCTCTCTACGATCAACCCCTTATTTTTTATTTGTTAATTAAAATCTTATGACTCGAACTCGGAGGTTTATATAGAGAAAAATTCACAGAAAAACCTAAAAAGTTTTCATTCCGAAAAACCAAACACTAGTGTAGCAATATGTTCCATGTTGGTATGTAATAAAAAGGTAGGCTAAGTAAAATCACATTAAGGAGAAACGAAGTTCGCGGGGGCAGCTAGTTAATATATTAGGTCCTTACATATGAAATTGGCGTATTTCGTACTGGCCACTTTAATCACGATGTTCTCCTCTTTGGTAAGGAATTCCAAAATCATTTGTACAGCTATTTACTCATGTATTTGTGCTTCGATGACCGTCATTCATTTGTTTTTTTCTTCTGTTTTTTTCTATTTGCGTCACTTACAAAATGGAAAACTTACGTTAACTTAACTTAACTACGTATCGCAATATTTACGAGTACGAGTTCCGCCGTGACATTAGTGCTGCGGAAACGACTCGAAGGGTGAATGATGTGTATGGCGGTCATGTTGCAAAAGAAAACACAGTTCATTTTTGGTTCCAGCGTTTTCGTTCTGGAAATTTCGACCTGCAGAACAAGCCCCGTGGACGGCCTGAGACCCAAGTTGATAATAAAATATTGAAGGCTATTGTGGAAGCGGATCCATCGCAAACCACGTCCGAGTTAGCTGCAGGCTGCGGTGTTAGTGATAAAACAGTTTTAATTCACTTGAAGCAAATTGGGAAGATTAAAAAGCTTGAAAGATGGGTACCTCACGAATAGACTGAAGCAAACCGGCAAACGCGCGTCGACTGCTGCGTTACATTACTGAACCGGCACAATAATGAAGGTATTTTAAACCGAATTATTACCTGTGATGAAAAATGGATTCTTTACGATAATCGGAAGCGCTCAGCGCAATGGTTGGATCCTGGCCAGCCAGCCAAATCCTGCCCCAAGCGAAAATTAACCCCAAAAAGGTTACATGTAAGCGTTTGGTGGACTAGTGCCGGTATTGTTCATTGCAGTCTTCTCAAATCTGGCCAAACTATTACGGCTGATATCTATTGTCAGCAATTGCAAACCATGATGGAAAAACTAGCGGCCAAACAACCTAGGCTGGTCAATCGCTCCACGCCACTGCTACTTGACAATGCTAGACCACACACTGCACAACAGACGGCTACCAAATTAGAAGAGCTTCAATTGGAATGTCTAAGACATCCTCCGTACTCCCCGGACCTTGCTCCAACAGATTACCATTTTTTTCGAAATTTGGACAACTTCCTGCAAGGGAAAAAATTTTACTCTGATGGGGCAGTCCAAATCGCCTTCATAGATTTTATTGATTCAAGTCCGACAGGTTTTTTAGTAAAGGGATCAATTAACTACCTATGAGATGGCAAAAGTGCATAAAAACAATGGTTCATACTTTGATTAATTAAATATATTATATTTAAAAATATTCGACTTTTTGTTCCTCCCATACAAAACGCCAATTTCATATGTAAGGACCTAATATAAGTAGTAATTGCTCTTAACTAATTTGTAAAGATATATTTTTAACTATTATCTAACTCGTGCAAATTAATGATTAACTTCCGCCTCTTCTACTACTGCTTAGGTGGGAAAATGGTTTTTTAGCAAATTGAGAAGTACCGTCATATTATTATATAGTCTGGTTTACAATTTACATGGTTTACGAAAATTAACTTGCGACACAAAGAAAAATTATCTTGCGCTTTTATTTGTTACAATTATTATCAAAATTTTTATTGAAAACATACTAAATTTAAGGAAAGCATGAAAATTAAAGTAATGACTTACTATAAGGACTATATTCTTGACGTTACTCTAAAGCGGGTCATAGACGGACCGCATGTTGCAGTCAAGACCGACTGCAACATGCGGTTTGCTCAGGAACTGCTCGAGCGGTCCGTGTATTGCGAATATGAATTTAGTATGGAAACTGCAGATCGCCGTGCGGCGACCGCATGTTGCAGTCGGTCTTGACTGCAACATGCAGTCGGCCTACGGCCCGCTTAACTGCACATAAATCTAGATTCAAGAGCTGTCAAACCATTTCAATTTAAAGTTGACTTGAGATACCTATTATAATACAGGCCCTAGTCAGCCAGACTGTTTTATTTGACTGATTTGACTCAGTTTAAACTTAGAGTTCTCACTTAAAATACCATATCAAAGTGTTATAAAGTTGTTAAAACTTCCAAGTTCGGACTTCATTGAAAATCAATTAATTTAAACCGAACTCGTTTAATAGCTGAAAACAAAAGTCAGTGTGTGAAGGTACTAATGATTTTGCAAAAATACTAACTACTAGTAAATAAGTATTATTGAGACTACGTTTTTTTTACCTGGAAGGAAGTATTGTATATATTTACATGTTTTGCATATCTACATATAACCTTATTCTGAAATGAGAATTAGAACTGTTGTTGAACTATAATTGCACCAAATAAAAGAATTTTTTTGATAGTTATTGGATACTTTCCAAACAAATTATTCAAAAACAAATTTAATGACGTGGACGTGGAATACCTGTATCTTATATTCCATAATAAACATTTTTTTTACTATTGAATGTAAAGTATGATTTTTGGGCCGCATTGTTTTTGTAAACAAAGATCTGTTCTTTTGTTTCTCGACGATATTTCGATCGGATTATTAGGGACTATTTGTGGTCCCCACGATCACCGGACAAACAACCCACTCGACTATTTTACTGGGGATGACTCAAAGACCTTCTGTCACTCATCACATCATTTATGTCATTATTCATGTCCTAATTATAAATATATTAATAAGTTAATTTAAGTAATGAAGGAAATTGTATAATTTACTTTTGTAATTCAGAAAAGAAGTTGTTGATTGCAATAGGCATTTTTTTTGTATTTTACTTTCTATGGTTTATATTATAGGTAAAAACGTCGTTAAATTTATGAAAAAAAATAAACAAAACTTGAAATTTGAGTTAAATCTTTGTTTAAATAAATAGTTTTCACTCTTGCTATCCAAAAACAGACAGAGAAAAATCTTTTATGCAACAAAAAGCATGGCAGAGTGTAAATTTTTCGAATTTACGAATTTTGTTTAATATCTCGAAAACCGAGAGACTTTCGTAACATAAAACATATTTTTCTGAACCGCCACAACAACGTTTACCTGCAGGTACATGCATATTGTCCATTCATTACGCCACAACCGTTATACTGACTCAATATAAATTATTTCTTCTTTCATAGTATAATATCTGGATAAATTTACCAGAACTGGTGAGATCAGTTCACCAATAAGTAAATTATTTCTGTAGCGCAAAACTGTGTTAAGCGGGTTGGTCTCGTAAATATATTTAGTAACTTAGTAAAAAGTGTAGACTATAAAACTGCAAGTGTATACGCTATCGGAGATAAGCTGCGGTCTATGGACTGTCGATTATTCCCAACGATTCCGCTAGTGATGTTATAGTATCGATAAGTTTAAACTATATGCTTATGTTCACAGGATTATATTTATGCAAACCTACATACAATTAAGTAATGCCAATTATTTTTTGTTGTTGCAGTGATTATTTATTCAGGTGCGAAATAATACAATTAACGTATGTCAAGTCGTATTTAAAATGATTGCTGATGACTATCATATATACATACATCAAACGAAAGCTACATGTCTTTAAGTTATTAAACATATTGTATGGATCTTCACCCCGTTATAAAACCTAATCAAGACTCTTGGGCCGTGGGGTTCAAGTGCGCTAATTAAAGATTTAAGTTGGCGCTTGGTAGATAGTACCGGTGACCAAGGCTGGTGCTTTCCTCGCTCTACGAATGAGTATCTCAATACAGCGGGAAATGCTGCCAACACTGGCACAGGGACCAAACCAACTTTAAAATATGTTTTAATTTGGTATATATTAATTTTTAATTATTATTATTACTATGTAGGATGAGAAAATTGTAAATAATATTAAAGAGACGATAGGTCTCTTTGTGTTAAAATATATTTATGTTGTGGTAGAAAGATTACTTTAATTAATAATGGCGTGAGCATGATGTTTGTGATATCGAAAAAAATTCTGTCACTTGCCAATGTTAACCTAAAATCATAAGTCAGGTTCAGTAAAAATAAATAATGTATAATTAAAATTATCGATATATGAGGCATCACTTTGAACGAGGTAGTCACGTGCGCTGAGTCCGCTGGCGAGCTGCCAAAGGAGATCCGGCTACATACTGTGACGAAAATATTTTAAAAATTCACTTTTGCACTCAATTTTATGCTTATAAATTTTTATGCGCAGCGTATTAAAATGAGACTAGAATACGCAGTTGGAATGCATAATTTCCATCAAAATTATACTTTGCAGTTAAGAATCACCAAAAATTTCATTTTTGAGGAAATCTAATTAATAATAATTAAAAATTATTAAATAGAAAAGTATAATAATTTAAAAAGTTTGATCCCTGTGGCAGTGTACCTTTAACGCTGGCAGCATTTCCTCGCTGTATTGCGATACTTATTCGTTGAGCGAGGAAAGCACCAGCTCTGGGGTTATCGGTACTATCTACCAACCTAAACTTAATTAAGTGTCAAGTGTCTCTACTCAAAAGGGAACAAAATCGAAGTTGGAGGAAATACTCCGTGTATTTGTATGTTGGAAATAAATAAATTTATTAATATTAACGAATTCAAACCAAACGAAACATGTTTTTAAAATACTAAAATCTAGGGAATGTTTCGGATATCAATTGTAAACAAGTTTGTTATAACATCGCTACACTACAGCGTTATATCTTCTTAAAGTCATTCCAGCTCCCATCTCACGTAACATGTAGACGGAACAGTTTTGACGGACTGCGCTTAGTTCAGGAGAATTTTGCCTCAAAGCAGGTGCTTTAAATTTGCAACCAGCTTCCTAATTAGCTTACTAGTTGTGAGGTAGAATGCTTCGAGATAATTTATAGCCAAACTGATCTTGTAAGACACAAGCTGGAAAATAAGAGGCTTATTAAAATGATTTTTGATCCAAGTTTAAAAAAGCGTGTTTTGCTGTTTTTATATAAAATGCTATTCCTAAAATAGTTTAAGATTGTTCTATACAGATGGCATATGTCATGTCCTTGGGACTAGTTTACTAAGTTGATAAAAGATACATAATTAAGAATTTATATTCAGTATTAAATTGTGTATAAGTGCCGTGGAATAGTCATGTTTAATTTTTAGGTCCGCTTCGTTGACGACCAGACACTTTCCGAGCGGCTTGATCCCTTGGCGTTGCGTAGAGATGTAGGGCCTCTCTGCATCTTCTACCGCATTTAACATGGAGAATGGTTAGAGGAGTTGTTTGGATTAATCCCTGCAGTTGAGTTTCATCATCGGACGACAAGGCAGAATGAAATAAATGTGAAATCAGCTGTCCATTGAAGTATTTCCGAATCAATTCGATTAGCACGCACGCATTCGCACTTGAGAGTCTTCTTGCAATGTCCACGGCAACGGTATAATTTAAAAATCTGTTTTATTATGATGCCTTCAGACACAGGAACAATAAAAAAAAATTTAAGTAATTTATTCAAATATTTTATACAAAATAAATAACGAGACAACATTGTTTTCTTATAATATTTACAAAAACACTATCGCAGCCCAACACAAGTAAAATGAACTGTCAAAATTGAAAAAACATCATTTTCTAATCTATTTGAAGCTTAAATATTTATTTATTCTATCAATATAACTGTTAGATAATACAGGTTTTGAATTGATCCTGTCATTTAAATTACTCAAGGACGATGCAACATATGATGCTGGAGTAGAAGACACCAAACCTTGATTCAGTCCCAAATCATAGTTATAAGAGTTTTTGTTACCAATCAAAACAAAATCGTCTGCAGAATATGATGATGGGCTGTTTATTTCTATATTTTTGTAATTTGGGGTTGTAAATAAGTGTTTTATTTCCTCATACGCTGGCCTAACTGTTGTCGACGAGGAGGGATCAGGATTCACTTGGAATAGCTGTGAATTATATTGAAACGGGGCAGTTGAAGTGTACAAGTTCTGTTGATAGTATGGGGCTGCTGTCGTGTGAGAGATTTGTTGATATGGAGCCACAGTACTTTGATAATTCTCTTGAACATATGGACTCACAGTTGATACAGGGTTATACAATTCAGCATTTTTATAATTCTCAGCGGAATAATCGTAATATTCCTTGGAATCATACTGATTTTCTTTAACGGGTATCTCATCTCTATAATTGACTTTACTGAAATCGTAATTGGAGTTGTCTAAATTGTTTACGCTATACGTAGGTTTTTGGAATTCATTATGTACGTTGTCAACATAGTTGACATTGCTTTGGTATATAGGGTTATCAACAGGCTGTTCGTCATATCTGACATTAGCTTTATAGCCGTTGTCATCGGCCGTATAAGAGACGATTTGCAATCTTCCATCGGGCAGTCGAACCCTGTATTCGCCGTTCGTAGCGGATCCGACGCTTTGTTGTTTGTGTGAGAAATCATCACCGTTTTTTTGGTCCTTAACTATGTACGAAAAGGCATAGTTTTGACCCTGAAAATGTTAAAGAGGATTGTTAACAAACTAATATCAATATCCTGATTAATTGATGAGGAAATAATCCTACCTCACTATAATCTTGCTCTGACGATACACCTGGGTTATATTGTTCCGCTGGTTGTTGATTCTGAAAATTAGCTTCATTTAATTTCAAAGTAAAATATATTAGTTTGTCATCTATACTATACATGTAGACCATAAACAAAATAGTCTGCCCATAAAATGTTATTTTGTAACTATTAATATCAAACAATAAAAAATACACAGTCACGTAAGGTCATAAGTAACAATATCTTATGGCATTTGTTTAGCGACAAGAGATCTGGGTCATTCTGTGTTGTGGCTATCCTGACTTGCTCTTTTGATTGACGACTACGAAGGCCACGAAACTATAGTTTTTTACGTCAGTTTTAAAAAAACCAGCGGATCCGACAGACGTTGTCCTGTACACACGTCTTACATACAAAAATATCTAATAATGTAAATCATTCTCGACTCCACTTTAACACACAAAAAATTTCATCAAAATCTGTCCAGCCGTTTAGGAGTTTAATTACGAACACAGGCACAGAAGATTTATATATATGCTAGCTGTTTATTTGCTGTAGATAAATAACGTAGATACCAACTGAAGCGCCATCTGCCGGGCTGATTTGTGAATGTAAACCATCAAGGGCGCCACCCAAACGCATACAAAAAAATCATTCAAATCAGTCCAGCCGTTTAAGAGGAGTTCAGTGGCATACACACGTATAGAAGAATTATATACATAGAGGTATTGTAACACTTTTAGTAAGGCTATTGCCAGAGATTTAAGTTACTATTTTCGCAAGCATATGCAAAGCTTAAAATTTCTACAATCTGATAATTATTTCCTCTCTATTATTATTTTTTTTTTGTTATATGCACATAATACATTTTCGGAGGCCAAGATCTACGCGTGTGTGTCTTTAGCTTGGCAAGAATGAGTCGCAGTGCCAAAGGCGCAAGTATACTTTAATACACACTTAAAAAATCAGTAGCACTACAACCTTTTTATGTCTGGGCCTCAGATTTCTGTATCTGTTTCGTGATCATTTAAGTCAATCTAATAGGCAAGCAGGTGATTAGCCTCCCGTACCTGACACACGCCATCGACTTTTTGGGTCTAAAGCAAGCTGGTTTCCTCACGATATTTTCCTTCGAATGTTAAATGTGCACATAGAAAGAAAGTCTATTGGTGCACAGCCAGGGATCGAACTTACGACTTCAGGGATGAGAGTCGCACGCTGTGGCCAACAGGCCAACACTCCTTTTTAATACATTTTTATGCAATTGTATTTAGAATATCACTTTTACATTTAGTGGCCTCACCCCGGAAATCCCTTGATATTATTTCTCCCCTTATAACTGATTGATTACATCAGTACTGCGAGTGACGGCAGGTGTTTTGTTTTTCTCGATACTGCCGCTTCATCTCAACATTTTTTACTGAGAAAATGCTCTTTACCTCTGATTAAAACAAATAGAGGGAGTGCTTTCCTCTTAAGTTATGTGCCCAAAAAATCTAAACGCGAAAACTGTATTGCGTAAAATGGCCTTTATACTATGATTAAGGGGTTCGCTTTATCTTAGGTTTATTATATTTCATATATATGTGAATAAATCGTATTTTTTTATTTAACATGCTTTTTAAATAAATATTCTGTTCAATAAAAAGTTATGCGTTATGACGCAATTAAATTTTTTGAAGTTATACTTCTTTAGGCGCAAAGAGAGATTGATGAGAGTGACATTTTACGATGCGCGCGCACCTGAGACACAAAGTTGTCAGTGTGATTATAGCGTGCGCGAGCGAGATGGGAATAAGACAATCTACAAGTAAAAAGAAATAGAATATGCGTGAAGTTAGCAGCTATGCCAAGAATTTTGAATGAACATAATGGCATTTACCTTTCAAACAAATAAAGGAGTTTTAATTATTTTTTCAAAGAAATTTAGCAATACTTTTTCACAAAGACCTATTGTTACTTAGTCAAAAGGTTATGAAACATACGTAGTTATTAAATTGAATGAATAATATAATAATATAATAAAATAATAAATAATAATTATTATTATTATTAACATTAATTAATAATTGAATAATATACTAAATATTAAATATTATTAAATTATTAACGTTAAATATTTGTTATTAATTATTTAATATTTAAAAAAAATAAAGAAAGCCAAAGAAGTATAACTTCTTACGCGCGTACATAAGTACACGCACCCTTTTTTTTTTTGACGAAGTCACCTTTCAAGTTTATACATTTTGTATATCTTTTTTCACAAACTGAAATTTTCTTTAAATAAAACTTCTTCCCTTATAAAATCGTGTACTGCGGGGACTACCGCGTCATGACCTTCAAACTTATGACCCCGGATGTTCCTTTAACCACGGAAATCGGTAAAAACACTAGGGGTCCGGTGAATCTTCCATGAATTCGAAGTCAGCTTCTTGAATGGCCATCGTAATTCTGGCCTTGTGCGCGGGGAAGTTATTTAAGGGAAACCAAATAACTTTAGCGAGTTTGCCACGCCTTTCCTTGCGTATTTCCTCATGCAACTTTATTTGCCCCACGTACAAAGACCCGTCATAGTGCCTCTATGATTAAATTATTAGATTTTTACCATCCTTAGCTGTCACAGAAATAAAACATCCCATGTCCTTACCGGTGGATGAAATCGCATTAAATTCGGTGTTGGAGATGACGTTCTCTGCCAAGTTTTTGAGCCTTGTGAAATTCTTAGTCATGTTTGTTTCTGCGCGTCAGAAAGCATTCTGACGCTTTTTTTATACCCAAATGGTGGTGAATAATATTATGGACAGTCCTATAGATCCATTTATTCTGTTATAATACCAACAGTAACACGACGATCGGCCAAAACAATGTTTTTAACCGTGGAATATGGAAGAACATGAACCCCTAATGTTGCTCAACTCTTAATTTACCAGCTCCGTAGTAAAAATTCCAAGCATATTGTATTAACGCGCGAACCTCAATAGTATACATTTTTAAAAACACGTTCAGACACGACGCAAACAAATAACGTCTATTTAAAGAAAACAAAAGAGAATTCATTGCTTTTTTAGTATTATATTTTTTTTTCAAGGAGAATGTATCGCATTATCACTATTTACTAAACTCCCCTCTTTTTTTTTGAACTGTTAAATGAGTTTAAACACTTCGAGCGCTGACATCCAAAAGTTGGCCTCACTAACTATTATGTATTAGATTTTTAAAGGAATTTATATTAGTAACTTTAATTATTTTACATTTTACTCTTACCGTATATCCTAAGCTGTTGTAACTTCCAAAACTTGGTCGATAGGTCACGGGGCTTATGTAAGAGGAATCGGCTATTGAATTGTTCAGTTCACTCCTTGCAATGGACTCTGCCAGGGGACGAGAAGTTACCACTAACGGAGGCTTAGGGGGTGGTGGGGCATCGTTGGGGAATAAGACTGGCCCTTTCCTGAAAAAAAAATCGATCTTTGACACGAAACTTTAAAAAAAAGAAAACTAGCCGATAAAGAGTAAGTGTAACAATCGTAAAAGTTTAATATGAATTAATGGAATAATTAATGTATTTACAAAACATCAAAAAGGCTATTCTATCATTTACTTATGTCTGCGAAATTATTACTATTCATTGTCACATAATGCCTGTTGTAACATCGATGCGACCTACCTGCACTTTTGTAACAAATATGGTACATATTGTTAGAAACTAATATTTTTATTTTATATAGTGTATTTTCAAATAATTTCATAACACGATGTACATAACTAACTTACTCTAAATTTTCTCGCTAAGTGAATGTAATTCTTTGAGAAATAAAGTATCTTTGAACCTAAGAGTGCCACTCTCGAACCTGAAGTCGACAATTTTTCGATTCTGATTTTTCTATATGCAAAATTCATTTCACATTTTGGTAATGAAAAGATGCCAGATGCAGAAGGCTAATCACCTGTTTGACGCCACAATATAGGATTGTAGTGCGGCAAAATTTCGCATACGTTTCGCAATAAGCTATATTTTTTTTATTCAGCACTAAGGCTTTCTCTATACGTAAGAAGAATAAGGAGAACCCAACAGATCTCTCTCAACTCTTATGAATCTGAATCTTAAAAACCTAAGAATTACACTTAGTAAAGGAGCGGTTAAATTTAAAATAAGCAGCGAAGTAAGATTTATAAAAGCCAATAGTTTAAACTTTAGTCAATAATGAGAACACCAGAAATTGATATAACTATTTGTTAAATTTAGCTTTAATCGTGATGATTCGGAGTAATGGGCCATTCCATGGATGCTAATAATTCCTAGAACGATTAATATTATAATCAAAATATATTATTGTATATTACTAATATTTATAAGTAGATCGTTAAAAAAATTTTGTTATTATAATGCCCCTTAATTAATTTAATTCCCTCATTTTTGAAAAAGTAAGTAAGTGAGTAAATAAAAAAATAATATATAAATTGCTTTTTATATTATTTTTTTATACTTTTATACACAAATCTTCCAAGACTTCTTTCCTTACACTGTAAATGCTTACTATTATTATGTTTTCTTCTATTATTATTACATTCTTTTTCTTTTTTTGTGTCAGAGTCGCAAACTAACTGTCTTGGTCTCTGGCAGAATGACCAGCGCTGTGGAACACGTCTGCTCTACAGCATAATGCTGAGCCAGGGCCAGTTACAACCACAACACACTCACAATACACACTTAAAATGTACCTTATTCCTATTTTCCTTCCATGTTTTATGCTATTTTTCTTTTTTGATTATTATTATTTTGTGTTTTTCTCTGTGTGTGTTTCATTAGTAATAAATGTTATTTAATGTCATGTTTCTGTTATATATTTCATTATTAATATACTTGGACATAGAAAGGTACTTGAACGTTAATTTTTTTATTAATCTACAATATGTAAATAAAAAAAGCATTTAATTTCAGATACTTTACACTTAAACACATTTCTTTCATCTCATTTTTAGATATCTGCGTGCCCTTTTTAATAATAAATATTATCATCAGTGTATCTACATGATGCATTGATAAATTCGTAGCTCATCAAGTGTAATCATCAAATCCATCCAGCACTTTAGATCATCAAAGGCTAATGAGAAATCGATATGAGTATTGGATGTCCAGCCAAAACATTTAACTATTCAGCTAAATGACCGTACCGACCAGTTTAACGGTACCTGTGTTTACACTCGCTATTGTGGTTAAGGGGTGCTAGCCACGGTCCAAATTTTGACTGAATTATTTTAAGCGCTAACTTAGTAACTGTTTGAACGAATTTACAGGGTTGTGAGGATTACATGGCATGTTCGGTTTCATTATAAGTTCAAAGAGATAAAGACCAAATATAGTAATTTATCCGCCTCAGTAGATCCTGTGTCGGTTATATGTTTGCGCCCCTTTGTTTGAATGCCTAGAGCGATTGAAGACAGTACTTTTGAATAAAATTGGATTGGATTAGTCGTTTTTTTCTACGCTAAAAGCAAGCTTTTGATAATATCAAAACAGCGGAATCTTTTCTTTACTATTTGATTCCGATCAAACCGAGTAAAAACTTTAATTAAAGTATATTCAATTACTTACTTGGTAGGCTTCGGGCTGATTTCTTCAAGGTACTGTCTTACTGGGTTTGAATGGTAATTAAAATGAGTCGGAGCTAGCTGATGGGATCGGTTTGGTATTTCTTGACTTTTTACCACCGCTAGTAGGATGAACAGGCTAATCATTTTTCTGTAATGAAAAGTACATTTTTACACTCTACGAAGGAGCAATTTTAAAGAACGACGGCTGTATAAACGAGAGTGTCAAAGAGTTCCTAAGCTCATGCGTTCTACGCCCTAGATTTTGACTTCTGGTACTTATTCTAATAAATATATATTAGCCATTCTCTTTTAATGATGTTCGTTTGTGATCATTATATAATTACAATGTATTCTTAAATAATATTTCGTTGTAATATTTTATAAAAATACAGGCTGACGCGGCAAACGGCGTTTTGCCATGTATATTATTTCTAGGAAACTTTTTTTAGTTCAATAAAAACAACTATCTATTATAATAATAAATAGGGGTTGATCGTAGAGGGGTAACAATTAAGGGTTGTATGTATTTTTATATGCTGTATCATAAAAACAAAAAGTTTTGTTAAAAATAAATAAAATTTAGGGGTTGGACCACCCTTAACATTTAGGAGGAGTATGGGAACGAACATTGTGACACGAGAATTTTATATATTAGATTGAATGGGTAGTGTTGAGCTGAATCCTTAGTTTTACGATATTGGGGACAAAAATACAGGTTATCAAATGGTATTTTTAATATCTCTAGTAGGTATATAAACAAGATGTTAGTATGTATCAAGCAATAAGATATTCAATATTAAATATTATATTCTATGAGACCGAACAAAGGCGAAATATTCGATACCAAGAGTTCCTCAACTACGGTAAAAAAAACAAAATGTTGGTAATAAATAATTTGCAAACGTTTGAAAACAAAATATCGTAAACATCAAAAGGGATATCAGAGTTCAATAATCCATCATCCCTAACAAAACGGTACTTTCACAGGCGGAAAACAATGGCGTTACCATGACAACCGCAAGATGGCGGACGCCGACCGCGTTCGCACGACAATGATGCAATCCTGATAGTGAGTGTTTTTTATCATACTTTTAAAAGACATTGATTGTATTTACGGAAATAAAGTAGTGGTATTTAATATTTTCCATTAATTGTTTAATTATGATTATTTAGATTGTGGAAGGCTGGCATTCTCATCCCTCTTGATATCCTGTTTTTGATCCCCTGCTATAGATCAATTATTGTTTTTGGTATGGTCATGGTTAGCACTTGGTCAATAAAGAAGAACCATAGTTTATAAATAAACCAAATTACGATTTATTGCTACTACTTGACATCGTCTCAAATAAAATTAATTGCAGCTCACTTCTAGAAAAATTGCCCTTCCTTGTTCCTGCCTACCAAACTCGTAATCGTACATATGCAAAAAACTCAGTTATGTATCCCGGACATACAACGAGCACTATTTAAGCCTTGACTTGTGTAAGCTATCGCCTAATATGCTTAAATATTGAGAATATTCATAGCGCTAAATCACCTGCATCATGAGCACACACCACATACACATCCCACATACACAGCCTCACGTACATACCCTCACTTTCACAGCATCACACAACACAGACGAATTAAGTATTTAAAAATTATTCCTTTCTTAACAATTTGAACCTTTTTGTATATATTTAGTATAATTGTTTTTTGTTGTTTTTGTTTTGTTTTTTTATGTAAGCTGTCATTAACTGGTATTATTTCGGCTACACAGAAATGATTAAGTATGTAGCTACTGGTTGGATAACTGTCGGTGATAATTAAATATTACCCACGTATTGTTCAAAATTAAAAAAAAAAACTTTATTTGTTTAGCTATATACAATAATAATAGAATTCAGATTGTTGTATTTTAACTATGTGTGATAATTAGTCAAAAGGTTGTACATTTGACATATCCATGATTAATAAAAAGAACTTCAAAATGTTATCTGTGGCAGCAAAATTGTTGTTGTATGACTACAAAGAATCCGTAGGGACATCCAAAGAGTCTTTATTCATTTCGCAATTTACTTGTTATTCGAACAAGCTGAAATACGAATCTGGATATTCGAGCGTAAGGAAATTATAAACGTACAATATACGATGCAGTCAAGCAAGAGTTATTATTGTGAAATTGAGTTGAAAATCTCAAGGGATCTTATTTCGGAACATGCGAGGTGACTCCTGTTATATATAATTTATATCATTAAATAGATAAAGAAGTTAGAGGACATTGATTTAATAATGTATCGGTTACCTAGAATGTGTTTTTAATGGTTTCCATGACATTTTACGGTTAATTATTTTTTATTCAGCGCGTTTCTTCACCTCAATTAATATATACTAGTAGAATTTATTAAATATTATACGTTTATGACAATTTATAAATAAATCCTTTACAAATGTTCCTTAGGTTCGTTTAGAAATACTGCCATTTTGTTGCTAATATTGTATTCCGTGAGGGAACTGCTGCAGCTCCAGCACGGGTACTCTATAACTCCCTAAAGCTATAGGGACATTTCACGTGAAGCGGACAGGAAAAAAAGTGAGGTTCTGAAAATTGACCACATTTGGCCCATTTTTACTTCTAGTAGGTATGAATGTGTACGCAAAATATTTTTTTGTATAGTGTATATTTACCAAGTTATAGGTTTCAAAAGAATTGTCGTTGATTGGTACTACAATTTTTCGAAAGTATTTTTTCGAATATAACAAATCTACTATAAAATATTTTACATAGCGATACATATTAAAAAATATACTGTTCTTTTTGACAGTAAAAAAAATTAAAAAATTAAAAAAATAAATGGCCAAAACCGGAAGTAAACTTTTCAAACCAGAATTACAGTCACTTCGACCAATTTTTTTATATTTTTTTCTTTCAAAATATAAGCCTAAATGATAATGAAAGTACACTAGAAAATTTAAAATGGGATCTCTATTAGTTTAGGAGATACGTTGAATAATATACACCCGCGTCGCAATGGGCGTCATATGTAGCACTTGCTTATATGGTTGGTGTGCGTCAAATAAAATGGCTTGTATAAATTACTGTGATAAAATAGTTCAAACATAATAAAAACAACATTGGTAGAACACAAAGAACTGTTTATTTTGTAATTTTAACAATTTTACAATGGGAATCTATGGCAGAACTGGTCCTCTTTACAAGAAGGCCTGTGGTTGTTGGAATGAAGCTGTGAAACTTTTTGGTTCCTGAAATGGTGACGTAGACGCAAACCAGGGTTCCAAAAAATTCTCTGACGCTCTATATCATCTTTAGAACAGAAATAAATGGGGTTTGTTTTAAAGATGATTTTGCCTATTCATATAATCGCATTGGTGTTATAATTGCTTTATTGAGGTAACTGTAAACTTGAGGAGCTAAAGTTTAGATTCCCCTAGACCACCGCATGCCCCTTTCCGTGAGATGTTGATGAAAATGCAACTCTGATCTGCATTAAAATCTTCTTTGTAATAAAACAGATTCAGAACTCAATCCTTTCATTGAATAATGCACAGGCAACGCTTCTAAGTCAGTTTTTACTACAGAGACGGTAATGAAGTAAAACCCGGAAGCATTATTATGATTTCTGACGACCTGAAGCATGACACAGCCACCTTTTATGCTTTCCAAAAGCTACTACACAAGCATCTTTTAGAAAAATTGATAGTTGGATCAAAAGTTATATACATAACGAGGGGCTTCCCAACATTTTAAAAATAGATTTAACTTTGTGAATCTGTTTTATTTCATGAAATTAGGAAAGGGGATGGATGGTTAGGGGGGAATCTGAAACGTTTAGTGGGTGAAGTTTACAGTTACCACCAAGTAAAGCAATTATAACACCAATGGATTATATGAATGGGCAAAATCATCTTTAAAACAAACCGCCATTTATTTCTGTTCTAAAGATGATATAGAGCGTCAGAGAATTTTTTGGAACCCTGGTTTACGTCTACGGTCACCATTTCAGGAACCAAAAAGTTTCACAGCTTCAATCCAACAACCACAGGCCTTGTTGTAAAGAGGACCAGTTCTGCCATAGATTCCCATTGTAAAATTGTTAAAATTACAAAATAAACAGTTCTTGTGTTCTACCAATGTTGTTTTATAATGTTTGAACTATTTTATCACAGTCATTTATACAAGCCATTTTATTTGACGCACACCAACCGATATAAGCAAGTGCTACATATGACGCCCATTGCGAGGGGTGTATATTATTCAACGTATTCTAAACTAATAGAGATCCCATTTTAAATTTTCTAGTGTACTTTCATTATATTTAAGCTATATTTTGAAAGAAAAAAAATGTAAAAAATTGGTCGAAGTGACTGTAATTGGTTTGAAAAGTTATTCGGTTTTGGCATTAATTTTTTAATTTTTTAATTTTATTATGTAAAAGAACAGTATATTTTTAATATGTATGTATGTAAAATATTTTATAGTAGATTTGTATATTCGAAAATTACTTTGAAAAATGTAGTACAATAGACAATTCTTGAAATATAATTGGTAAATATACATATAAAAAAAATATTGGTAAATTATACCTATAGAAGTAAAGGAAGGTGAATATCTGTGGGAAATTTATAGCGATTTCGATCCCGCTTTTGTACCGCGCAAACCAACGACCCCAGGTTCTACCGCGTTTGGATCTGAAAATTTCTGGATCACTGAGGCGTGGTGGCTGACGCCTGGACGATCCCAACTTCCAGTAGTGATACTACTTAAATACTTGTGGCCCATTTTTTTTTTAAATGGAATAGATTATGTAGACATAGACATAGATTATAGAGACAGACATAGATTATAGATGCATTCATATTTTAGTCGAAATATATAGATAATACAAGCATATCGATAATGTAATAAAGGCAAGTTATTACCGTTATGCGGTAATTCAAGAATTCACGTAATAATTTGGGTTAAACTTTCTCTGATACTTTATTTAATTACAATGCGTTTCCAATATAGACATAAACGAAACTTGATTATTACTTAACAATCATGTAGGTTTTATTAATTAATTTAAAAGATATTTTTTTTATATGGATTGTTTCCATATTTCGTATAGAGTTGCTTATTAACTTTTAGGCAATTAATAATTGTACATTATTTTATTGTTGTATTTATTGTTAAAACTACTATTGTAGTTAAGTTCTATTTCGTCTATTTGCCTGTATTTTATGAACGAAAAGTAACAACACATACACAGATATAGGTCACATACTATACTATAACTTGCAACAACATAAATTCGTCCACTTACTTACCAGTTATGAAAATACTTTTTGTTTCTTCACAAGCCTATAAAATTTAGTTCGATAGTCCACAACTAAAAGCAAATCACCAATTCACAATTATCGCTGAAACGTCACTGTCAAAATGCGCGGGGATTAACAATGACAGCGCGGGATAAAATAAGCGCTATTAATACAGACTCTATAGAAAGTATATTTTGCAAGTTTGTCGCATACATGGTAGAAAATTATCAGGTACTTCTCAGAACAAAAAAAATAGTATTGAGATTGTATTGTTAATGAAAAAACAACCGTATAAATTTCATGTAAATATACGAATCATAATTATGACCAATATATTTATAGGTTATTGTTATATTTTAGTAAAATCAACATTTGCGACACTAATAGTCCCTACATATTATTATCGATGTATTTAACTTAAATAAGAAATAGCTATGACACTTTGGTTCGGCATACCCTACACTACCATTAGTGCATTTCTGAATTTTATACGATTTTCTGGTTTTTGGTATATCAGTAAAATACCATCTCTTTTTACAAATATTTAATGAAGATATGTTTAAGTATAATATAATGAGTTCATATTATTCACTTAGTTTTTTCGTAAGAATATTTAAACTAATTTAATTTGAATAAAAATTATATTCAAAAAGTGTGTGTGTGTCAGCTACGACGCACGATTGGAGTTTACTCCTTACGTACGATAATTATGATATATATATCGAATAGAAAAAAATAGAAATGGGTCGTAATAATTTAATATAAGTATTATAAAATATTATATAAATATAAAATATATTTAATCAATTAATTAAAAATAATAAACAAAGATGGCGATAATGTTCTGTGGCTGTCGACCATATTTTCATACTAAAGGTGGTAAGAATATATGTTTTTATAATATAAATGTTTGTAGTAGTAATAAAACGTACCTACATCATCTATGCCCAAATAGGATTTTCTTTCTGTGACCAAAGTTACCTTTATAGTAAGAGAAGAATAAGAATGAACAATCTTTTTTGTTTTAATTTCACTGACCATTATTATTGACAAAACTCTATGGCACGCTAGACAATCTACTTTTATTTTTTACACCTGTCAACACTGACAATGTTGTAACGTGAATTCAATATAGAAAAGTCTGTATAATGTATTCCATCTCATTCTTTAACACGTTCAATCCTACAGATATATATGTTTGTCTCTTTCTACATTACGCCTCAACTTTTCGTACACATAACGCCTCAACTTTTCGTGTTACACTTGATTTTACTCCTCATAAAATTTCCGTACCGGGCCTTATAACTCAAATCGTTTCTTAAGGAGTAAACTCCAAATAGATATATTTATTTTATAAATTATGGATGCCACATTTAATTTATTTTTTATTTAATTTTCCTGTGGTTTTGATGTAAGTTTAGAAAATTGAAATTGTTTAGATTTTTGCGCCCACAATAAAATTGTGAGTATTTGTTATGTATATTAGTATTTATTTAGAGAGAGATATTTTAGTATTTTGTAGAGATATTTGCGATTTTATTTAAAGGCAAAGAATATGTTATCAGTTTAACCACACATTGTTCCTATACTATTTGTTTCCATATGACGGACCGGACGCCTTTCGTGTTTAAGTTCGTGGTATATAGGTCTATTTATTGTTGTTTTTGTATTTATTATATAAACAATGTATAAATTTATTCTAACTATCGTTTAATCAAGCTATAATTTCATAGAAAAGTACTTTTCGGGCTCAATTATAAATAGTAAATATTTCTGTTAGGTATTAAGGTGATGCCTTCTAACAGCGCTAAAATACTCGAAAATCCCATTTTTTCAATTACTACTAATTCAGGAAATTCAGAGCTTCCCTTGCCACTTTAACCTTTTATCAAATTCCCTTACATTGGTAACGATTAACCATACATTATAACCCTTAGTTATCCATACAAAAACCTGTAATCACTTAATTATCGGAAACTAGCGTTATCGAGGCAGTGTTGAATAATTGGCGGGAAAACAATAGTTCCCATGCCTTGTAACATAAAATTGTTTGCTTTGTATACAAAGGCGTACATATAGACTTTAAAAACAGCAAAATATGCAGAGAAAGTGTATATTTTCTAAACGAAAACATTGTATAAAAAAATCTACTAATATATTTGTAAATATTGTTTTTACTTGTACGGTATTCCAGTTGTAGTTAATTTCCGAGTTATATATAGTTTAGTAGTCATAATTCTCGCTAAGTCTCGAATCTTCTAGAATCGTACCTTTAGTCCTTAAATATAATAGATGCACTTACAAGAGTAATAAGCTTGTTCTCATAAAATACAGACCAAAAATAATCTGAAATTGCAGTTTCATTGACGTAAGATATCTTATCAATCTATAATAGAGATTAATGGCTCAACGATTTAACATTTTATGCATCGTTGAACCATGTATAAGCTACTTACCGTGACTTTATTAAGTTATTACTAAGACATGATCTATTTTAAGTTGAAGTCTGTTAATAATTTAAGAAATGGTTTGGAAACAAAGATTACCAATCTTTCATTTGATTTACATTTTTTTGTATTATTCTTTTTTTCTTCTTATACAGAACTGGACAGACAGCCACAAACCCATCTGATATTAAGTGAGATGTGGCCTATCGGAGGGCATGCCTGTTAAAAAGAAGCCTATTTAACCGCTTAAATTAACCCATATTATACTGTCTAGCGAAGCTGGAAGTAGGCAAGGAGTTTCACTCCTTTCACAATTCGCAAGTCTTTATACCATTTTTATTATTATTTAGTATTTATTAATATATAACTAGATAAGTAGAATTTCGTTAGTTAAGGCTGGATTCCTCCATTAAAGGTTCTAACACGCTGCCCGAGTGCCAGTAGCTACACATACATTTTTTAACATAATATTGTGATCTTGCTGTCTGGGAATATTGCATCTCCGGGACTCGATACCAGGTCCTCCCTGTCTGCGACTATTGAAATATGATTTAAGGCTTTCAAAGCAAGAGGTCATTGACCCATCTCAAAAAACTTTGCAATGCATCTTCACAGTAACAAAAACGGTATCGGAAGCAAATTGGTCCACTTCAATCACGAATCGGGTGCACGATTTCATTGTTACATAAATCATTCATCTCTTCCTAATTGAAATATTGGATTATGAAATTTAAGCTCTTATCTGCCTTCACTTTTCGTAAAAATGGAGTTAAATTTGAAACAATAGCACGGGTTAAGGAATTACGTCTGGATAATATTAACAAATAATAAATATAAGGCATCATAATTATGAAGACATGTACATTTGAAATTATGATAAATATGTAGTTTATAGAACACTGCCAACTACCAGAAGCCTCTCAAGTGCGATTCTGGCCCTTTAAGGAATTGGTACGCTCTTATCTTGAAGGAACTTACTTTGGAAATACATCAGTGAGTACCTGGTATTACAGTGGTGGTAAAAAGTGCCTTAACACATTCAGTTGTAGAACGATGGAAGTCGAGGGGATGCGAGTGGAATTTCGTATTCTGCCTCGACGACCGATGATGAAACTCAGTTGCAGACATTAATCACAACAAACCAAAGTTTTGAAATTTGTTTTAAATTTCTATTTAATTATTTTCAATAATAAAGTTTAGGAAAACTCGTTGTGACTGGCAGAGTGGACGGCATCGGACACCTCGAAGCCGATCGCTGGACCGATCAAGTAAAGGCCCTTACAGGTCTTACCATCACCCAGGTGCAGAGGCTTGCCGAAGACAGGGAATGAAGACTGTGTAGGTTAAATATTAAATACTTATCAGGTTATAATATCAAGAATTGAGATCTATAGTGCAAAGCGTTACCCATTGTTTTCAATATTGGCACAAGTCCATACAACGAAGTCCTCAAAAGTTTTAGACTGGATAGTGGATACTGCTTCTATTATTACTACTAATTAAAGTTAAATTTTAACTAAATAGTGACATACCGTATATATACAATGCAATACATAAATAATCATCGCATCACAATAGCACCATTTATTTTATAATATCAAAATAATAATACTAAATATTAAACTGATTTAATTCCATCGCACAAATATACAGCTGTATTAACAATATGCTTAACCTACATCGTAAAAACAATTAAAAATAAAACAAATTTAAAAAAATGGTCCCTGTGACAGCGTATATACATGTATAGCTTAGCTCTGGGGTAACCGGTAGTACCAGGCGCCGAATTAAATCTTTAATTAGCGTCTGTGCATTTGAACCCAACGGCCCAAGAGTTATATTTGAGCCGTTTATTACTTTCCGCCTGTTCTGCGGCCGTCCCAGCTTTTGTGCTTGTCTTGTTGGAGGTGAGACGGGGATAACGTGTCCACACAAGTAGCATCCCATACCAAAGCCCATCCCATCTTCCAAAGGATCAAAGTCATCCTATCCGGCCGCTTGCCATCGTCTCTAGCTATGCCTGTTGGCTCCAAAATGGCTTAAACTTTATCGGCTACTTAGCTTTGCTTGCAATGTTCATAATTAACTTAGCTTTTGATGTATAAAAAAAAACTTCCCCGAGTCTAACGCTTCGTAAGGCTGTCAGAGTCCTGTCTCTATTATTGTATTGGCGTTGGCCCAAACTTCACTAACTAACCTGGACAAAAACCTCGCCATAATCTATATAAAAACATCATTACCTTCTTGGCATTACTATTGGGCCCAAATTGGCTTTTTTAAAATTGTCTCATATCAATTTGGCTGCGATTTTTGAAGTTGTATATCTATGTTACGTATTGTACGAACGTAAGTATTTTTGCTGTAAAATTAATAAATTTATGTAATGTTTATATCACAACATACAACGACCATATGCTATGGCGGAATATGCTTAGAAGAACTGCTAAATCACCTGCATCATGAGCACTTCCCAAATACACAGCCTCACGTACATACCCCCACTTCCACCCCATCAGACAGCACAGCCGAATTAGGTATTATTTACGTATTTAATAATTTTTATTGATATTTCTTTCGTAAATATTTGAACCTAATAATATATAAATTATATATCCATCTTTGGCTATGGCTATATGTTTAGTATAATTGTTTTTTGTTGTATATAAGTTATGTTAGCTGTGTGTAGGAATACGAAATAAATAAATAAATCACTTACCTACATACAAATCTAAAACACATTGAAATATAAGCGAGTCCTTTGAAAGAATCGATTTCATGTGCAATGAGGGGATCAATACGTGACCACATTCAGATGTATGGGAGCTCACTACATCAAATCGTGTGTAGATTACGATTTTAGAAGAACTATTTATGTACACAGAGTAGTGTTGGCCTAGTGGCTTCAGCGTGCGACTGTCATCCCTGCGGTCGTAGGTTCGATCCTTGGCTGTGCACCAATGGACTTTCTATGAGCGCATTTAACATTCGCTCTAACGTTGAAGGAAAACATCGTGAGGAAACTGGCTTGCCTTAGACCGAAAAAGTCACGGCGTGTGTCAAGCACAGACGGCTGATCACCTATTTACGAATTAGATTAACAAATGAGCATGAAACAGTAAAAATTATTATTTTATTAAAAAAACTTGACCTGATTTATTTTGATATTCTTCGTAAGTCACTCTCTTCATTTTCGAAAATCTTGTTAGTGACGCCGCACGACTTCCACAGCACTCTATCCTCAATTTTTTTTAGTGCATTAGGGATGTTGGAACTCATATGTGTATTAATTTGGTCAGGTTATCAACCCAAAGTTTAAAGCGATCGACCATTACTGCTCCTGCCATTACTCCTTCCTACTATTACCAACTTGTCAAGACTACTCGGTTCTCTCTTGGCAATATGGCCAAAGTAGCTAAGCACCCGTGTAAATGATAGTCGACAGTCTTATGGTGATTATTAGTTGGTTGATAATGGACTTATTGGTTCTTTTTGGAGTTCATGGTATTTGCAACATTCTCCTATAACACCACATCTCTTGCAATTGCTACTTGTATATCACATCAATAAGCACTTGAAGTTACATGAATCGTTCTTTTATAAAATAGATGTATACGAGTCCCCTAATAAGACACGTATGCACGATACATGCGCTATACATAAAATCGCATAAAAATACCGCGACAAAGAGTTCTCGTAGAGATACTAAGCACTTTAGAGGTTATACGTGATCGTGCATAACTGTACGGGCGGAATAGAGCGTCTGGATGTGTTTGGTCCCACTTTTCAACCAAATACAAGTCCTGTGTTTTACGTTGAGTGTAACAATAGTTAAATGTTTTATATTATTATTTATCAAATTGATTACATCCGCTTATATACATTTTAGCAAACCTGAAGTTATTTGACTTAACATATTTACCACTAACTTAAACAGATAATAATTACAGTTTTTAGGTAATTATTTAAAAGATTAACAACATGGTATTTTTAGGTTAAGTTTATATTTGTAAAATAAATAAAAAATACTAAGTTGTCTGATGTTTTATCCAGTGCCACTATATCTGTATAATATCGAACAAACAGCAATTTAAATATCCGTGTCGTCATGAATGTATCGTTTTAAAACAATATGAAATCTATCTGCTATTGATATTTTAAACAAATTACGCTGGAACAAATCTAAAGGTTATTTTTTTTTGTATTACTACTAGGAGTGTTGAGTATAGCGATTCTCAAACCTATGTCGACTAAACACTTGTTTCAGCTTTTAGATTGTTTCTTATTAGTGAATAAAATATAGATATACTTGTCTGATTTATACTCTAAAGTCCTTCCTTCCATCCTTGAATGAATATTTATCTTTGTCTCTGTTGTAGTTGTGTTTTAAAATGTTTTTTTCTTATATAAAATGTTTCTGTAAAAATATCTAGTTCACAAAAATACAGGTTTTGGGTTCGAAGCCATGGGTGCTAATAACATAATAAACATAGACCAGAAAATACTAGTGGAGCTACAATCTTTTAGGTCTGGGTTACCGATACCTGTCCCTGTTTCATGATCTTTTATTTCTAATAGGAGGAGATGAGACTTCTGTGCCTGACACACGCCGTCAGCTTAGGATCTAAGGCATGCCGCTTTCACACACACACGCACACTGAAGCCATTAAGGCAACACTGCTGTCTGCTGTGCCCATTATACTAAGAAAATTTTATAAAGCCTAGAGAATTTTATTCATCTCACGAGTCGAGTGTACCATTTTTCGAGATCAATCTCGAAGCAAAGTCAATAAGTCAAAATTTATTCATATAGGTAACACAATGTACCTACACTTATAACGTCAAAAAAGAAAGATGCTTGACATGACGAAATCTCGTAGGATTGACGAGATTAAGTTGAGATTAAGTGGTGGTAGTATCAGAAAAGTTAATTTCTTCGATGAACAAGCGTATCTCGGGGCGTCTAGTATTTTCAACCGCAGCGTTGGTATATTTAAAAATCTCTATAATTATAAAAAAATGAAACTCACGACTCATCAAGAGCAATAAGATGAGACTCTAAGAGCAGTTAAAGGGGTAGCTCTTTACGCTTCGCTTATAATAGCGCACTCACGCTGGTGCCAACCAGTGTTGAGTCTGAGAGGGCATTTTCAGCTGCTGGGTACATAGCGACTGACATAAGATGTTGCTTATCAGATAGCACTCTCGATACTCTTTGCTTCTCAAGAAGATATTCCAAAATCACTTCTAAATATCTAGGATTCTGAGATCTCGAAAATGCCCAGATCACGCGAGATTGTATTTCTCAATCCCACGAGATTTTAAATTAACAATGTTGCCTCGAGATTCCATACCCTTAATACAATTATTGAATATTATTTCAAACAGTGATCTCATTAAATGGCATAAATGTTTGATAATGAAGGCTGATTTATTGTTTTGAATTTAAAATTACATAAAATATTAGTATGACTTTCGTAAGTATACTTATATAAAACTAAGTCTCGGCTCTGAATAAATAAAAGATTGTTGAGATAGTTGCTTAGAAAAACGTTGAAAGAATCTTTCGAGAAGAAATCTTAAAGACATTATAAGCACGTCTCTCAAATACTTTAGCAACAGTTTAACGCGATTTTGAAATAATACGAAAATAAAGCAAACTAGCCGTCTCTTAACTCTGTAATAAGTTTAAAGTCGCGCAAATCCTTTTTGTGACGGTCTTATTCTTGCTAAGATACATTTTAATATTGTTGTAAATACTAAATTACTAAATTTATTTTCAACACACAAATATACAGTATTTACAATAGTCTTAACCTATGTAGGTTAATAATAATCAAAAATAGATAAGAAGTAATTTAAAACAAATTTACTAAACCAAGATTTGTCACTGTGGCAGTGTACCTACTTTTAACGCTGGCAGCATTTCCCCGCTGTATTGCGATACTTATTCGTTGAGCGAGGAAAGCATCAGACAAGATCAAAGACGTTAAAATAGTTATTTACTTAAACTACTGGTAATAATGTTGATTGTAAGCGCTAGTTAAATATTTTTGATTTTGATTTATATTAATGATTTTTATTATTATATAGTAATAAAACATTTATTACGAAAAAATTAATAGTTGGTAACAATACTTGAGAACTATATTATTATTTTAATGTATATTTTTTACTTAAATAAGCCTAGGGCAAGTCTCATCCAGTGCTGCTAACGCCTTTAGTACACCTACGCGTTCGTATGCGGCTGCGAGTCTTTGCGAAATAATTGCGGTAGCGAAATATCTGCGGAACGTTAGTACACTGCAGTTTTTTCGCAAGGAAATGACATTGTAGCTTTATTTCTTACCATCTATCCCCGTCTTTTCTTGAATTTTCCTCCATGCCACCTCTTTTTTGTATGCATTTTTGAAATTAACATGCCCAACTAAATATAATTCGGGATAATTTCGAACCAAATTTAATAATAATTCAATATTTTCGGCTTCCATTGTGCGAAATTCTGTCCTCACTGACAGAACGCGTGGTGACGCATTGCGATGCGAAACTCCGCTAGCGAAACGGCTGCGTCTGTGTAACAGCCATTTCGCAGTTACTTGCGAAACAATACCGACAAGGACGCAACTATTTCATCTAGCTATATAATAGAGCGAGACAAAACACATGCGAAACGTTGCCATACAACTTACAGTTTTTTCGTCGTTTCGCTGCCGCATGCGATTGCGTAGGTGTACTAAAGGCGTAAAGGACTTTACCCTATTAACAATTCCCTCTCTAATAAATAAAGGTTTTTGAGGTCAGAATAAGGCTGTTGTAGAGCGGCCGTGGCATACAAACTGTGGAGTTTAATACATGCCCCCAACTCCTACCATTCTAGCCTTTGTTTATACAAACATTCTTGAACAATAAATATTCTACTTCTTAAACACTTTGTTTAGCATAGTATTCTAAAGGACGGTCATTTGACGGTCATTTACAAAATATACCTAAGCTAATGATATTTTATTATATAAGTATGGCCTATATACAATATTAGCATCAAATACATAATATACAATATATGTATTACGCATGGCAACTCATACTCGGGCCACATCCCAGAACGATAGATTACAGAAACTCAATATGGTCCTTTGTTCATTGGAGCGAGCCAATCCGGGTGTCGGCCTTATATTAGCTACTGTATAAGTCAGATTCCTCGCCGACGCTTGGGTGTAAGCGCCCGTCTCTTTACATTGTCTCTAGTGATGTGTTGTGCTCGATAACATTTCACGGTAATCTTGAATTGTATTCATAATTGAACGTTACCTATGGAACGTTTCCTCATCACTCTCATCTTACTTTGTTAGGTTATCTAACTGTGTGTAGTGTTTGTATTTATGCACTGAACAACTAAATGTATTATTTGAACCACTGATTTCCGAACAAACACGACTTAGGGTCCTTCAAGAAAAGTACCAATTCGTACGTCTGGCATTGAGTGTCTATGCGCTATCATTCACTTTACATCAGGTAGAGCTTCTGCCCGTTTGCCTATTGTTCTTTATAAAAAGAATATACGCCAAGTCAGTGTAAATTCGTACCAAACAAATCTTAAGCATTCAAGGTTCAAAATATAATAATAAATAATGTTATTATATGTTATTTCATCTTTTTGGTTCAGTCATAAATGATATATTTGTAGTATTTTTATACAGGTAAACTTAGCTTGAGAACAAGAGAACTGAACTAGATCGTTTGTGTAACTATGAAATTGATAGATTTATGAAAAGGAGGCAATTGATAATGATCCCATCAACCCTTGAATACTACGATGGTTTGATTTTAATCAAAACGATCCCTGAAGATACTAACAGATTCTCTAATACCGATTTAATGGCGCATCACTAAACCGTTTGCTCGGCAAACCGCATTTTGTTGAAGTCACTCCGTGGCGTTTCCGAAATTAGATTTGTTCTGTGCGCTGTAATTCTGATTAAAACCGTTCTGAGGCATCTTCCGCGGTATTCTATTATTTAGATGATGTGTTACTTTGTAGTTTACATAGTATTAATCTAAGTTCACCGCTTACAAAGGGTAAACAAGTTAGGAGGACCCACAAAGTCAGGATCCAGGAAGTTTTAGGACATTTAAAAAAAAATTACATGTATAGAATAAATAGGCGTTTTACCAGAAAGATTAGATTAGATTAATTGAACTGGTGGAATAAAAGTGTTAGATTAAAAATAAATAGCTTCTTTTAACGTTCGTTAGTCCTTTTAAAATAAACCAGTGGGGCTACAACCTTTTTAGGTCTGGGCTTCAGACTTCTGTATCTGTTTCACTATCATTTGTCAATCTAATAGGCAAGTAAGTGATCAGCCTCCTGTGACTGACACACACCATCGACTTTCGGGTCTAAGACAAGCCGGTTTCCTTACGAAGTTTCCTTCACCGTTCCAGGGAATGTTAAATGCGCACATAGAAAGAAAGTCTATGGGACATGGGTGCGCGCCGGAGTTCGAACCTACGACTTTATGTATGAGAGTCGCACGTTGAAGCCACTAGGCCAACACTGCTCGTTCGTCCTCTTAGCAAGTGTTCATTAAGCAGAGACAAAATCCGCTGGTGCCTGTTCGTTCAACAAACATTTTCATGATCACCTTAATGGCTGGAAGTCTTCCACGGTCCGCTTCACAAGACATTTTGTTTTGCGAGCTGTGTAATCGACTCCCGGTGAGAGGGGGGTTACCCGACATCCCTGGAAGAGATAAGTCCTCCAATTGTTTAAAGAAAGAGCACAATAATACTTCGCTCTCAAAGGCTGGCAACGCATCCACTAAAATGGGTTTTTGGGCGTTCGTTTGACTCACTGTTCAACAAAAAAAAAACATATATTTATTTATTAAAATATTTAAAATTCTTTATTTATAAATTATTATTTAATGTCAATAATTATCGTGTATTGAAATTATTGGTGCCATTGCGTCTGTAACAACTCGGCCGGCGAATTCAATACCAGGGTATTAGCGGTGCTGGGGAGTATCGAATTTGCGTGCCGTTTATTCGGTTAATGCGATGCGGATTTAGAATGTTTTGTCTCTCGATATAAACTCACAAACTTTAGATAAAAGCCTGGTCAATGTTGCGGAGTAAGGATGTACTTATTTTAAATGATTAGACACAAAACGTTTTATCTAAGTAAGCTTATGAAGAAAGTACACTTTCTTTGAGTTATCTCCACAGTTTGCTAGTTCGCAAAAGAAAATTACTTGTACAGCGGACCCTGGAAGTCTTCCAGCCATCAAGGTGATGAGGTTAATACGGCTCGTACTGTGATGAAACGAGGTAGGAGGAATCAACCCAAACAACTCTTCTGAACACTCTCCATAGTACACTTTGTAGAATACGCAAAGAGACCCAATGTCTGTTGGAGATTTACAATTTGACAAGCTCTTCGCTGAATTTGGTCAAAAGAAAAAAGCTGGTATTTGGGAGCACCGGCCCAGAGATGGGAGCAGTATTCTATATGAGGACGTCTCTATCTAACTGCCATTAGACTTGGAACACCAATTTTTTCAAGTTATAAAAACTAATAACACATATTTTGTAATAAATGAATGTATATTATGTATTTACCTCTGGTAATGACGTGAAGCGAGAGAGGAATAATGAAAAACTACCCTATATCTGACGGTCATGACAGATATGCGCAATCTGAGCAGTGAATGGAATAGAGTCGTGCTTTGAACTAATACCTTCAACGTTCTATTTATTTTAGTTTTAGAAGGCCAATGGTATAGTTGAGGATTGATATTAGTTTGCGAAACAATATTTTTGAATAATAGCAATCGCTTTCAAAAATAGATTTTAAAGTACTTAATCTAACTCTACGCATATAGATAACCAAGTACACTTATTGATTATTATCAACAGAAAAGATGCTAAATTGACTTCTTTCTTTGAATCTAAATTTACATTTACTACCAGTTCGTAAGTCAAGTACTAAGAGATCCATGACATTTAATAAAATAAATTAATACGTACTTTTATCTAGAACTAAAGTGGAAGTGAAGTGCCTAACAGTCAATTAATGTCGTGTTACAGATCAGCTGAACTTAATTTATGGTTTTATGAAAGTCATGACCTGGTATCGGTTATAGGGGCGGACCTCACATTATCGGGTATTATTTTAGCTATGCTAGGAAGTGAGGAGGCCTGAAGTGCAATGGTCTCCTTCTGTGAGCATGTAATGCTGCAGAAGGAGGCAGCTGAGCGATTGAGGGAGAGGTCCGGGTATGATCGTAGACTGGCCGGTGGTTCAAGGCTGGGGTCTCGACCTCGAGTGGCCCAGAACCGCAGGTCTCGAATGAGCTCTCTATATCGGATATAAGTCCCTTGGGTAGAGGGCCCATCTTAAGGGCGTGTGAAGGGCTGAGTCGTTTTAGTGGGTGGGGTCTCGCTACCCCTCTGAATAGCAGAGGAATTTCAGTATAGACCCAGCTCCACAGTCCCCGCGTCAAGCTCGACATCCTTGACGCGGGCCTGCGTAAGCGCATATTCACCTCATTAAAAAAAATGGTTTTATGAAAGTAATACAAAGAATGAACATTACTTTCATAAAACCATTTTTTTAAAATGAATCAATGAATGAACATTAAATGTTTGACAGACAGACGAAACCCATGAACATTTTTCTATTTTTTTTTGAAATAATTTGAATATTTATAATAGTTATTTTGATATTCGACGAAGGCACAAATCAAGTACCGTGAAAATCATTTTGAAACTTATGAACACACCCCAATTTTTTTGTGTATAAAAATCGTATTTTTTTCATGTTTTAGGAGAAAAGCGTTGAAATTGAATCGAAAGTGTAATAGGCTCCACACATTCCCTGTGCCAGCTCATTACTCCAGCAATAAACGCAGCGTTTCGTGGATGGTATATAATTTGTATCCTTTGATGTTACCACTGAAATTGGGCCGAGTTTAACCCCACCTTCCCCTTTTTATTACGTCCCTCATTTACACCGAAGACAATTTGAAGGTTAAGACGTTATTCTTTTAATAGCAATTAATAAAGTAACTTGCTGACAAATGTTACTATATTCACGCAATCTAATAAGTAAATTTGTACAACTTTGAATAAGAAAACGTAATAATTGACTTATAAGTATTATAAGCACTATAGATTCTTCTCGAGGCCGATTGCCTACTCGCTGGACCGACAAAAAATACCCTTACAGGTTTTAACCATCACCCAAGAACAGAGGCTAGCTGAAGGCAGTGGAGAGTGGAGGAGGTTGTCGGCGCCACTAGCACGACCTACAAAAATGAAGAGCGCAAAAGAAGACTTACTACTACCAAATGATAGGGATATTCATACATGTACCGAGCAAGAATAAACTTTTAAGGAAGATAGTGGTAGTTACATTACGGTGTGATATGCGGCCGGGGATCAGATTAATTAGTGAAGGCACAGCAAATCTTCGGCTATCCATAATCCTCATTGTATCGATACAATCCTATTATTTGCTATTTCATTTGACGTCAAACTTGAATAACATTTATCTTCATTGTTCCACCAACGGGTAAGCTATCGGTATATTTCTTGAGGTAAATGGTACTCGCAGTTTAGAATATATTTATGACTAGAAGATATTAAAAAATATATAGCAGCAGTATGGGAACGAATATTGTGACACGGGAATTTTATATATTAGATAGATATTAGTGGTGCGCGGCAAAATTGCCTTAAAAACGCTTAGTTGTGGAACGACGGACATTGAGGTGCTACAGGTGGAATTTCGTATTCTGTCTAGATGTTCGATGAAGAAACTCAGCTGCTCTGAACACTCTCTATGGTAAATGCAGTAAAAGATATAATGCAACTTGCTTTAAAATAATATCGATACTAAATTCTCTTTAAGTAGTTAGTTAGTTACCCCCGGCAATGAAAAGCTGTGGTAACTAAAAGGTAGTACATGCCACTGCCGGGTACCAGGAGGTCATAACCCGTTAGTAGATTGTGTGTGAATTCATGAACAAAGGCCTTACATCCGATACAGTCTAGTGCGGCGGCTAACGAACAAATATTTGTGTGTCAACCTGATTGTACCAGGCGTACAGATCGCAAATACATCTAGAAACAATTGTTTAATGACAAAAAGTTGTTTTAGTTTCGGGTACGTTTGTATTCTTTTGACTAAACAAATATGCACATAGTGTTTCACAATAAACTAGGACAGTTTATCAATAGTATAATAGTATCTAGTAAGGTTTTTAGTAACTTTTAGTCACGTTGCCGTTGTTTTTTTTATAATATATTTGACATAACAGTATATTTTTCGGTAAAAAGTTCGTAGGTTTCATAAAGTATTAAATTTCGTCCTGACTGGTGGATCCTATAGCCCCTAGATGGGGCAGAGACGTCCACAATGATTCTCCACGCGTTCAGTCTTGAGCCTCGTATTTCACCTCGCTCGATCTCTTTGCATCATCTGCTGTACTGTATGACGCCAGGGACGGCCACACTTTAAATTTCCTTGCGGGTTCCAATCAAGCGCCTGCTTGGGGATATAATTGGAATCTCTTCGGAATGTATGGCCTATCCATTTCCACGAACCAAACAACGTTGCAGCAACGCAACGTTGTTTGGTCTACTGGCTTATCGGTAAATTTTACCTACACTTTTACCCTATGTTTAAAAACAAAATCCCTGAAAATAAACAAAGTATATTGAAGCATCCATAATTTTTCAAGTAAGGAAATGATGTCTGCCTTCTGTGAACTTCAAATATGTCATTTTAATATTTTCGTTTACCCGGCATTCGAAGTCATAAAACATGAGATGAACTATATATCTGACCAACGGAGCTACGAAGGTGTAATTGTTAATAAAGAGTTAAATATGCTCCCAACAATAGAACTCAGTGCACAAAAGCAAGTGACTTTAGGAATAGTTTCGAAATTGAAATGTTTTTGCAACGTGTACACATTCTTTGACAAAGCGGCAAGGTGCCGACAAGCCGGCAGTTAGTTAGCTCAGCCTTTTGTCATCTCTCGATACATGGAATTTACGAACGGACGAAATATCTTTATAAACGGCACAATGGCTGCCCGCAAAGGCTTTGATGGAAAATTGGAAAAATGAGGGAAAATGGGAGGAAATTCCGCTTGGGAGCAAGTGTTTTACTTTACCTAACGTTTTGCGATTATATTGACATCTGTCAAATGACATTCTCAATAGGAGAAGGTGCCATGGTGAGGTGTATTTGATTTTTCGATAATAGCTGTAAGTTTACGGATATATATATGTAACGTATTGGTTTTGCTACAAAGATTATGTCCTCGATTTTATGTAAGTTACATATATTCCAAAGAAGTAAGTTTTAATTGTAGCAGCAAGCGCACTTAATTGCTACACTAGTAACACGACTCTGCACTTAGGTTCTGTGACAGGGATCCTGTTTTCCGGTATATCTTCCCGTGGCTTAATTCTTGTAGTACTTTAAGCAACGCCTGTCTGGGTTCAATTTTAGGAAAAGCATCTCGTTATCATCTAATAACCACTTGCCTTAAAAAGATGTTCAGTGAATAAATACAAAATGTATCTCAAACCTCCCTAATAACTTTTTTGCGACCCTAAGATCTTGGGTGTGATTCTTTCTTTCTTCTTATATACCTTAGCTCCGATTGATAATAAGTGAATACCTATTTGAAATTGCCAGTGTGTGTGTGAAAAAGTGTAGAAACCTATTTGCCTATTATATAAAGTCATATATAAAGTCAATAAATATTTGTATCCAAAGACTGGAACTCCGGATAACGAAATATATACATTTTTGAGTCTCTTTTACAGATATTTTTGTAAACAGGCAAGTGTGTGGTCAAGCTATACTTTATTGTAGATTATATTATGAAAAAGATACATTAAAATGAAGTAAATAGTTTTTCAATTATTAGTTTTTACATATTAATTAATGAAAAGTATTTTCTGTTAATATCGAAAAACCACAACACACACAAAGTAACTTATTCATTTTAAATTATCCATCAGAAATTTTAAATATATATTTTTCGAGCGCCTGCTTGAATTAGCTTAGTCAATGGCGATAGTTACTGTCTGCTTGCCTGCCACGAGTTACACTCAAAACAAGATTGTTATAATATTACATAAAACGTTCGTAACAAAAACACGTTACAAAGCATTAAAACTCGATGTGTATTTAAAAAAATCCTTTCTTTCGTTCAAACAGTTTGATGATCAGAGTAGCTTAGTGGTACCAGGTTTTCAAAACTGTAAGTCAAGTAAGGTTTCTGCAACTAACTAACAATTTTGAACAGAACTTTTTAATTATAGCTAATAATTTCGATAAAGGAACAGTCCTTTAGAATCTAGGATGTCACAGATCAACACACAGCATACAGACACACAGACACGTCAAACATAACCTTTCTCTTTTTGGGTCTGGGGTTAAAAAAGGGAGCACGTAGAAAATAGCGTACAAAGTAGCAAACCTCAAGGTGTTGCAAAAGTTCAAGGACAGCGTTTATTTTAGCTTCAAGACCTGTGAAGAGCAAACAAGACCTGTGTAAAGCACAGGCTTCACTTCCTTGAAAACCAGTACTTTTAAAACAAAATTCGTAAAATGGAAAAGTAAAGAAATGATAAATTATAGTAATTTTATACGGTCTCAAAGCTCGCGTTTATCGTCCAAAGTACACATTCCATTTGTAAGTTTACGACAATAGAAAGACAGGTACAACGAGTGATTTAATGATTTAGTGATAAGCCAGAAGAATATACAAAATTTTATATTTAAAAACTTTTTTCTACTAAACTAATGGTACTAGCCCGTTTCATCAGGTCTCTTTTCAAACATCTGTTACTATGTAAACATTTATATTGGATGTGAAATTGATTGGATTGTAACAGTATAGTAATAAAGCAATGTACATTAAATCCACTTTTATGAATTATTTTCTAAATTGTTAAAGTTTTGATCAAATGTTAGGCTGTAAATTTAAACAATGAAAAGGCTTTTATAAGACATTACTTAATCAAATAGATTGGTTAAAATAAAAAAAATGGTGCGTGTACTTATGTACGTGCGTAAGAAAACTCCTTTATTTGTTTAAAAGGTACTACAAATGTCATTATGGTCATTCAAAATTCTTGGTATAGCTGCTAACGTCACGCATATTCTATTTCTTTTTACTTGTAGATTGTCTTATTCCCATCTCGCTCGCGCACGCTCAGCGCCCATAATGATAATTTTGTGTCACGGTGCGCGCGCATCGTAAAATTTCACTCTCATAAATTTTTCATAACGCGCCTAAAGAAGTATAAGATTTTATTATTAATAAGTACTTTTTGATATTAATAATATAATACTTTTTGAAGTTATACCTCTACCCCCCCCGTGAAAGTTTCGCTATGATATGACATTTTACTTAGAACCCCTATGTAGTGGACTGTTCGCTTTTAGTTTAAGTACTAAATAAAACTTAATTTTTAATGTTTTCTTCTTTCTCATTCTTAAACTACATCAGAGTTCATAGAATAAATAGAAAAAACTCAAATTGGTGCAGGCAAAAGATAATAATTTTATGAGAAGAACTATAGGCTATGGAACATCACGCTGCGACAGATAGGTAAAACAATAATTAAATAAAAAGTAAAAAATAAATGAAACTACGTCCAGAGCCCTTGTTGAGTATTTCTAGGATGTTCATAAAGCTAATTATAATATCAGAAAAGAGAGGTTCCGATGCTTTTACCTTTATAGTGCTAATATAATTAATAGGAATTGTATTTCGGCGAAATATCAAATCGAGTGGCGCTTATCGGGTTCTTGGACTCCATTTGCATTTTCTTTAATAATTTAACTTTATACATAGTTTTCGTTGACCCCTGGCGGTCGCGATTCTGTATCTGACACGCCATGTCGATGTGTCATCGATCTAAGATATGTCGGTTTCCTCACGAGGTAACGTTGCTCCCAAATACAATGTCATCAGGAACTACTTCCAAACTATAAATATATATTTTATTTACATTTTCTTAACCTACAAAGTAATTATAAAATTATAAAAAAATATTAAAAAGAAAATCAAAACAAATTTTAAAAAATGTGAGCCGTCACGGGACGCCTGGCAGATGTGAAACATCGACATTATTTTGTAAAAGTAATATGCAGAAAAGAACAGATTGATAAAATTGAAAAAATATTACGATTTTTTTTCCAGATAACGATGACTATTTATTGAATAAACATTTATTTTCATTGAATACAAAAAATTTCGAATTTATTTCAAATCGTGACTACTTAATTCGTTTAATCAGTGACTTCGAAATACATACACCGTACACACTACTGCATATAGACTGTATATATATACCATCATATGCGTGGCGTCGCCACGGCATGCGTCGCCACGCCAGAAATCGATTTTACGTACGGATAGAGATGATTCACATCAAAACAGGCAAATACATATATTAGCCAAAGAGATTTTATTACAAGTTTGGTTCCTGTGGCAGTGTACAGTGTACTTTTAACGCTGGCTGCATTTCCTCGCTGTATTGCGATACTTATTCGTTGAGTCAGGAAAGTGCTAGGCTCTGGGGTCACCGGTAGGTACTATCTACTAGACACCAACTAAAATTTTTAATAAGCGCCTGTGCACTTGGCCGAAGAGTCGCCTCACCTCAAAGGGAACAAAATCGAAGTTGAACTGTAAATTATATTTTTTCATAATATAAGGAACCAAGACAACCCTTTAAGGTAAATAATACATAAAAACACTAAACTGTGTATTGTAAGGAAAAACAGACATAACAAAAGTATTACTAACGCCGTAGCTTTTTATAAAACAACGCCCATCAGCGTCTTGTCAGCGAAAAAAACAATTTTAATCTCCATAATGTGGGAAGATGCTTTTACAATAGACGGTTACGATTAAAAGTAAACACATTTAAGAAATTTATTAAGCTGCTATGTTCTTTGTTATAATCGGGTTATAGAATAGTTTTAATAATAACTGAAACGCACAAATCCTCAAAGGCTGTACTTGCGAACCTTCTGGCAATGTGAGTCCATGGGCGGCGGTATCACTCAACATCAGATGAGCATCCTGTAACTTAAAAAATCGGAATAAAACGTTCCAATCACGGGACGCAAATCGATAAACATGTTATATGTAAATATTTTTTTGTATAATGGCATGAGCTCAGATAAATAAACGAGCTTTTATATTGCCATGATTGCCAACTAACATTGCCGAGCTTAGAAAAATAGCAAAGCTAATCTAAAATCGTAAAGTATCGTGTCGGCTGTTCTAAATAGTGTATCATTCTTCATTCACGTCTGTCTTGCGAGGCTCATGATATACGCGCTTCATATTACGTGTTCCGACAAACGGGAGGAATTTGCTCTTTTAGGGTCTTCTAAGCAAATTCTCAATGTTTGAACATAATGATTACATTGTATATAGAAAATAAAAGTCGTAAAGTTGTGTGACTTTTTTTCTTTCTCGAATATTAAAGTTAGGTTTGTTATTTCTATTCTTCCTGAAAATTATTTTAAAAAGTCCATTCCAAATAAATTAAATGATATTTATATAAATGAAATAGTACATTGTACATCCATATTAATTAATTAAAATTTCACTTTTAATGATTTTATCTGGTACAATTAATTCTTGCAGAAACTTTAAATATATCACGAAATTTGTGAAACGTATTCTAGCTTCGTAGCAGGTCTACGGCGTAGTTTATATCTACAATATGCTAATCATTGCATAAATTGTAAAATGAAGAAAACAGCGTGGTAAACCATCCTAGGCTTTTAATAATAAATATATTTGCTTTTACTTAAAAATGTTATTAAACCCGTACTTTTTAGGGAATTAATTGGAGTTAATAGTATCATGGTGTCTATTAAAGACAACGTCTACTGTATATTTATAACAAATAATTATGTCCATTACATACAGAACGTTTTCTATATAGACTGATTTATGCTTGGCTAAATGATTCATCTTTTTTATGACACAACTTTTGAACGATTAAAGTGTAGTTGGATGTAATTTACGACCTTTCGACCTCCGCCATTCTCGAGATACGTTCAAAATATCATAATGCGGTTATGACTTGGAATTGATTTTATTACACCAAATACTTTTTACAGCTTTGTAATACATTAGAATTTAAAACGAAAATTATAATTTTTCTATTAAACGCCGAGGATGCGAAAGAGATGAAATAGAAGAATAAAATAGAAACTTTTCACTAATTGTATATTTAAAGAAGTTATAAAAAAGAATTACATTTTTAATGCAATACCTAATTTTAAAAGCTTGGTTTAAATTTTTATGTCAACAGTAATATCGCACATATCTTAAATTACGCGTCACGTTGTTTGTCCGCTATGGACTCCTAAACTACTTAACCGATTTTGATCAAATTTGCCCATCGTGTGCAGTTTGATCTAACTTAATTTATATAGGATATCTTAATTTATACCCGAATTATTGCATATTATTTGTTTATTATTTGACAGTCACAATTCTATCAGATGGCGCTGTGTTGAAAGTACCAACGTTTCACCTAAGCTACAATTTAATGGCATAACCATCAAAAAAGGGTGATAGACCCCATAACTGGTGTTCTCCTTCCGTTTCCCTTGAATAGTTTACTACTATGTAATATAACAAAAACCTTAGCCATAGCAACGCTTGGCCGAGTCTGCTAGTTTTCATATATAGTTTAATTTTAAATGAGGCTTTATAGGAATATGTCCACATTCTGTCCGTGACCCAACTAGTCGTTACATACTACTCATTCATAATGTTATTACATATAAGCAGATATTTTATATTCTCATCACCCGCATACATTTTATGACTGACTCGATTTCCATAATAATAAAATTCAAGGATATTTTATTTTTATGGAGTGCTAGGATCATGTGATCTGAAAGAGTTCCAACTTGTAAATAACAATTCTCTATATTTAATAAGCAAATAAAAATAACTCAGTGGCGCTACAACCTTTTTAGGTCTGGGCCTCAGATTTCTGTATCTGTTTCATGATTCGTGCCTGACGCACGCCGTCGACTTTTTGGATCTAGGTAAGCCGGTTTCCTCACGATGTTTTCCTTCACCGTTCTAGCGAATGAATGCGCAAATAGAAAGAAAATCCATTGGTGCACAGTCGGGATCGAACCTACGACCTCAGGGATGACAGTCGCACGCTGAAGCCGCTAGGCCAATTTGCTCATATTTAATAAGTAAGATAATAATTATTTTGTTAAAAAGATGTCAAATGGTTTTTCCTGAAATATCACGACGGAAGTTTTAACAGAATTAGAATTACAGAAAGGCGATAGCTTTCAACGTTATATATACAAAGGTTTTTTTAAACTCGGTAAACTATCATCGCATTGATTACTATTAACAAGAGAAAACTTATTAATTCCCTAACGCTCCGTGAACAATAATTTCTTATAAATTCTTGTCAAGTCCAGCCAAAGTTCGTCAAGTAAGCCGAACAGACCTCGGGGACAAACTTGGATGGAGTTCGCGACTTAACGATAAGACGAGTTATTGTTATGAACTACCGTTTTGTTATGCGACCCTGGTACATTCAGAGTAGTTTATAACCGTGTCCGTTCAACCAATAAACTAGAATCGCTACGGAGTTTATGCTATCCTAGTAACTAAGAAACTTTATTAATCTTTACAGAGTTTTTCGGAATAATTTGCAGCTGAGCTTCAGCATCGGACGTCAAAGCAGAATACCATCCGTATCACCTTGACGTCTGTCGTTTCACAACTAAGCGTTTCTTAAGGCAGTTTTTGCCGCGCACCACCACTTTGTGGAACCAGCTGCCCACTGAAGTACCAATTTGGCTTAGGGCCCTTATAAGGTCGCATTAACGCACTTGCGAGCCTTCTGGCAGTTCGAGTGTCCATGAGCACACTTAACATCAGGTGAGCCTCCTGCCCATTTGCTTCCTGAACATAAAAAAAACCTCTTTCAGGTCAAGGTCATTTATATAATTAGTCAGTTATTTACTTTTTGATGCTGTTTACTCTTGCATAAACTCTTGTAGAAACTAAGTCTGTCTCTGTCTGTCTTTTAGCGTTATTAATAATAACATTTTTAATTATTCCTTTATCTTATTTTTACTCCTGAACTTCAATCAACAACTCTTCTTCAGTCTTCTGCACAGCAAAAACATCCAACTTGAAGTATGACTTCAAAACTTAATCTAAATCTAAGAATTTGCACAGTAAGTAAGTAGCAGCTGCTATATATAAAAGTGTCTCGGATCTAAATTCAATTCTTCGCGGCTGAGTCTATTCATCGCACTTGTAAACTGGGAAAACCTGGCTATGTTACATAAGCGTTCTACAATTTTTGTATAAAGCCTTTCTGCAACTAATCAATGATAAATTCAAAGAAAAGAAGGAATAATTAATACTTTTAAATAAAAGTACTGCAAATCTTTAATTCAGCTTTATTTCCTCTTTTAATTAAAAGTATGATACGTTTAATTAATAGGAGCACGAATACAAACTTTGCTCCTATTTAGATTTCAGGCGTTTAGTTTTTCATAGAATTTTGGCTCTTAGGTCATAATAATATAGATTAATTTCCTTTCGACCCGAAAAAGGTTCGTTAATGAACTGATCTACTACTGATTGTGTGGTTCGGGGTGTAATTTGGACTTTTAAACTTGGATTACTATACATAATACATTTAGTAAACCCTCACATTCCAGACCTTTTTTTTAAAATTATTATCGCATAAATTAATAAAGCCAAACTTTTTCAATTAAATTAAAATAACGTTATAAATGAACGACTTTATTTTAGAAAAATAACTAATTATCTCCTTATGTGTCTGAAAATTTTAATTTTTTACACTGTGTAACAACTTTTCATTGGTTCAAATCGTATATATTGTAATGTAAATCAATGAAGTGCCTAAATACTAACATTACAAAACTACTTGCAGTTTTGTATACTAATTTAGAATCAGGTTCATAATTATTATGAACGTAACTTATGTCATCTAAAAAAAACAGCCAGTAATCTGTAAAACGTCACCTTTTGCAATCATCAATCTTATCTCTATCACTATTAGATACCTAAAAGTGTTTCCAATTCCCAATATTCCCGTATACTCTCGATAGATCAAATTTATCTTAAAATGAGAATTGAGCTTAAGCCTTTGATACCGAATATATTGATTTGGCGGAGATTAGTGCCTTTGTCAAAATTAGCATTCTGATAGCCCTAGTGCGATTGAATGCAATTACACAACTCTATTCAGCCCTCGCTCTACAGCCTTAATGCGCCTTTTAGTGGCCTAGTCCGCCTGAACACGAATGGAAATCTAATGCAAATGCATTTTTAATTATCACCGTTAGATGAGAAATGGTTAACGTAGACTTAGAGGTGTCTATGGGAAAGCGGTAATTATCGTGAGTGATAAATATTCGTATTTGTCACAGTATTGTTAACACCGTTGAAGTACAATAGCTATTCTAAATTGCCGATAAATTGTGATCCCTAACATACTGACATCTCATAATTTGACGGTTTGTCTTCGACGACGTTTTGGTTTTTGGAGTAGAAAATAGCATTTACGCTAATACAGTAGATTAGCAAGAAAGAATTTAATGGTCCTGTTACCAGATTGGATTTACAATAAAACTGTGAAGAACTCGGTCGACATTTTCATTAACCGTTAATTTATTTGCTATTATTATTATTTTATTTATTTCTACATAATTATGTATTTACAGTGTATATTCGTGGATGCTTTGCGGACCCATGCAAATTTCGTCAATACAAAGAGTCCCTTAGTAAGTTGTGTGCTGCGATATTGCGGGCTACTCGATTGTGAGGAAGTTGCATGGATCTGGTTAGCGCTGCGCCCTCTTAAGTTCTCATGTCATTTTCACACATGTCTATATATCCTCGATAGATTGTCCTTCTTGTAACGTGATTTTGCTCTCAAAGAGCAAAAAAAAACTATTGATGACGGGGTTAGACCGTACAACTGACTTTTTTATAACAATATGTATATTATGCTTTAATTTAAAAGTAGCACAGACACCGGGTCAGAAAGAGGCTTCAAGGTACAGAATTTGACGTCTAAAACAAATGAGATTAAGTGAATGGGACATAAAATTAAAAAGTGGCATCAGGACGTCTCATTAACTTCGCCGACTAGAATTAAACGTTAACCGACTTAATGAATGGAGCGCACCTACATTGTGGAATATTTGGATATGGTAATTTAATGATTTTAAAGGGACTACTTAGTTATATAGTAGTACAAATAGGAAGGAAAACAAAGTATAAATGCATATCGTAATAACTACGAATCGTAGATTATCAGTGCTTTCAAACACATGAAAGTTCTTGTAGTTGCATTAAATCTACAAAATAATTTTTTTCTAATTATTTTAATTAAAATATGGGACGCTTTGGTATGGGATGCTACTTGTGTACGTTTGCCCCGTCACAAGTCTCGGACAAGAACGAAAGCTAAAATTAAAGCAGAAATAAACGGTTAAAATTAAAGTCGTACCTCTAACTTTAAATTGTTACCCTTTGGAGTAGAGACTCTTGGACCGTGGAGTTCAAGTGCACAGGTACCAGATAAAGATTTAAGTTGGCACCTGATGGATAATACAAGTGACCCCAGAGCTGGTGGTTTCCTCGCTAACGAATAATTATCATAAAGAAGGAAATACTGCCAGTGCCACAGGAATTAAACTTTTAAATTTGTTTTAGTTTTACTCATCCATTTTTAATTATTATAAGTAGATAGATTAAGAATACTGTAAATAATGTATATTTGCGTGCTGGAATTAAATATTTTTAGTTATTAAGAAATGTAAAACTAAATTGTTATAAGAATTTAATTTAAACAGTTTCAAATAAATAATACCATGAATATAATAATGTTTGTTATTTATAATAGGTTATTTTGGAAAAACGCCACATCCACACCTTCATAATCAGGGTATACTCATCAAGGGTGCCTATTGTGCCTGTAATGGGTCCGGTAAAAAAGGGCATAATCCAAAATAAAGCGACCTATTTGTGTCTTTGTTACAGTTGCTGACTTCCAAAATTCACCAGGATTATATTTAGAGTTTTCCTTCTCGCTTTCTATTATTTAAAATGATAATTCAAAACCTACAAATAATATTGTGTTATAATTTTTATTGGTACGAAATATTAAATGTATTTAGTATAAAAGGTTTGCTTCTCGAGGAAATTTCATTTGAAACCCACAAATTAACATACAAATTCTATAAAGAGGATTATCAAAATATACGTTTAAGTGTTTTCGCCCTCTAATTACATTATGCTACGGTTACAAGTACTTAATTTTCCTTTTTTAAGTCTTTCCAGATGGCTATTGTGGCTTTAACACATGTCTAAATCTAATAAGCGATAATATATATATAATATCATATTTATCTATTAAGTAATAAAGTAATTAACCTAACGGGTCATCTTCTTTTGACGGAATAGGCAAACACGCAAGTAGGTCACTTTAATCAAGTGCTATCCACCGCCCAGGGTCGCCTGTATCGTCGGGGGGTTTACGTGTGTGTTGCTGTCCTTTGGGTACGTTATTTTCCTTGAAGGGTCCTAAGTCGTATTGGTTCGAAAACATGTATCTACTGGCAACTGGTTTCTCAAAGAGGAAAAGAGCGCGGCAAAGAGTGCTGCAAGGACTGGATGGAATTTCGCATTCATCCTCGACGTCCGATGAGGACACTTCAGCGCTTCTTCAGCGCTCTCCCTATGCTGTATGCGGTAGACGATGCTGAGGGAACCAAAATCTCTACGCAAACCAAAGCCAAGCTAGGATGGCAGAGTTAAGTGCTTGTCACAGGCACGGGGGTGTTAAAACACCGACACATCCCAACTTAGCGCTACAATTGATCATTTGTTTAATAAAATCACAGGGACGTTATTTTTTCAGACCCGGCTTTGAATTTGTCACGATAATGACAAATTCAGCTGAAGTGACAAGCACAAATATGCCATCTGCATTGTATTTTCAGAATATAAAAAAAAACAAAATTCAAAATCAATCATTAATTTAGGTAAGACAATGTAGAGTTATTAACGTCAATAAAGAAATTCATGTTAAATGCCTTTAATTTTACATTTACTGCCAGTTCTCAAATCAAGGGCGTAGAAAGGACGAAAAGAACCGGCAATAACCTCTCCGCCACTCTTTTTAATCGCCAAGTTTTTTGGTTTACCCAATGTTTGTAAGGTAATCAGCAGGAGGCGTGTTGGAAAAGGTACAATTTAATATTCAACGTAATTCTTACCTCATAGAATGTCTACCATACTTTATAAAATATGTAGACATGGTAATATCTTTACGGTTTAAGATACCTCGGAACGCATAAATTACTAACTACGGTGTTCTCGATAAACAGAAGGATTTTGAGTTGAGCTTATCACGCGAAAGCCTCGGAATTAATTAAAAATCGCGAGCCTCCAACAGGCATTGTTTACTAACAGTTGACAATGGAATAAATCGCTTAGTAAGATGAACCAGTGGCCCTTTCTGGGATCTGCTTTCACCATGCTTTTAATTTTAGTAGTTTTTGTCACGATTTCCTTTATACTAGAACAGTATGTGTCAATTGCGTGTTCTAGATTCTAGGTACGTTGAAAATAAATTTATAATAATAATAATTTATTTATTTTAGCATTATGTTAGCTAACACTATTTATTCCACTTGCCACCTCGAGGGATAGTAACTACTAACATTTAAAACTTCCATTGACGACAAAAAATTTGTTTGTATTTATTTCATCGTAAGTCTTATTTTTAAAGGTTTCTGCTTGGTTAAGTTCTGCTTAGACCGTACCAACCAGTTCCTGTATTTATAACAACCTAAATCTGTGATAAACAACCTTCGAGACATTTCGTACACTTGTTCCACGACATATTTTTTTCTAAATATATCATGTCACTTACAAAATAAATAGCGAACTCGAATAAGGATGTAGATAATTTTATTATGAGCGCCTTAAATTAATTCCCACTGTTCCAAATAGATCTGTATTTCGAGGTGTCAGTTGTCATAGCGGATTGATAACGTCGCGACGGATTACCACTTTGGTAAATTAAAAAACTTATCTCGACGAGTTTTATGATTTCACAGTACATTTTGTTTAACATCCAATTATTACCGAATATTTTTTAATTACCAATGATTTTGACCAATTAAAAAAGGAATTTCTTTGCTTCTTATTACATTAGGGATGTTCTTACTTCACATTTAATCTTTGAGTTTTTATTAATACTGCAATTACTATTTTATTATTACCTACTTCAGTTTCTTGAAAAAGTACCGACTTTTGAATATCGAAACATTCACAAAATAACTATAACAACTTTTAACGGAAAAACTACTCTTTCACGTGACGGCAACTTGACGGCATTACTCAATTGATTGATGCCAAAAGTGAGATAGAGTGGCCATCATTTTCCCCAAAGAATGATAAACAGAAAATAATATATGATAACGACTGAGAGCAATCATCATAAATACATTAATATTGAAGTCTTCTTCTAACAAACTAGTCATTAGCATGAATTTAATTTTATTACGACTAAACAAATATACAGTATTTAAAATTGTTCTTAGCCTACAATTAAAATTTAATATATAAAAAAGTTTGGCCCCTGTGGCAGTGTACCTTTAACGCTGGCAGCATTTCCTCGCTGTATTACGATACTTATTCGTTGAGCTTATTATTTAATTAGCGCCTGTGCACTTTAACCACACGGCCCACGAGTCTCTATTCCAAACGGATCAAAATCGAAGTTGGAGGAAACACTTTTCTAGGGCAGGCGGCTGAAAAACCGTTTATTATTTTCTGCTCTGCGGGCGCCCCATCTTTTTTGCTTGTCCGAGGGAGTTGTCCACACAAGTAGCATCCCATACCAAAGCCAGTCCCATCCTCCAAGGGATTAACGTCATCACATCCGGCCGCTAAATGTTATATTTATATTAGGTCCTTACATATGAAATAGGCGTATTTCGTACTGGCCACTTTAATCACGATGTTCTCCTCTTTGGTAAGGAATTCCAAATTCAAATTTCTACAGCTATTTACTCATGTATTTGTGCTTCGATGACCGTCATTAATTTGTTTTTTTCTTCTATTTTTTACTTTTAACTTAAAGTATCGCATTATTTACGAGTACGAGTTCCGCCGTGGCACTAGTGCTGCGGAAACGACTCGAAGGGTGAATGATGTGTATGGCGGTCATGTTGCAAAAGAAAACACAGTTCGTTTTTGGTTCCAACGTTTTCGTTCTGTAAAATTTCGACCTGCAGAACAAGCCCCGTGGACGGCCTGAGACCCAAGTTGATAATGAAGTATTGAAGGCTATTGTGTAAGCGGATCTATCGCAAACCACGTCCACTGCAGGCTGCGGTGTTAGTGATGAAACTGTTTTAATTCACTTGAAGCAAATTGGGAAGATTAAAAAGCTTGAAAGATGGGTACCTCACGAATTGACTGAAGCAAACCGCGCGTCGCAAACGCGCGTCGACTGCTGCGTTACATTACTGAACAGGCACAATAATGAAGGTATTTCAAACCGAATCATTACCTGTGATGAAAAATGGATTCTTTACGATAATCGGAAGCGCTCAGCGCAATGGTTGGATCCTGGCTAGCCAGCCAAATCCTGCCCTGTTTGGTGGACTAGTGCCGGTATTGTTCATTGCAGTTTTCTCAAATCTGGCCAGACTATTACGGCTGATGTCTATTGTCAGCAATTGCAAACCATGATGGAAAAGCTAGCGGCTAAACAACCTAGGCTGGTCAATTGCTCCACGCCACTGCTACTTCACGACAACGCTAGACCACACACTGCACAACAGACGGCTACCAAATTAGAAGAGCTTCAATTGGAATTGTCTAAGACATCCTCCGTACGCAACCTCCCCGGACCTTGCTCTAACAGATTACCATTTTTGAAATAGAAATTTGGACAACTTCTTGCAAGGGAAAAAAATATAACTCTCTGATGGGGCAGTCCAAATCGCCTTCAACGTTTTTTTTTAAAGGGATCAATGAAGAACTACCTGTGAGATGGCAAAAGTGCATAGAAAACAATGGTTCATACTTTGATTAATTAAATAAATTATATTTAAAAATATTAGACTTTTTGTTCCTCCCATACAAAACGCCAATTTCATGTGTAAGGACCTAATATTATAATTTTCCACATATTGTAATTATGTAATAAATTAAATTTTATATAAATGAAATCACTTTATTAGCAATTCGAATGCCAACTCATTTCGGAGTCCATCAAACTTTTGAATCAGAAAAATATAAGGAATATCTTAAGAAATAAACATCATATTCTCCCTAAACGAAGAAAAAAATAACAAAGTCAAGCCAGTGTCGGCTCGAGACCGAGCATAACGTTGTTTCGAGTAACTATCGAGAATTTCGAGTGTTACTCAAGTTTTTGTACTTGTTAGTGTTAGTTTAATATGTCAGTACAAGGTTATAAAAAATAGGTCAGTGCTTTTCCAATGTTTTTAAAGTTCTTAGTAATACTCCTTTTGGCGCGTTAGGAAAATGATGAGAGTAAATTTATAAGATGCGCGCGCACACCGTCACAAAAAACCAACACCCGGAGTATCTGTTTAAACGGTGGTAAAACTGTCTGGGCCGCTAGTTGGCGCTTGCTCTGTTTTATCGACAAGTTGCATTGTCTGTCATGGCGTAGTGTTTTTCAGAGGCGTATTTATTTAAACCAAAATAATGATTCTATATGAAAACCCGTTCCAATGTGATAAATACATAGTGTTTATTGTAAAATATCTATATATGTGATTAATACATATTATATCGTTTCGATTGGAAGTGACCATTAAAATGGACAAGAAAAATGCAACTCGAAGAGGAAAACGTCCCTCTAAAGTACTCAAAGAAAATTATTACGCCAAAGAAGTATAACTTCTAACACCGGTACAAAAGTACACACACGATTTTTTAATAACTAACGTGTTATATCCAATTAGTGTTTTTATAGATATTATTTTTACGTAGATTTATTGTTATTTTTACGGTTTATAAGACTTCTTAATAAGTATTTTTTCTTTAACCGCAAGTGAAATCGATAGACATTGTTTGCATAATTGTGCTGGTTTGTCCCATGACACATATGCATACAAATAAGTTTATTCAAAACTATACAAAAGTTATGCCGATATTCGTGCAGCATAAGAATGTATGATAAAGTCGCGAGTATTACTAATATTACTCTTTCCTACCTTTCCTTCACAACGTCGCTTTCACAGTAAAATCCGAAATAAAATGCAGATCAAAAAAGAGTATTTGTACTCTTTGATGCAGTGGTCTCGATTTATTATGAAAAGCATTTTAAAATGTTATCTGTTTTTAAAATAACGAACAAGGTGAACTATTTTTTGACAACTACACAGATAGTTAAATACTGGATATGTTGGTCGATAGTTAATTTAATATTTTATTGTACTGTAATTTTGTTTTATATATTTTATTAACGTTATATGATCGGCTCTATTATATACAACTAGGGAACACTATTTCATTGTTAATTTTAGGTCGCACGTAATATATCGTTAAAAATTAAAAAAAATAACTATTTATAGCTGTGGGTCGTAGATAGATTTCTGGCACTGCGTTTTTTATTACACTTGGTTGTACATAAATTGGTTACACATATAATAGAGGGGCAATCGAGCCTATGGGACGCCTAAAAAGGACAGTCATCGCAGCCCATAGACATTTTAGTCACCCATTTTAGTGGATAAGTGGCCGGCCTTCGAGGTAGGATTATAGATACTCTTTCTTTAAACAATTGGAGGTCGTATCTCCCAAGGTAACCCCCACCGGGATTCGATTCCTCACTTCGCTAGGTCGCAAAAGAAAGTGTCTTGTAAAGCGAACCGTGGAAGACTTTCAGCCATCAAGGTGACGCTGATGAAATTTTGAATTAATACGGCTCGTACGGTGTTGAAACGTGGCAGGAGGGATCAACCTAAACAAGTTTTCAGAACATTCTACATAGTACTTTTTGTAGAATACGCATAGAGACTTTTTACTAAGCAAGACTTCCACGCACAACAACGTAGATGCTTCGTAGCTTCGACCTTCAGAGTGCTACAGTCATCGTAGCACTCGTAGCTCCATTGACTTATAAAGTACAATGCACTTGAAGAAATATCGCGTGCTTCAACAAAGTAGATAAAATCCAGTCAAGTACACCTCTTTGTGCAACAGTGAAATGGCTTAACAAGACATATTGGCAGGTTACATTCGTTAAAATTCATATTTTGTGTGATTTTAAATTTGTCTTGATCAAAGGGAATATATGGACAAAACATTTGTTATGGAACAGGGAATATATTGTTCGTTTAAAAACTAGACTTATTACCGACTGTGTCTTCGTTTACGATAGTAGTAGTAGTAGTAGTGTGGACTCAATTTCCGCATTTAGAAGCTCATTTGGTCCGTTATAAAGATCTGCCCAGAAACTGACAAGTTTACTGGGCACTTCGGAGGCTTCACGGAGCGACCTAACTGATGCGAGGATTTCTGTTCTTTAGGAAGCCACAGCCACGTATTCCAGGATATTTTTTTTTTATTGTTGGCATTAATGTGGGCAGACGGGCAGGACGCTCAGTAGCCTTGCGATTCTATAACTCACTTTTCAAAAGAATGCTAAATCATAAAATGACTGCTTCACGACTGATTTGAGAGTTACCGCCGATGCGAAAACCGCTGTGTGAGTTCGAAAAGTGAGTTACAGAATCGCAAGGCTGATGTTAAGTGATACCACCGCCGATGCACTCGCACTGCGAGAAGGCTCGCAAGTGCCTAGTGACACTGAAATATTAGTTTGTTGTTCGTCTTTTTGCTGTTTAACGCCATCAGCACAGGCCCTGTCAGATACGTATTATATATATAAGCTGTGTGAGCCTAAAAGTGTATGTTGATGTTGAGAACATGAGAGAATGCGGTGGCATTACGATAGTAAGTATGTTGCATTATCAAAGACCTGGTGTACGTACGCCAGTAAAGGATATGTCTGTATATCTTTTCATTATGTACAGTATTAGAATGGTTACGATGGTGTTTCATTGACTTAAATGTCGTACGCGTCCTAAACAGGAAACATAAACTTTAAAGCTCAAAAATTTACTTTTAACAGCCATTAAATATCCCCTAATCCTTTTAAAGCACAGCTTTGGGACAAAAGCTACCCAATATAATAGTATTTGATCCATCCGAATTGGGCTCAATTTCGCATTTAGTTAGTGCAATGTTATACTAAATGGGGCCATTGAAGTGAGCCGAAGCCATCTAGATCAAGTGTCGGTGGTAAGCCAATTTCGTGTTAAGATTAAAAGCTAAACTATTATGTGACGCTATGAGCGAGGTATACTGTCCTGCCAGTTTAAGGGCTTTTTAATCGGTAAGCTAAAATTTTCGGGCAATTTGGTGTTATTTTGCTCATAGGAAACAAATCATGTTTGCTTATTCCGTAGACATGGAAAACATGGTAGTACCTACATACATTTTAAATTTGCTTGTATACACATATATAATAGAATTAATTTTTTTTATAGTATAGGGAGGAAACGAACCTTTGGGTCACCCAAAAAGGGCAGTCATCGCAGATCATGGACACCCATTTGAGGGAGGAGTAAACTCTTTCTATAAAAAATTAGAGGACGTATCTCCCAGGGAAGATCCCCACCGGGAGTCTATTACACAGTTTGCAAAGGAAAGGGTCTTGTGAAGCAGACCATGGAAGGCTTCCAGCCATCAAGGTGCTCTTACACTTCTCTTTATAATAATGGCCTTAAAAATGGCCAGGACGGCGACGGTGATAGCAACGATCTAGCCTTGGCTTATTGTATTGGCATATGAATTGACTAAAGCCCACAAATTTCCAATTCCAATAGTACCAATACAATTTCCAGTGCATATGTATGTTTAAAATAGTCTATCACCATACGCATTTGCTGTTCGGAATATTTTAAGTAAAAGTACATTGTGTATGTTTGTCACGAATAATATTCGCTAATCCAACATAGGACGTGACATTGCGGATCGGGTGACGCACAGAACAACGTACAATAGAGATATTATTTATACACAACTGTTTTTTTTAAATACTTTTTAAAGTAAGCAACGAGGTTCTGTTAGAATGGAAACACATATATTAGGCATTTGGTTAAAGAATTTAATGATTCACATTCTGGGTTTCAATTGCCGGTATGACATTTAAAAAAAAACATTATTTATTTGAATTTTTAAAGGCTTTTTTATTGTTATTTCTATTTGTATAATCCATATTATCTCAAAACCCGTGTTAATATTAATAACACATGAAAAAACTAATAACTTCAATGGTCAATGAAATAATAATTAACGCCAGTCAACATTACATATAATTAACAACTAAAACCTTGAATTATATTAAAACTATAAACTTGTAATAAACGACTTTATCTCTAATTTGTATTTTCTTTAGAGTAAGCCTCGCTCTTACAAGGAAATAATAACCTTTGTTTTCTCGGAAAATTATGATTAAATTTTCAAACATTAACATACGATTTCTGAGAATGAAATCCTGTAATTTCTGTTATAAGCTTAATGAATTCAAAGCTGAAGCAAAATAGAAACAATGGTAATAATCAATAAACACCCAAAAGCTTCTTAAGACCCACTCAATTGAAATTTGCATAATCGTCTTATATTTTGCACTCAAATATAAATAGATATTAAATATACTTTAAGGAAAATAAGCAACAGAAATAGAATATTAGCGCAAGCTGCAAACTTAATGCTTAAATACAATCTTTTTTTAATTTTCAATTAATCACCTTTTTGCACAGAACATGAACCGCGTAATGCTTTCAAGGCAAAGGCTCGAAGTTTTGAGATATTTACGATGAATGTAACATAATAAATAATTAAATTGCTTTTAATTATAATTTCACATATGCAAACTAGTTTGAATCTGGCATTATTTTTCATCTATAATAATATGTACACTATGCTTATAAGTAGTACTTTTATAGAAAAAAGTTTTTTTTAAAAACAAAAGTATGTCTATATTTCTATGGAGTTTTGAGATATTTATCGATGAATGTAACATAATTGAATAACTAAAAAATGTAACATTTTTTGTTTTATAAATTTTTTTATGAGTGGCCCCCATTTCTTATCCACCTTTTTTGTGGCACCCTCTTCTCCTTCTTCCCCTGGGATCTTCCGATGTAGTTGTAGTTAATGGATCAATATATCACGCAGAAATGTCAAGCACGATTTAAATATTCAATTTATGAATTAAAAATATTATTTAACAAGTAACTTAAGCATTGAACATCAATTTTCAAGATGGTCACAACCTACTTTTGCGAGCCCTCTTTGGCCAGTATATTATTCTCTGTAGTTTATTACTCTGTTGAAGTATCACTTTAACCGTGTAACCGTTGTCACAGTTTGTCAATATGGCAGCGAACGGACGCACACTCTCTATTAATATAGAGTATCGTATCACATCAACTGAATATATGTATTATAGTTATGATTAACTGTCTCACGTTGTTGTTCATAAGATACAGTATCGTCATCGGATATCAAGGCAGAATACGAATTTCCACCCGTATCACCTCGACGTCCTTCGTTCCACAACTGAGCGTTTTTTAAAGCAGCTTTTGTGCACCACCACTATGTAGAATCAGCTGCCCACGAACGCACTTGCGAGCCCTCTGTGCAATGGGTGGCGGTATCACTTAACATTAGATAAGCCCGTTTGCCTCCTGATACATAAAAAACATACTTCATGTTAGGGAAGTCGTAGACACATACTTACTATGTAGTTAGTATCAAGGACGTGTATGAAGAAATAGTCGAACGGTATGAATAGATAGAAAGGTCATACGTTATTTTATTTTAATACATTTCTTTAAAATAATTAGCTCCAATCACGCTTCTATATTTCTAAAAATGATTTAACTTAAATCTAAATGCTTTAAGCGCAGCCGCATTTAAAGGCGAGTCACCTTGACATTTCTACATAACAATATCCTGTAACGTAAATAGTGAGTTACCTCACAAAGAAGCATTCTGCAGCAACTCTAACTCCGAATATATATAAAATAAAGATTACTTATATATTTATTCATAAATATAAATAACTCTCTCGCACCCTGGGTTACCCTCCATGGTGGCAAGATGGTATTATCTGATTTTTGGGTATAGTTATATTTTCAAGCAAATAGCTATTTTAAAGAGTCTGCAATATATGCAATTATTAATAAAAAAACGTTTAAAAATATACTAATACTAGCCGTTTCGCGCCCGCTTTGCTGGACGAATTAAAATAAATTTTATGTTTCATTATTTTATTTTTTTTCATATTTTTATTATTCTTCTTTTTAACTTCCCGCTAAGAAAATTGAAATATTTCGAAAATCGAGTTTTTAACAGATGTTGACGTTTAGAGGTTCTAGGAAGCCTCCCCGAATGTTTCCGCGGTGAAGTCCGTATGGATAAATTTTCATAAAAGTAAAACAGCATTAAAAAAATTAAGGAACGTTGGAATTTAATAAATAAATAGCCATAAACCATTTAGGAAAAATTTCGCATCGAATGGTGGTAGTTTCATGTCGATACGATCAGTGGTTTAGGCGTGAAGGAGCCTCAAACGAAGACCATTTTTCTTTTATATATATAAGATATACGGAACGAAATGCCGCGAGAATTTCTAGTATCGTATACAAAGAAGACCCTTATCAAGTCGACTGACAGTCAGTTTGTTGATTTATAAGCCTGAGCGAAGATTGAATCGTGAATACTTTAATGTGTTTGGAGAATCTAAGAGATTCATACATTTGTGATTGATGTTTTGTTTGCGAGAATACAAAACATCTGTATGTATTAGTAAGTCACATAGATTATTTAAATGGCAACAGTTTATAGTCCATGTTTAATGTGTTATTAGCTTTAAAGGCCCGTAACGCACTTGCGAACCTTGTTTATCCTCTGTCCCCATTAAAGCTAAATGTATGAAATTATTGGCAACAGAAAAATAAAATGGATTAAAAAACTTCACACTGTTATTCCAAGTGCTGATAATTGAATAATTGTTGACTTTGGAAGTCCATAGCTTAAAAGATAAACAGTAACATTGCATAACGCTATCCATTGGGACGGAAATATCATTACCGGGCCACACGGAAGCGCCTCGCCGCCCCACATCTCTGTAATTATTCATTTACTGCGCTTCAAACAATTGTTGGCTTTGCGGTGTATTATTCACCTCCAATTTAGCACTACTTTTTACTTATTGTAAACTTGGGTCTTCTATTAAAAACGCCTAATTCTTAGGCCCAGAGAGCATTTGAATGACGCGTTATCTCTCTCTTCAGTTGGTAGCTCATGTCTCGGCGTGGAAGGAAACATCTGGAGCGGACTATCGGTTTCCACCGGTTTCTGTCTAGCCTCTTATAACAGTATATAGTTTTGAGGACGATGAGTCTTTCACTTGATTGGTTCATCTGGTTGGTGAACAGCCACGTGATCTTTTGTCTTGTGCGTTACCAACCACGATCAGTTTCTGCAAGTTCTCATCGCCTCTGCGCGATGTATGGCCGAAATATGATTTTCTAATTAATAACATCATGGAAATAAACCGAATATTTGCCAATAAAGAAAATAGTAATAGACATTGGTACATCTGTCCAGCTTCATTATTTCACGTTTTAATCACAAAGGCATGTGACGTCACAGTTTCCGACAGGTACAAACTGATCGCTTCCGCCGACCGGATATTGTGTACAACGGAGCTTTAACTCGCTTCCGGTTAGATGCTGACGTCATTACCTGGCACGTAGCACGGCAGCACTACTACTACATATTTCAGTGGTTCTTCTGATCTAGAATAGATAACCAATATAGTACATATATATCGGGATAGTATATGTGATAGGTATATAGGTGTACAATCGAAAATTGTAAGCACCTAATTGTATAGTTCATATTATTTTTTATCTTAACGTATTTTTACTGCTTTAGTTTTAGAAAAATATAGATTTAATTCTAATTCAACAAACAATTTGTATCTGTTTTGCTCAGAGACTTTCCTTTACTTTGAAATATGATACAACAATATAATTTTTTTATTTAATTGTATATTTAAAAATAATTAAGTACTTAATTTTCGTGAAAGCAATAAAAGTGTCGCCATGTTAAGCAGTCATTAAGAACAAACTTGGAGGAATGTTTTCAAGCGAATAAGTGAGAAGTCAAAAATACATTTTTCTTCCCGAGTAATGTTTTAATAATGTGCACTCGTGGTCGGTGAAAACGTGTCAACTTAACATGGAAAATTCATTGAAAATCTCTTTATTTAAAACTGTTTGTTGGCCATCAGTCTCGCAAAGCGTCTTCGGTAAATGATGCAGCAACTCTTCCTCGGTCACCCCTAACGCTACGCTGCCAGGATTTTTCCTTCTACCAACTTCTACTAACCCCATTATAATCAGCTTAAGTCGATGAAGTGGCGGGCGTAACTTTCTGTTCTTTATCTTTATCTCTGTATTGTTGTTCACAATACGATGACTCCAACTACCATATAGATGCTTAGAATGGATTCAGTAGTCTTTCCCAAGCTCTAAAGAATATAGCTAGCTCTAAGAATCTCTCTCCTAATAAAAAGCCACCTCCACACATTCGTGTCCACTATCAGGCCCATATCATGAAAGTCTCATTAGACCCCCGATATTACGCTGAACGCTCAATTCACTATTACAACCTTTTTTACATTAAGCAAATTTCTTTTGTCTCCATATCCTTGAATTTAAATTTGGACTTGTGGGTGTTCTCTTACTAAAATCTTCAAAAGTAGGCGTAAAGTTAAAAGATATCTTGATTAGGGAAGCTGCGATATGTTGTCTCTTTTTGTGGCACTGGTCTTGTGCTAGAGCATAAGGCCTTGAGGTGACCGACGATTTGCTCTTCTTTATATTTTATATTAGTACTAGCAGACTCGGCCAAGCGTTGCTGTGGCTAAGGTTTTTATTATATTACATAGTAGTAAACTATTCAAAGGAAACGGCAGGAAAACAACAGTCATGGGGATCACCATGCTTTTTTGGTGGATATGCCATTAAATTGTAGCTTATGTGAAACGTTGGTACTTTCAACACAGCGCCATCTGTTAGAATTGTGTCAAATAATTTGCAATAAAATTACATTGCGGGTATAAATTGAGATGTAAGCTATGCTATCTTTTAAGTTGGATCAAACTACACACGGTGTGCAAATTTGATTAATATCGGTTCGGTTGTTTACGAGTCCATAGCGGACAAACAACGTGACACGTAATTTATATATATTAAGATATATAGTCAACTAAATAATTGTATAGGCTTGTAAAACTTTTGCAAATCCTCCTTAGAATTTAGTTGTGTCACTTCTCACTTCAAATTTAATTACTAAACAAACCGGAAGAATGATAAAACGCTGCTGATTTTTCGGCTCGTTCGTTTCAGACTACGGCGTGTTCTTTTACATACCTGTAGACAATATGATACCACTCGAAACAAAGGAATTTGGATCATTGTTTATTGGATGGATCATGATTCTGTGATCACGTGAATGGTGAAAATCTAGACAACTGCGGCACTACGGCTTTCAGATGGGTGGTGATGTGAAAAAAAGCTCAAAATTTCAAGCTTCGATTGCTGCATATAAGTTCATATTCACTTAATGTTTTAAAAAAAATATATTCGTATTGTCAGTAACAGAAATAAAACAAAAATAACTTGTGCCAACCAATCATCTGGCACTATCAAAACAGATAAATGAAAATTCTTTAATAAATAAAAGCTGTGTTTGACATTGAGGCTAGAGGGCGGTAATCTCGGATTTAGAGGCGACATACGTTAGCTTCATTTGAATTTCATGAATGGCAAAGGGATTTTAAATTAGAATGGAATGTAGCGCGTTATTCAAAAATTGTTGATTCCCAGGCCTTTTAACTTTTGTATTTGATTGGATTTTTTGGACTAAAAAAATAATTGAAAAATGGGACAGAAACTAGTTGAGTTTTGTTCCTACCAAGTTCCAGCCAGGTCAGGCTGTATCAGGCCCTATGTAGCTACGGTAACTTTAACTGTTTAATTTATAAAACTACAAAATGTAATTATTTTATTTTATCTCACACACTGTTTTATTGTGTTTTTTTATATTATTTTTATTACATGTGTATAATATTCTACGTTTACGATATTTGTAAATATGTGAGGAACATGTATACTAACTTTCTTAGTATAGTAGTTTTATTCTAAGAGTACATTGTCTTTACATATAATTATTTAACTAATGTAAACAAAATATTGTAAACCTATTTTAAAAGAGTAAGTGTGGAGTTTCTTGCCCATTCTTCTCCACACGAAACTACCTTTTGGAAGGGGCAACTAGAATCTTCTTTGTATTTTGTTTGACGTTCAAAAGTGCCATTTTAGGTTGTCTGAAATAAATGATTTGACTTTGACTTTGTAACAAACACTGTACTGTTCTACCAGCCGATTATGATACGGCCGAAGTATTTTTACCGGGTTGTTAACTCATAAATTAAACATATAAGACGAGGATTTGATATGACTGTTTTAGTGATAAGATCATTATGGCCTGCTTCTTATTCGTTCGTAGGTAGCAGAAATATAACGAATTTTATGAAAAAAAGAGTTATTTGAGTAAGATATACACTGATATATATTTTATCAAATGAATTCAATCATTGTTACTTTGAATATTTGATATCGAGGTCAGCTTTGTGAATTATAATTGTATTTTAGGTGCGCTTAATCCAATTTACTGAACGAAAATAAAACGTTATTTTAGTATTTTTTTATTAAAGTAAAGTTATTAGAATGTTTCATGCATGTTATAGACCTTTTCTATTCATGAAGTTTGAATAATGAACAACATTGTTACGATATTTTTAAATCTTTAATTAACTTAGCAATGAAAGCTGTGATCAACCATTTAAGCTACTTCAATAAAATAACTGTTTATATTTAACATCTAGAAATTTCGATCCTGCAACAAATACCTACAATTCTTCAGTTAAGGAAATGCAGTTGGTAAACGAAATTATAAACGAATCGTAATACTTCATAAACAGATTCAAGCGTGGAGGTCAATGGGCCAGTATATAATACGATTAACTATTTCATATTGGAATGTTTAGCAAAGTGTTTAATGAAAATCAGGTGATTAAGCTCTTTCAGCGGAACAAGTCAATTAAACTGGTTACATTCAGTTCACCGGAGACGATGACCTGCGTCCCAAGGTACAAGCGAAGGTGATTTTGGGCCGTACAACTTTAAAGTTTCAATCCGATGTCACTTTTTATTATGTTTTTGTGGAACTGTTTGTTATTATAAAATTTTAAACAATTATCAAACAATTAGTTAATCGTTAAATAAACGACTTTTCATTGACGCAATAAATCGTTGATTAAATCGATGAAGAAAAACTCATGTTAAAATACACACGTGTGAAAATGACATGAGAACTTCAGCAGGCCCAGCGCTAACCAAATCCATGCAACTTCCTTACTTATGTCTTATAAAATTGCTGTGCACCAGTATGCAGCCTCCATAAAATCGCTCCCAGCTCGTGCCGTATCCCCCACTATTCCCCGTTAGTGATTGGATATGAAAATTTAATGCCATGTAGTGGAGCAATCACTTAGCGATCCAGCTCAAACAGAACTGAACCGTTTTTAATTAAACTACGCCGAATTGATAGTTGTGTTTGTGTTAAGTGCATTCTATTGGAGAACGCAGTTTGTGTCATCTTTTGGAAATCACTGAGAAGTGTTTGTTTTAATTATTACGGAAGTGAAGTAGTAATGTGATTTGTCAAATACTTATGTAAAATCGGGAAAACACCTGTTACGACAACAGTTCCGTCCAAAACCCAATTATGTTTAACAATCTACCCGCAGATATAAAAAATACCGTCTGATATTGAAACGGCATTATGTTCTATTAGGGTACATACTTTATTTATTTCCTTAAGAACGACTTGATGTTTTGGTTAATTGCATTTTATTAAAAACCAATGGTTACGCACATGACTGCATGTTCTGGTTTCGATTCCGGGTGGAGCTTTTTAACAGTGACAGAGGACTGATGTGCAACGGAATAGACGCAGGAATGCATGTTGTCCAAACCTATTGAGAGGTTTCATGAATCATCAAATTGACGCACTGTATTAAGCAATGCCCCGCGGTTTCTCTCGCGTAGATAGCGATCTCGTGGTAGTAGGAAAATAATTTTTGAAATCGATCCAGTAGGTTTTGTGTGAAAACTTTACAAAAACACAAATGTGTCCTCTTTATAATATTAGTATAATGTTAATGTGTTTACTTAGAATGTATTTTCTCAATATTTGAAAACACTTGGTTATTTTTACTTCATTGTAAGATATTATCAAAATAACCGCACTATGTAGATAAAATTACGGTTTCTGTATGTCTAGGTAGATAATATGTCTTACCATTTTTGCTTATAAAGAAGTAAAAGCCAACTTTTTTCATGTCTCTTGAGATTTGTAAGGCTGAGTAACAGTGATACCTTTTTAAAGATATTTGAAAGCCCCTTATTAATGTATAGTTTACTGGCCGATCACTTAGCCACTTTACAAGGCATAATAAGTATTTTGTGGGATATATTGTTAATAGTTAATATTATATACCAGATATAATATAATAATCATGGGACCAATCTTTAAAATATAACTATTCTTATTATTATGACATAATCGTAATTAATATGAAATGCATGCCTACTTTTATATGGCTAATGGTGCGGCTTTATAATAATTAAATAATCTGAATGTGCCTGGTACCACTTTCTTTGCAAATAAACGATTTATTTATTTATTATTAAAATTATTTATAGTAATTTGTCTGATGTCAATAATTATTTTATTACAGTACAGGCTTGGAGATTACACTGGTCTGCCATAAATGTTATGGTTCAAGTCGTTAGTGTGTATCCAACCTTATAAACTCGCACTTATAAACAAGGCACTTAATTCAGCAGGAGTAATTTGTACACATTATTACACACTCAATCTTTCGTAAGTAACACCTGGAGTGGGCCATTTGAAAAATAGGACCAATTTACTTTGGGACGACACTTGTTTTTTGTTAAGGAAATTTAGAAATCGGCATTCAACTCATCAACGAAAACCATACTTTGGTACGCTGTTAGTTCAAGATTAAAAAAAATGTCAATATACGTTCTATCAATTTAATTTTAAAGAATGTTGTAATTAATTCATTTATTAAGTGTAACAGTATTGAGCCACAAACAAGCTTCAGTTTGAAGTATAGGTAGATTCAGATGATCCATAAAGCTTCCTTAGAAATAAGTAGAGCTTTTAATGAAGTTTAAAAAATACATTTTTGTAGTATCATTGATTGTGATGATTAACTGTTGAAACTAGTACGAACGATTTTGACCTACGATTCATAAGATTAGGAACTTGGTATTTTAAGACATCATTTCTATCTAATCTTTGTATAGGTTGCCTCCCGTCATTAATTAATTTATAAGCCCTGAAACAATATGAATGCTTAAATATACAAGAAAATATGACTTCACAAATTTTACACACATACACTTCAATTATATTAGAACATACAAATTTCAAACTAGCAAGGAAAGAATTAAACCAGCAACCTGAATATAGCAAAAAATAATTAAAACTAAATATGAGCGAGATACACAAAATTAGATATACGGTTACTAGAAAGATGGTCGTTAAATATATCAATATTTTTATTAACGTTAGTAAGTTGTAAGAGCGAGATAGCCTAATAACTGGACCATATAAAGAAGCAGATAAGCGAGCCGTAGGTACGTATATAAGAATTTTAGTTCTAGTAACTCTAGGATTACAAAGAAAGGAAAATTTTGCAATGAATATTAAAGTTAAATATTGTATCGTCTTACAAAGCGTGTAGTGTGGTTAAATCCTGGAGAAACAATAATTGTTTGGGGTTGTAAATAAAGCTATAAAGTCAATAGATATAAACTTTCAACTACCCCCATAAAAGTACATAATGAAAATTTTCTTTATTTTCCTTCAAGCCTATACTCGGACTCGACTCGACAACAATTAGACTACATTTCAAGATATTTTCTTGTTCATCACGATGCCCTAGAATAAATTACTAGTAGGTGCTATTGAGCATCGTCAATAGTCAATCAGTTTGTATGGGATGTCTCAACCAACCAGGATTAAGACTTAGTTGATTCAAATTAAGTAACCCAAAGACTTGTATTTAGTACATTGCTGAGTGATTTCAAATTATAGAAACAAAAAATTTCATCACTAATAAGTCTATTCGCTGCAGAGTTCATTTACTTGAATGTTCAGTTCGTTACCGAAATTAACTCTAGTGAGTTGAAAATATCCGCCTGTAGGATTAAAAAATGGAGCCTAATGGATCGTGCTATAAATAATTCAGCTCCAAGACAAAAACTATATAATTAATTTAAATAACTGCGTAGTCAACGTGGCAAACGATTTTATGTAAATCTTTAAAACAACTTTGTGAAATGCATGAATTGCAAATCTACCCCAATAATGGTTATATTAACATATTTGATTTCCAAGTAATTAAGAAAAATACCTCGTTCGTATCTTGAATTTATGTACAATTCCCGCAATGTACAATGCCCATATAAATTACGTCGCACTGCAAACAGTGTTATGGTAATTCGATTGAGTGCAGGCACAGTGACGGCTAATCCACCTCTCATCGAGTAATATTATATTTTTAATTTGATTTGTGGAGCGCATTAGTTCTTAATGTAGGGATAATATTGAAGGTATAGGTAATAAAGGTTTCATAGATAATTTTTATTTATACTCTATAACTTATATCTTTATAGCTCCAACCTTGAGCGCACGGGCCTAGATCGGGCGGTCAGTCGGAGACCAGTTAGTTGACCTAGGTACCGTTAGATCGACAGAGTGGAAGAAGACCTGCTGCAGCTGCAGCTGCAGAAAGACAGCAATTGGCGGAACCAGTGGAGTGAGTGAGAGTCCAACTAGTCATCAGTGCTTTTTAGCCGAACGAAATTTTATTTTGACAGGAATCAAGCAGAAGAAAAAAAGTCATATTTATCATATTAACTAAACATCAGATCAGTGGGCCTGGAGCAATATGATCGGTGTTAGGGAATATGTACTTAGAAAAATATCATTGATACCGTGAGGAATATAGATCCTTTTTTAATTAACGCGAGTGGAACCGCGGGATGCAGCTAGTCGTAAATAAAGCTTTAATATAACAGTGAAAACAGAATTTATAAAACAATATCCATTCGATGGGTATTTTAGGGGCCTTTGAAGGGGCGGGGATGAAATTTCTCCGTTAGGCCCTGAGCCCACTTTCCGAAGCTTTAATGGGCTAAATATCTTGAGCCGGGATAATTCGAAGATGGAGGGATAGCAAAACTGGTAAACAGCACCTTTACCTGTTACGTCACAGTATTTATGCCCGGAATAAAAAGGATATTTTTGTTTCTGTAAATGTATACCTTACAGTACTAAGCCAATACAATAATGTCGATACACAATGTCGCTACTGTCAACTCACTCTGCGAATATATAAAGATGTCGATAGGAGACAGTATTCAGGAAGCGCAACGTCTTTGATAACGGGGATCTGTGCAACAGACTGGTTCTGGCCCTTGGCATCGCAAACAACCTTGGCTTTCGTCGTCGCACATATCCCCTAGGTACAAAGAAGCCGAGTTCTTCGAGATCACTTAGGTTGCTCACCAGGCACCACCTGCAAGACTATGTAGACAGTAGACATATCGCATTAATAACTTATACACTTTTTAATTATTCAATTTTTGTACTTAATTCTCTTTTGGCAGTTTCAAATATAAAAAAATAATAGTAGAGTTTAGTAGTGAAGATACCAATTTTAAATATTGGATTTACGATAGTGATTTTTAATACTCTACGTATAGTGGTATGGTGCGAAATTCCTAGAATTCACTTTTGTTCAACGACAAACATTTTGTTTGAACAATTTTATATATTTCGGTTTGCGTGTGACGATCGTATTTTACATTACATTTTGATATTGATTTAAAACATATATTTAATAAGTTTATATGCATAAAGAACGAAAATTATTAATAAAAACCTGTGTGGGTGTTTTTTTTGTGTAAACTGACTTCCTGTGAATCTAATTAGTAGAAGTTTAATTGATTTCTTCTAAGTAAATATGTTTTGCTATCGGTACTGCCCGCTAAAGTATTAGTAAAGAAGATTGGCCCTAAGTCGCGCCATTTGCCGAAGATTCGAAACACAATCGATGTTATCTGTGATACACTCGCGCTCTGATTTGTGTATTAAACCGTTTCCTAAATATTACCACGTAAAAAGAACATTTTTGCTTGATAACAGCATCAAAAGGCCCTAATGTATAGTATATATTGTATGAGCAAGACGTTTTTGACATACGGATACTTAGCGTTAAGTTTCCTCTTATTCTCTGAGGGTAAAACAAGACGGTTTTCATACTAGTAGCACTTATTACTCAAAAAAAAATTAGTGGCGCTACAACCTTTTTAGTTCTGGGTCTCAGATTTCTGTATTTCATTTTATCAGCCTCCTTTCTAAGACAAGTCCGGTTTGCTCACGATGTTTTCACGTTTTTTCGAGCGAATGATAATTGCGCACATAGACAGCAAGGATGAGAGTCGCACAATAAAGCCAATAGGCCAAAACTGCTCTTCAAAACAAAGACATGGTCAATGGTCATAGACATAGACATAACATAATACACACACACAAAATAATAGTAATCGAAAGAAAAATACTTAAATTTTTTTTAAAGAATAAGGTTCATTTTAAGTGTGTTATGTGTGTGTGTTGTGGTTGTAACTGTCCCTGGCTCAGCATTATGCTGAGGAGCAGACGTTTTCCACAGCACTGGTCATTCTGCCAGAGACCACAACGGCTAGCTAATACCAACATAAATTTATTAATTCGATATTATATACAAAAACTCTTTTACAAATAAAATATTTTCATATAGGTATGAACGTAATATTTAATTATTCCTAACTCACATTTACAACCACTCAATTCAAATGGCTAAAACTGGCAGGAAAATCTTCGTTACTTTTAATTAAGTATTTTGTTTTAAACAAAACTTGCCTCGATATGCAATAATTATAAACAAAGCCTAGCCAAATACTATATCTGATGATATTTTTTTTTATATTAAATAGAATGCATACTATGTTACTACATCTATAAATCGACCGTACGGTTTGCTATCGTTCTTTTGTTTTAATATTTTAGGTAAGTATAAACAGATTATATAAGATTCTTGTATACGCTTCAGTCCTCAGTCTTGTACCAAAACGAAACGATTGATTCCTCTGGAATCAAACTATTGTGCATTAAAATAACACATATCTACTAAGCTACAAAAGCAGTAAATTTTAATTTTACATTGCTATTGTAAAAAAAATTGTACTTAGTAAACATTCTATCTCATAGCATTTTAAACGTCAAAAGTAACCAATCCCCAATTATGAAAGGGTCCAAAGCAGATTTCAGATATTCCGATGTCATCACACCCTTCTTTGATAAGGGTCGTTTAATTGCCTTTAAATTGCCATTAACAAAAACTGTGCTTTTAATGCGGAGATGAGAATTAATTTGGGATTTAATGAGTTATGATCATTGAATGGACATGAAGGTATTTTTGCGTTGTTTAGCAAGACGATATTAATCATTTAAATATACTTAAACATTAAAATGAATATTAAGTTGATTCTAACAACGGAATAAAATAAGATATAGATTATGAAATAATTACGAGCTTTACTTTGCTAAATAGAGCAAAAAAAATGGTACAGATCTTTAGTCATCTTCAAAAAGACTTTTGTTGATGTTTGTTGTTTACAAATTGGAATCTTTTTTATATTAAACTTTATTTACCAGGTTTCATTTTTAATGCAACTTTAAATATACTCCATTCATAATATTAAAAAAGCTCCCCTTGTAAAACCTATTAACTTTTACACACGTTCTTACGAATACTACAGAAATAACAATAAATTAAATAGGCAGAAGCATCTAAAAGCTGCCATTACTTAAAATAGAATTTCGTTTTAGGGTCGGTTCAAATGAAATTAAAAAAGCTGCTTATCAGTCTGTCTGTGCCTTATCGACCACGGCAATTAACGCTATCGGCGATTGTTGTGTGACCACAATTTGCACAAATTGTGGACAGTTGGAAATTTTGGTGTTTCTATCCTAGTAAAAATAACACGAATTTTAGCTTCGTTTACAAATACGCCTAAAATATATGACTAACTTTCTCGCAGTAAAGTAAAGTTACAAATAACTTCGATTCAAACTATGCGATTTACTACTCCACCCACCAAAACCCTCAACCTCTTTAGCGATAAAAAACTTTCCCAAGGACCATATACCAAATATAATTAAAATCTGATTAGTGATTTATGCCTGAAAGCTTAGCAGTCATCTGACTGTCTATCTAGACAGAGATTCTTTCGCATTTATAATAACATATTTAATAACTAATAAGATATTACTCCTACAGTGACGGGCAGATCTTTACAAACCCTAGAACATATGCACATTATATTTATGATCCATTGCTTGTGGCGGCGTCCATGCGTCGGGTTGTCTCTGTCCCTAAAATATGGCGAGGAGGCCGATGGCTGGCCATGCGTCATACTCGTGAACGGGTGCTACTCGTGGTGACTGGTCGTACTTGAATTCGTGTATGCGGTGATATTAATTACTTTGACTATGTGTTTGTGTGTTGTACGAGAATGTAAGTGCGTGCTCCTATTTCACCATGCCTCCTGCTGATAGAGGACAACTCTTTGTTTTTACTTTATGTTATTATTATTAATTACTTAAGATGTCATGTGAAACATGGTGTAATGGTTGCAGCTCCTTAAAAACGTTGTGTAAAACAAAAACTTGGATTAAAAAGAGTGGCGGAGAGTTTATTGCCAGTTCTTCTCTTCGGTTCTACGCCCTTGAATTGAGATCTGGCAGTAAATGTAAAATTAGAAGCATTTAATGTTTATTTCTTTTTTTGACGTTCAAAAGTGTACATTGTGTTACCTACATGAATAAATGATTTTTGAATTGAATTGAATTTATTTCCTTAATTAACGACTAATTCTAACCATATAGTTTATCCCTGTTCCTTAATAATTAACGGTTAAAATAAAAATAGCCTGTATTAGAGTACTAAATCATCAGAATTACATTAAGTCCATGTCATTATGTTTAACCGCCACAATTTTCTAATAATTCCCCGGTATCCCATTTATTCCACGTTCCATATTCCATATAACAGATTACTGGATCCTCTCTTTTTTCTTCCCACTGAGCTATTCCATTTAACGGTTATTTTTTTTTAAACTATCACATTGATTGGCGACTTCAAAGTCAACGAAATCTTTCTAAAAATGCAATCCTTGTCCCCCTACAGTCGGATATAAAGCGAAAATCTCGGTTATTCTGACGGATGTCCGGTAACGAGGTCGAACTCAAAACGTTTGCAAATACTGAAAACCAAGGATTAAAGATTTACATACTTGTGGAAAGAAGCTCTAAAAATACTATCATCCGGAATATTCCAATATCTAAATAACTAGTTCCCAAGGCTCATTTTCCTAGGCTTACATCTAGCCGGTGTCAGTCACATGGATCACTTGCTTATAACACCACAAGATTATTATTATTGTTTGTTACATTTCCATAGAAATGACTGGACACGGCGTACAAAGTACACTTGTCAGAAGTGAAATTTCTTTGGCAAACTAATTTTTCAGCCTTGTTCATATTTATAAAATCTAAAACTTTAGTTAATTGTCATTAAAATATTAAAAGTGTCAAAAATTAAAAATAATTATATTTTTTGTCTATATAATAAAAACACATGGCATTTTAATTTACAATTCGTCATTTGAGACTTTACTTAAAGTCACAAGGTTAAAGTCAATTGCAGGCTCAATTTTAAATAATAAAAAATTCTCCAGAATTAAATGATAAACTGGCGGTAGTTTTTAAAAAAGTTTCGAAAAGTTTCATCGTTTTACCGTTTGTTTAGCCCTTTTTAATTTCATAAAAGCGAATTTTCGTTGCTGCATCCAGGACAGGGTCGTACTTAGGGTACTTGAGGCACTGCAAGGAAATAGTTTTCTTGTGTTGTACATATTCATATATACCACGAAGTATGTTTCTTGGGTGACGCATTTCTGAGTACACAGATCATTTCTGCATTTAAAAAAAATTTTTTTTATTATGGAATATAAGATCAGGTAAGTAATCACTTATTCCACGTCATTAATTTCAATCGGTCGGTGTAGGCCGAGAGAAAAAGCTCGTAAAAACACTCGGTACTCTTTTAAAATAGCAAATCATCAAACAACACTTATTTTTAAACAAATATCGTAACATTGATAAGTAAGTAAGTGGCTTTCTAAGGTTTTTCATAATAAGCTGCGTGGGAAATGTGTTTTACGCACGGTGTTACGAGCAAATACATCTTAGGCAAGATACAATTATATTTTATTATGCTATAACTAAACAAACATTATCTGTTACACTAATATTTAAACTTTGAAAAGAAAACATTTAAAAGTTAAATTTACTTTTGTTACACTCATAATCGATATAAATATTAGTATGTTAATCTACTTCATTAATTATTTTTCAAAAATAATTAAGTTCGTAGTTTATTGTGAATTACTCTGATTTTGATGAGTTAGATTGTTGTGACTTTCATTTCAACTAAAAATGGAAAATTGGAAATGTAATTCCTAAATACATATGAGCCCCAAAATATGAAACAGATTCCGGCCCAATGAAAAAAACTATCATACGATTTAAATCCAATTAGTAAATGGAATTCTACCGTAAAAAGAACTTTTTCTGCCTCGCTTGTTTTCACTTGAAAATTTTCCAGTTTTTTTTCAACTGAAAATCATTGCTGCGTTTATCAACTTAACCCAAGATATGAAATTTGAGACTTCAATTATATTCTGTACATTTGCGATTTTTCATCATGCGTGCTGGTTTTAAAGTTAAGATACATCTAAATAACAGTGTTTCAAAAGGGGCAATTTTATTCTAGGCCTTTCGAAAATTTATTCAAATTATTTGGAATTTGACTTGCAGTTTTTCATTGTTTTTAAAATTCACTTACTGTGTTTCGTTAACAATTTCTTAGTAATTTCTTCCTAAACCCTATAATTTGAGTTTCTTAAGTAATCAATTCATTTTTTTATATTAAAAAGATGAAAGATTCGCGGGGATAAGATATTTAGAAAGGCTAAGGTTGGCACAAAAGCGGTTGGGAATTACCGTATTTTTAAATATCCTCTAGTGAAGGAGTAATAAAACTACAGCTACTCCAAAAGTTAATTTATATATCATTAAACAACATTCAAGTTCACACGTTCATCTCTACGTGTAGACAAAAAGAAAATGCCGTTATTTTTGTTTCTCGGCTCCAATCTTGGACGGATGCAGGGCAGGATCTACTTTGTATGTAATTCAGACACACAATATAACTAAGTACTAATCGTATTTGAATATTTTTATAGACATCATATTCTAAACAAAATACGTTTAGTTATTTGTTATTTAACGCACAGTTCATGCAGCAAACAAGTGAATTTGGCCCAAACGACCGCCCGGGGTGGTACTATCGTGTGTTTTTATGATATTTTTATACCACTCGCTGACTATAAAAATAAAATTCATTCGAGTTTCATTACAGTGCTTAGGAGGTGTTCAAACACACAACGGACTCTGTTTTGCCTTTTTTATCTTGATTATTTCATTTTTAAAGTTATTTTACGAATTTTTCTAATGTGGTGCTTGTGTTAAAAGTATAGGTTACATAATACATTTTAACTATAGCAAATAAAAACATTGAGTTCTTGATTATAAATACGTACAATATTCTTTGTAAACAAATGACTAATAAATATCTCGCAGATTCGAAGCGATTAATATTAATCAGATAGTTATTACTATCGTCGTCCGACATTTATATTTTAGTTTAAATAAGTCGGGTGCAGACGCCGATCAGAGAGCATCTCAACGATCGATTAAACGCACTATTGACAAGTTGGATTTGACACATTGACAATTTACAACCTGTAAGATGTCAATGATATTGTGTGGGGTTTCCATTCTAATTAAACAAATGACATCATTCTCTTATAACATGGTCTCTGACAAATATATTTACTTTTAAAGACGCCATCTACACTGGTCATGAAGAACTTACAATAAGCAAGAATCGATTGATATCTTTCGTGATTTCTTATTCTATTTTCTAGGTGTCGCACTTTTATCTAAGCATGCTGATAGACGATAAAATTTCTGTCTTTTTAGAGCAGCTATAACAGTCGTAAGCAATTTTAAGTTGCCTTAAATAGTATGTTATCTTTTATAATTTTCGATATACACTTTATCAAGATAGCATTGTCTCTACATTGTATGTACTGTGTTAAATATGCAAATTAAACAAAACATTTTTGATGTGAATATATCAACTCAATTCAACTGAAATATATTATGTTATATTTTCACGAAAAGAGCAATCAACTAATATTAATTAAATGGATTATGGCTAGGTTTTTAAATAAAAAACATTTTTATTGCAATTAAGAAAAGCAATTAAATCTTTAATTAGTATTTAACGAAACGTAGTTAGCGTGAGGTTGATCTCAAAAACTGCTATCCAAAGTAGGGCTTAGATTAAAATCACATAAATATCATATCATTCGTAATTCCGTATGTAAACTAAGCCACAAGAACCTGTCACACCGGGTTCATGTATCATACGAACCGGTTGGCCAATTTGTTAGTGTATGAGATTAAAAAACTCATTATATAAAATTATACGTCGATTTCTCTTCAGTCTTATGAATGAATCTCAGGGTGGACGCGTTAACACCGTATCGTCTTTGCGTTGAAGAAATCGCGAGATACTAGAAATTTAAATGAAGAGAATAACTTATTATTTAAGTTTATGTATTTACAACAATCAAATGTACATTTTTAGGTACAGCTTAAATTCTAAAAAAAAATCAACTTAATAAATATTCTATATCTACGAAAACTTAACCTCACGACATATCAAGCCCAAATTTTGAAGACATAAATATATATTATTTAATATTTTGTAAAACCTCTCCTAACAAATAAACACAATTAAACCCTGTACATTACAATTAAAATAAGAACTACTTTATAATATGAATATCAATAAAAACGAGTGGGGTTACAACCTTTTTAGGTCGGGGCTTCAGATTTCTGTATATATTTCATGATCATTTGTCAATCTAACAGGCAAGTAGCCTCCTTTGCCTGACACACACCGCCGACATTTTGGGTCTAAGGCAAGCCGGTTTCCATACGATGTTTTCCTTCACCGTTCGAGCGAATGTTAAATGCGCACATAGATTATCAATTGCTTAGCCGGGAATCAAACCTTCGAGGGATGAGCTGAAGCCACTAGACTCAACACTGGTTTCAATATAAAACCATAAGCAATATAAAAACAGATCGTGTTTTGTTTTATAGAAGTACCCTAAATTCACGCATAATAAACGGTGTAAAAGTGTTCCGATAAAGCTCCCGCTCATTTCCTTTCATTCACAATTTTGTACTCGACTCCGAACTGGTTTTCATTGATATCCATTACAAGTTATACGCTCTGCACATTATATCAAGCGAATAGAGCAAACGGAACGATGGTTTAAATATAGCATTTTAAACTTTGGCCGGACTGAAGAAACTATTTCTATTAATCATTTATTACGGAGATATTTAAAATAGCCTTCCTTTTTTTATTTCCGACTAAAAGTTTTTACTGTTTTATAGAATTTGTATGCGTATTGGAATTATAAGTGGCTATAAATATTTTCATTACTTTTATCAACACAATTGAAACCTTTAGAAACATATAATTATAAGGATTTTTAAGATTTTCCTTGGGTTTACTATATATATATTATACGATGCATCGCGTACTATATTATACGATGCCAACATCTAATTGTATGATCAAAGTCACTTAATTGCTATTTAATTTGGCCGACTAACCATTTTTGTATGTAATCGGAGGCTCACCTGATGTTAAGTGATACTGCCCATGGATACTCACATTGCCAGAAAACTCGCAAGTGCGCTGCCGGCTTTTTAAGAATTGGTAGGCTCTTTTCTTGAAGGACCCTAAGCCGAATTGGTTCGGAAATACTACAGTGGGCAGCTGGTTCCACATAGTGGTGGTGCATGGCAAAAAATGCCTTAAGAAACGCTCAGTTGTGAAACGACGCACGTCGAGGTGATACGGATGGTATTTTGTATTCTACCTTGGCAATGAAACTCAGCTGCAGGTATTAGTCAGAACAACTCCTCTGAACTCTCTCCATGGTAACGGTAGAAGTTGCAGAGAGACCCATTAATCACGTAGTAGTTTTTACTGAGACAATTGAACAAAAATCTGAAAAGTATAGTAATATTTAAGAAAATAAGTGGTTTTGTCACCAATAGCTCATCGCTTACACCAATCCCGCATATACGCGTAACCTGTTCGACGCTAATAAAAACACGAATGCTTCCTGTCGATGGCAGAGCGCTTAATCAGATGAATCTAGCATTTTAGGCTGTTTTAATCTGTAAATAAAATACAATCAGTACTGATTTACTGGACGCGTGGTATAAACTGTAGTATAGTATTACTCATCATTGGTATTGTAATAAACACGTCATTGAAATTTACGAAGCTTTTAGCAAAAATATATTTTAATACTTTACTTTGGTAATTTCTAGATGCATCTTGTACACGGTACGCAATATGTTCTCTAGTCTTCCATAGTTCTGTCAAATAAAATAAAGAAGTAGGAATTCATTTTCCCTTATAAAAGTAACTATGATGACAAGTGAAGTAATGCGTAGTGCATTGCAAATAACGATTTCTTCCATGGTACAGAAGGGTTCCTAGGGTTAGAAGGCGCGGGGTAAATAGTTATGCCGTTGAAGCCCCGACGGGCATCTCTAACGCGGCCTTGTAGGAATTACCCGAGTTTGTTTTAATGGGTATTGCTCACCCAGGTTTTAAAAAGCTTCTGGAGTGAGTCGAGTCCCACATACCCCTGCAACATTCGGAGGTAGGAGATGCTCAAACACATTTCCATTACATATCAAAATAAAAAAGGTAATCCATGCTCTGAGATACTTAATATTTCCAAACATTATGCTTACTGTTCACTCGAACTGAATCCAAGACAGAATTAGTTCCATCAATTAAAACACAAACTCCCAAAAAACTGAATAAATCTTCGAATGTGAAATATATAATAAATTATCATTATACCTGATTAAAATTCGGCCATAAGGTGATAATGTATATTGTCAAAAGCCCCGATCAAAGTTCATGTAAACACTGTATCCCAACTCTCAAGTGTATTCTCCGAGTAATTAATTAAAGTTATACAAGTTTTGTTTGTCGCGTGCCCTCAACTTGGTAAGTCAAACGCAAGGATGTGAACAGGGTTGGAGCCAACTTGGGATTTGGAAATTGGAGCCCTATCACCATTTTCCTATTAGCTAATTCCTCATAATAGGAACTAAATATTTCTGTCTGCAAAATTAACATTTGTTTGTGCTGTGAGGGAAACATCTTAATCTTAAAAAAGTATCTGTCCCGTCTCTCACTCAGGGGTTAGGTTAGTTTAGATTTAACAGGGGCGCGCGATGAAAAGGCCTAGCTGGTACCCGCCCTCGTCCTATAGCGAACAGTGGGCCCTGGTGGTTTAAGTGGGTATGGGGTCATCGCATCATACGACCTTGACCCCCACGCTCCCCGCGCCATTTAACAGTTTGCCCAGTCGCGGGCGCCCGTAATTGGGATTCCCCAGGTTAAAAAAAAAGGTTTAACAGGGGCAAACGGGCAGGAGACTCACCTGATGTTAAGTGATAACGCCGCCTATAGACACTCACATTGCCTATAGGCGGCGGTATAACTTAACTCGGCCTATTAAGCTTTTTCTTGTATGAGAAGGTTAGACTTTACACAAAAACTATAGCTATTCTCAGCTAAAGACCAATCTTAAGACCAACGTGACAATTAAAAAGGATAATGTGAAATAAATTATAGTTTTCAAAACACTTGTATGTTACTACGTACACAATGAGAAGTATCAAGAAATTCACCTAATTGTAAGGTAAAAGAGACAATTACGGAAAAGTACTTTATTTTCTTTAAACACCTATGTATGTGTGTTAATACAGTCTTTTCGAAACGAAGGAAAAATGAAGAAGTTCATCCCTGTATTGAAACTTTGTAAGTCAAGCCTTAGGCGGTGGAGATTAGCTGGATAGGACATGCAGTTTGCGTAAACGCTTTCTGGATTAAAAGGATGCCCTTATGTTCCTCACATGAACTTCATCCAAACTTGCTCTAAATACTGTAGCAAGATGACTTAGTAACTTTCACACGGATAATGCCTTTGCATGTAAATACAAAAGATACCAATGTAATTTAATGATCTATTGGACTTTATTGTATACTATAAAAATATCTATCTTCTAAAATGAATAATTTATTGATAATAATAGGTATAGGTATTCAATAACGTATTTTTTCATTCTGTTAATTTATATAACTTCAATAACAATCTAATCTATAACAAAAAACAATAACAAAGCTTAAAATATAAAAACTAAAATATATTATTAAAAGCAGTCCCTTTAGGCAAGGTTCCGAAGATACTGGCAGCGTTCCCCCTTTGAAGAGCTAATTCTTTGTCCGAGGTAGCTGCCAGCTCTTCGGTCTCCTTTGATGTCGACTAGCGCTAGGACCCCACGGACGGAAGAGCCTTGACACTGAATGGGGCAAAATCATATTCGGAGCCTAGGCCCCTGTATTTGCATGCTTTAGTAATTTAATTATTGTAATTTTCTGGTGGAGGGCACCAGATTTAGATCCTATTGACCAATCAAGTAATCACCCTTACAGGTCTTACCATCACCCAACTGCAGAGGCTTGCCGAAGAAAGATAGAGTGGAGGAAGAGGTGCAAAGCCAACTAACACGACCTTCAAAAAAGAGCGCGACTGAAGAAGAAGAATCGTTTAATAAAAGACTTTGTCCTATATATACAATTTTATGATTTTTTAAATAGACGAAGTTACCTTTTGGGCTCGACTACTATTAATTCTAATGAAGGTTATATTAGATAGAAATTTAGTAAAAAAAATAGCATATTTTAAAGTAGGTATAAGAGTGATGTTGTGAGTTCTTGCATTTCCATCGTTGAGCAAATGCCAATTTATTTTAACTGCATTTATAGCATGAAGTGCAAATCATCGATTGGCTCGCTCTGTGACGTGTCACGTGGTGTCACGTCAAATTGTCGCACCTAATTGATACCGGCTGTCCTCTCGACTTAATTTTGATTTAAATTCCGCTGCTTTCTCTTGCGTCACATATAGCTGCAGTATCTAGTTTATTTTAATCACACCACAAACAAGATTTATTCACATGAAAAATTATGAACGTCATAAAAAAATAAGTTTCCAAGCATAATTCAGTCTGAAAAAACAAACGAATTTATTTTTGTATATTCTTGGACTGGCAAAATAAATTTTGGCATAGGTATCTTGTTAAAAAAATGTTTCACTTGAGACTTAAAATATTTAATTAATACGAGAACAATAAAAAACACTAAAAACTAATTACAGCTTAAAATAATTTGACATAGCTTTTGGCAACGTAATTTTAGAGATTCTATATTAGTATAGTCATCATTGGTTAAAACGGGCAAAAAGGTCACGAATTAGCTATATCATGATTCATTTCACCTGACACATGACACGGGCAAAATGACAACTTTAGTAATAAAAATAATACTATATGTAAGAAATTGACATTTTTTCATAAGCCAAAGCTATTTCTCTCTCACATGTGAAATGCTTGAGATGGCTTAAATCGAATATCTTTTATATATTAGTGATTCGGCAAACGATATCAGAATCTGATATTGTTCTGCGATTCAATTTGATTGAAAAATCTATCCTTTATGGTTTCTGACTCAGTGATAGTAATAGTAAGGAATGATGTAAAGCATCATTGCTTGCTATACTATGTGATTGACTTCATAAATTGATAGTAATTTTATTTAAAAGATGGTTATATCTCATTAAAAAGCGTTTAATTTATGTTACGAAATTAAAACAAATAAATAAATGCTACAAATATAGGGTTACAATGTTTATCCCTTAACCAAAATACTAACATGGCAAATAAATTACATGCAAAATCTAACCAACACAGTTTTGACAATAGAACATGTTATCAAAACAAGGAGATGCAATTCAAGTGATTAAGTACCATAAACTTCAACATTATTACATCCACAACACTATTTGAATGGCCCGCGCTGTAATAAATCCATGAATAAATCAGTGAAATGAAGTGACAACAATTAGTCTGTCATTCGACGCGTGACAATACGTGTCACGTGAGCTACGGACGTGACAAATTAAAGTTTGATTTATAGATGACAAGTAGTTAACCATTTTTATTACGAGTATTTCCTACTTTGTTAATATTAGATATTGTAGTAGACAAAATATTATTATAACCTCGTAAGACCAACATATTATTTAGAAGCATTTAACAAACCTTTAAATGTAATATATATATCACAGATTGGGGACGTGTTGATGTATAAGTATAACGTAGTTGAAAGTCTGAAATAGAAAATTTAAGAAAAACAACAACCATTTATAACAGAATTCAAACATATTGTCACGTATCGTCACACTGCAATTGTCACGCTGTCAGCGGTGCAATTGATGACTGGCTTTTTGAAAAACGATTAGCAAAAAATATGTAGTAATCGATAACAAATACTTTTGTATGGAAACGGTGAAATATATTTATTCGTGCTATATCTACATTAAATCAACCTGGCTATTTAAAATCTTATAAATCTACAATGTAAACACGTACTAAGCCAGCAATTATTATTTTTATAACGCCTACCCTTAAAACAATTGGTTTTTATATCGAATATAAATGAAAATATAATAGGTGTTGTGATTAAAAAATCCCTAGCGATACAGTTTTCTGATTTTGTCACGCTAATGTTCCACGGAAATTGTCACGCTCGCGTTGAGTGTTTAATTGAATTCTGGCCTGATTCCAATAGCTGATGGAGGCCGTACGCTTTTGCACTCTTTTGTTATAATTATTACGTCATGTTTTTACATTTATTGAATATACTTGTATACATTTCGGTCTGGTTTAAATATCTTATTTAATATTTTTGCTAACATCTCCATTAAGTGTCTGTTTTGTTTCTAAGCAATTACTTGTACGAAATGCAAATATCATTTCGTAAAGCTTTAGAAGCTTTTCAATACTTGTGTACTACCTGGACTAACATATGGATCTCACACTTAGGCAGCAACAAAACTACAGGTGTGTCAAAGATCGATGGATCGATGTATGATAGGTACTTAAAGAATAGATAAAATAAATAATACATAATTAAGAAGATCAACTAAGATAGCAGATATTCAATGAATATAAATAAAAGTGGAAATGAGTGGGGCACATGGCAAGAGGAACGGAAAAGTGGAACAGGAAAGTATCAAACAGCACTAGTTTACTTACTAAACAGTCAAGGTACAATAAACGCAAAAGAGAAAGACAATTAAGAAGGTGAATAAACCAGATTAAGAAAAAACAGATACATGGCAGAGTGGCAGTGCAGACAGAAACAGGCGGGATTCGGAGGAAGCCTTTGGCAAAAAAAGGGCACACAGATATCTAGAAAGAATGAGTATCTGAAATAAAACGATTTTATTACTATGTGCATTCCATCCAGGAGTTATTGATTTCCTAGAAATCGAACCAAATGATCAACTAGATAACGTCGACGATTCTACCTTTTCTAATATAATAGGCAATTTAAATAAATAGAGAATGTGTAATAAAGACCCTCATAAATCCCTTGGCTCAGTTTTTATGAGCCGTAATAATTTAATGTAATAAAAAGTCTTATTTGAGTATTTTTTATTAAATATAAAAGTGGAATTGGAGGAGTGAAACCTCAATGACGAAGAGTGTGATTCTACATCCTTAACTTCGAACTCCGGCTTGACACCCATGCGGATATCTTTCTATTCTAGTCTTGGGAAAGACGGGGTGGTGTATATATAATATATATACCTATACGCCAAAGGCGTAAAGGTAACATACCTATATAGACAATCTAACAATAAATCAGACACAGCAATCTGTCTTATACCCTGTTTAACAAAACTTTTTTTTGAAAAAAATTCGACATTAGAGACTACTTTTTAAAGTCTTCTGCTTGGTTCGACCGCTCAATCGTAATGTGCGCCGCATTTTTTTAAAATAGAATATCGCTGTTGGTCTGACAGGCCTTGTCAGCTCAGCTCAGGCTGTTTTAGCGAGCGTAGCTCAGTGAAAATGGGATTATCCCGCGACTACCGCAAGGGCGTCTCCTGCGGGATTCGGACCTCAACCTGGCCGCCGGGGGGTGCCGGGTGGTCAATCACCTGAAGGGTACAGGGACAGTAGCTAATTGGCGGGAGAGAAGTGCGAAGTAAAAGTTTCCCGCCTTCCCCGGTGAAGGCAGTTTTTTACCCTAATCTGAGAATTGACTATAGAGTCAAACGGCAGTCATAGGGACGAGTGACACAGATTATTATAATATTAATTGTATTTAAGTTTCAACGGTTTAAGGTTATGATAAATTACTTTTAATGACCATGGAGTCACTATTATTATCAACAATTGAAAAGTCGTTAATTTATAGATGTAGCAACATTGATAAATTAAATAAAACACGAGTATTAAAGATTTTGAACTAATTTGACTTTGATATTATTAAATAATAATGACGATGGCAGCTAACACTAATGAAATTAATAATAATGACTATGAAAGTACCATTACTACAGACTATCAAACAGTCTGTGAATTTGTAAATCTAGTAATATTAGCAAATCGAATAAACCACAAGTATTAAAGGTTATAAACTTATAAGACTTTGGTGTTGTTCATTTACGAACTCTGTGCTTCGAAATATAAATATATAATAAAGGGTGGCCCAGAGAGAAATGCACTTTTGATTTCGCGCGCATTTCTAAAACACATGAGAGAGGGGCGCTGGAGCAATGCGTAGCGTGGACTTTGTAATTTTAGTCGCCATGCATCATTACACGGGAGAGCAGCGCGCGATTTGTGTCCGTGCATTTTATGAGAATGCTCAATCTTATGTGACTGTTCGGCGGCTTTATCGTGCTAAATTCGAATTGCGGCGCATCAGTGAGTGTCCAAGCACTTATTTAATTAAACAATGGATCCAAAGATTTGAAAGAACAGGATCGACACAAAAAATGCGGCCTCGCGGTCGCCAAAGAGTTTCACGGACCGATGAAAACATTCAGCGAGTTCTTCAGTTCAGAAAATCCTCGGTTGAAACATCAGAAGCCGCTACACTCACCGAAGGTTACAGTATGGGCCGCAATTGCGAAATGGGGAATCATCGGACCATTTTTCTTTGAGAACAACCGTGGCCAAGCGGTAACCGTCAATTCCGAACGCTATACAGCTATGTTGAGAAGTTTTTTGATTCCAAAGCTGCAAGAAACGCGAGGCTATACCAGGAATACATGGTTCCAGCAAGATGGGGCTACGTGTCACACTTCTAATGTGAGCATTGAGGTGGTAAGAGAAATGTTCCCACAAAAATTAATTTCACGAAGGGGTGACATCTCCTGGCCCCCAAGAAGCCCCGATGTCACTCCAGCAGACTTCTTTTTGTGGGGCTACCTTAAGAGTAGAGTATACTCTAATAATCCAACAACTCTGCCGCAATTGAAGCTGAACATTCGGCAAGAAATGGAATCCATTTCGAGGGAAACTCTAACGAAAGTTTTCTAAAATTTTGATGCCAGATTGGAAGAATGCTGTAACCGTCAAGGACGTCATTTGGACGACGTAGTTTTTAAAAAGTAAATTTCATTTAATTATCTTTGAATTATAATAAACACATTTGTACTAAGGTATACAGCTTTTTTTTCCTTGAATTTTCAAAAGTGCTTTTCTCTCTGGGCCACCCTGTATATGCTTTTGATCAAAATTCAAATCAAATAAATAAAGCCTACAATCATTATTGTTTCTTATATTTAAGCATGGATTCAAAGACTACAGTAATATATATAAACGCTTTTAAGCAATGATCTGTAGCAGACCATTCCCGCGCTGTGTCACGTGACATCAATTAAGTTGTCAACGCTCGCGTGACGCAGTCGATCGCAACCGAGGCGTATGAAATATTATTACACCCTACACATTGTAACTGAAGACTCGTAATATGTGAAGCGCCACCAACTTTTCTGTGGAACTAGTGGCTTCATCACGGTGGTGGCAATAAAATTTTACCGAAATGTTCAAGGATTAACGACATTACCAACAACTGTATACAATGTATCATAGTTACTGTGTTACATTTAGATATAATCTTCACATTTGTTATAACGCCCATTCAGACATTGGTAGTACCCAATTATGTAAGTAAAAAAAATATAATAAAACAATTAAGTTACAACCAGACTTGAAACAATGATGGCCAATTATCTATTAGGGTCACCGCACACGAGCCACCGGCCACAACCACAAAACGCCGCCACTGGCATATTTCCTGTAATTTTCATACATTTTATATGGACTCGCCGCACACGGTTGGCGCCGGTGGCGGCCACACGCTACAAATCGTCGCAGCTTGCTTCTTGTGGCTCGCACCGGCCACTAAACGCCGACACAAAAAGCCGCCACACGCCACTCGCGCGATTCCGCGCCCCTCTCTCCCTTGCCTCAGTTAACCTGAAGTCGACGGTAACGCACGCACGTAGTCTGTGGTTCATATAGGTAAATAAATATGGATATAGAATTATTTATATCAGAAATACAATCCCGTCCTGCGATTTGGGATTCAAAAAGTGATAGTTATAGTAATAGAGGAGAAAAAGTGAAGGCCTGGGAAGAAATCTGCGAATTGTTTGTGGGAAATTTTTCGAATAAAACTGCCAAAGCCCCAAAAGAACATTGAAGGTAAGTTTAATAAAATAATATAAAACCATATATTTATATTCTATTTTATTGCCACAGCCCTTTACAAACAAGGTTTTACGGCTACACAGGTCAGTACCAGAAGTAAGCCCCCCCCCCCCCCCCCCCCCCCCCCCCCCCCCCCCCCCCCCCCAAACAAGGGGGGAAAGAAAAAAAAAAAAGAAAAAAACCCCCCGGCCTTCCACCTAAAAACAAAAGAAATAATTACACAACTGCCCTGAAAAGCCGTAACCCTACATTACCATACTATGTAATGGGATATTAAAAGTCCAACATTTCCCAGATAAGGAAGTATCTCAAATAATCAATCAAGGGAGAAGGAGGGGGGAAAAACGAAAAGGGGGGTTATATTTTTAAGATATAAAATTTTTTCTTCCGTTTCTTTTAAAGTTTTCGAAAAATTACTTCTTCACGACGTATTCTTCCGATCTTATCAGCCAACACAACACTCTACATTGGAACAGAAAGAAAAAAAAAAGCCGCCGCGAAAAAAAGAAAAAAACAGGAGAAAAAAGGAGGCTGGGCTGCAGGGGTCCGGTAAAATAATCTTTTAACGTATAGACTCTTGCAGTAGACGCTCGTGTTACTGGAAAAAAAAGGTTTTTTTTAGGGTGTGGGGAAGGGGGGGTAAAAAAAACTTCCAGCCTGTATTTTGTATATTTTCGAGTCCCACTATTTTCAAAGTGTGACGAAAATTGAAACCATCCCTTTTGCGAATAAAGTTGTGCAAAATGCAACAAGCTTTCACAATGTCTTCTGAGAAATGAACAGAAGTGTTTAATGGGCGATTTAATATGCTCCATTTGTTTGCTAGTACGCCGAAGGTACACTCAATGCAACGTCTGGCACGGCTTAACCTATAATTGAAAACTTGTTTGTCTAAGTCTAAATATTTTCCAGCATATGGCCCCATCATATTTTCACTGAGGCCAAATGCTTCATCACCAACAAATGTATAGTTCAATGGTTGTCGATTACCGACCTGTCGTGGTGAAGGGATATTTAATCTCTTTCTGTGTATTTTATTACACAGTTCACTTTCTCTAAATATTGTAGAATCGGATGCTTTACCGTATGCCCCAACATCCACGAACGTAAAAAGTAAATTCGAGTCGCATGTTGCTAGAAGTACTATTGAATAAAGAAATTTATAGTTAAAGTACAAGGAGCCGGTACCGAATAGATGAATAATTCTTATATGTTTCCCATCTATGGCGCCTAAACAATTAGGAAAATTAGTATTTTGAAGAAATCCGCTGGCAATTTCATTCTACATGTCTTGCGTCGGTTCTGGAATACAAACGGCTTTTAAATAGTTCCAAATTAGTTGACATGTTTCTTGTACTATTTTTCTTGCTGTAGGTAAGAGAGTTCAAAATCCTCAAACGAACATCCAGTTCCTAGATACCTGAAACAATGAAGTATTTAATATTTTGTTGTTGTTACAGTAACTAAATTACAGAGGAAGTGGAAGAGTCTTCGTGACAGTTTTAATAGAGAAAATGCAAAAAACAAGAACGTTGCGAGTGGTTCGGCAGCAACAAGCAGTAAACAGTAGATTTATTTCAATCATCTATCTTTCTTGAATTCCTTAAAAGAAGTGAGACCACCTACCGATGTTACTAATGCAACTAATGATGCGGAAACACCTCGCCCGAAAATAAACAGAAACATTAATATAAAAAGGGCCGAAAAATCAGAAAATGAAATTCTCAGAACACTTTCGAGAAATTTAAAACGTAAACATGATCAAATAAGCGACCAAAATGACCCCGATAAGCAATTTCTGATGTCGCTGCTTCCACATGTAAAAAAAATTGACGAAAATTGTAAACTTGATTTTCAATTAGAAATATTACAGTTAATTAGAAAGTACACGCATAATCAGAATTATGAAACATATTCGTCACAATATTATGGTTATTCTTCAGGAAATGACAACATACACTCAACACAAAAAGCTTCTACATCTGCCCAGCCTTCTCCACTTCATTCACATTATTCCGACAAGTCTATGCTTGACATGTCATACTCTACACAAAACGCTTCTACATCTATCCCGTCTTCACCTATAATTCAGCCTTCTCCAACTCATTCATATTATTCTGACCAGTCTATGGACAACAGTTCTGTTATCGAAGACATGTTCATTGTTCCGTGATGATGACGAGTGATATTAAATTATAATAAACACACAATAACTAAATACAAATACCTACGTGTTTTATTTGTTAACTAGCTATTTTCTAGTAGAATAAACAATGCATATTGATTATAAATAAAGTATAGATTATTTTACTATAGTGTTCTGTGGAGTTTTATGCTAGTGATTATTTCCACTTACCTTAATGTGATAGCTAGTCTTTCCGCAGGTGCGATGGTTTTCCGCATGTTGGTGTCGTGGTGTTTTAATCCAGCATATAATAGAGCATGTAGTTCCCAAAACGTACCTACACTTAAACGAAAATGTTTGAAAAACTTTTTAGGGTGGTTTAGAAGATTATCGAAATGTTCGTTGCATTTGTGTACATTCGTTAAAATTGGATGTATCCAATAACTACGATTCTTCTTCTTCTTATCAAAAGTAGCGCAATTAAACCTTCTTCGTCAGAGTCCATTATGATACTGCACGCAAGGGTTAAAAAAAGTAGCAGCCACCGACCGCAAGTGTCGACCACCGGCCACAAGTGGCTGTCGCGCGCTTCAGCTACCTTTGTAGCCGCTTCTAGCTTCTCGTGGCGGCATTTGTGGCTGTCGCGTGTGGCCCGTGTGCGGCGACGTTTAGAAAGAATGTCAATTCAAAAAATTTAAGAATGACCGTAGTTCTTTTTGGATATTCATGATATTGTACCCTGTCAGACTGTGTCAACTTATTCTTTATATCAAACTTGAATAACCATTGTGTAAATAACTAATCTACTAAACTTAAGCTGACAAAATCCATTTTGGTCACACACTTTATGAAATGTGTTAGCCTATACTTTCGTAGCCCACAAACACACAGAACATTCGAAGTCAATGTGTGCGTAGCCATTTACGAATTTTCTCTAGAAAAATGTCACTTGCATCACCTTGGGAAAAACCTCTACTGGAATCCGATCCGGCTACAATAAATATATTAAATTTATTTTTTTAAAGCGAAGATGAAAATTTTCGTGTCATCGAAGTGAATTCAGAGATGTTACTGACCTGAAACTCGTTATAAAAATATCATAATTCCTTGTGCGTAAAAGAGTATTTAAATTAAATTGCAACTTCACAGAGTAAATGACATTTTATGAAGTAATAAAACGAAATACCGAACTTAAATCTCATAATTTTGACCGCCTCAAGGAGGCTCTCAACAAATTTGGGTAAAGACATACTTTAATATTATGACGAGATCTCATAACTGTATTAATACTTGACCTAGCTGAGTTTATAATTTTATTAAAAGAGGGTTTCCTAGACGTTCTAATTTTATAATTTCTTTTCACAAATATTTTTAATAATATACTTTATTTAAAAAAAATATATGAATAAATAGTTAATATGTGGTAATTACTGTCATAGGGTTTTTTTATAAAAACCTGCTATTTTACTATACAGCTGTATACAAACTGTTAATCTTATTATTATACCAATCAAGTTGCTTTTCGATTTGCGTAATGTTTACGCACGATTTAGTTTTAACACGTAACTTCGCTGCTATAAGTGAATCTACAATAAATTTATTCCAAATCAATTGGAATTAATTCATCTAGTATTAAACAACAGAAGTTTTCCTATCTTTACAAGGAACAGACGTTTATCTTGCACAAAGTTTATAATAACTAAAGTTCTGCCGTTTCGACACTGCAAGCGACGCAGATATACATACAAAACTTTCTCATTATGCTCCCATTGTTCCATTGTGAAAATTTGCACGTAATCTACGTGTATAAATAGTTGGTTTGTACGTTAATTTATTGTCATCTAGTTTCTGTTAGTGGCTTTTAGGACTTCATAATAAACCTTATCAGCGCGATAAGAATGTAAATAAAATATAATATTTTTTGTACACAGACGCTAATTAAAGATTTAAGTTGGCGCCTGGTAGATGGTACCGGTGACCCTAGAGCTGGTGCTTTCCTCGCTCAACGGGTAAGTATCGCAATACAGCGAGAAAATGCTGCCACTGGGACCAAACTTTTCAAATTTGTTTTAATTTTCTATTTATTCAATTTTAATTATTACTATGTTGGTTAAGACAATTGTAAATACTGTATATTTGTCTAAGTTTCATATATATATGACATCGTTTGATACAAACAGTATAATCTTTATCCATCCGTTCTTATAGAAAAGCCTTAATGACATTTATCTTTGTCAATCTCTTGTCGTTTCCAATGCTGTAATCTTCCTTTTGTCATTCTGCTAACTATTCAGTGAAATATTTTACATGTATTGTATATAGTTTCCATATGTTTAGGTTGCAATGTGACGCTGTGAATGTATAGAAAAGGAACACGTGAACCCTAACGACTAAGGGGGATCTTACATATTACAAAACTAAGTTCCTAGATAAACTTAAAGATTTAGAACGGATTTTTATTAGATATCGACAATAGATATTATGACGATATTCCGAGGAGGAAGAAGGTTATTGTTGGTGACTTATTTTATAAATAGGAATAGATTATTATAAGTTAGTGTTAGTGACTAATGACTATATACAATATAAATTAAGTAGGTATGAGCTATAAGTAAAATAAGAATATTGTTGGTAGCTCATAAGTAGAAATTAAGTATATATAAGTTAGATAAATATATGTACATAATTTAAGGGAAAATAAATTAATAAAATGCTTCGCCGAATAAAAGGGTCGCGTAGCTCTCGTCGCGGTATACGCGCGCAGATGTATGTAAGAGCAGCTCTCGTCGCGGTATACTGTTGTAGTACTTAAGCTCGGCGAGATCTACGCAAAATCCTCTTTCCTCCGACAACGAACTGGGACCCACGAATCATCGGCGAAGCAAGAAACAAGAACAAGGCGCAGTTTCATTTCAAGACAATCTCTACAATTACGCACTAGCAGGGGTGCGTGGGTTGAGGCGGTGCCAGCGATACGTCAAACCGTCTCGACAAAACGTACGTAGTCAAACCCCACCGGTATTCAAAGCCGCGCCGAGGTACTTGGGTTACTGCACGGGTGTTCTCAAACGAACACGTAACCGTAATATCCTGTGCAGGCCTGAGTCTCTGAGGTGTCGTGGGGGTTGGCATCAACAGTTATAACGGTTATGGCTTAATTAAAATTGATCGGTTATTTAATAATTCTTTTATCCCCATGCGGGAGAAGATAATATACCAATATAGGGCGTTACGGGGGCGGACCTTGATGAGGGCTGCAGCGCGCGAGCAGACAGTGCAGACTCGCAGCGCGTAGCCGATGTCCGGAGGTGTCAAATCCGGTGGTAAGGGGCCAAGGAGTGTTCTCGACTTGGCCCTGGTGTCGCGTCGGTGGTATTGGGCTCGGCGGCTCGTGGTCAAGCCCCGCCATGTACGACCCCTGTTGACCTGGGGGAAGCCCAGCGAGACGACCAGCGGTCGAAGCCGCGGTGTCTGTCCCGGTGTCGAGTCCAGTGTTGTTAGTACCTGCGGAGAATACCTCACTGGAGGTGATCTGGAAGCTTGGAGTGCCAAGATGAGATTTTTTGGATATTATATGGGTAGGTTGAGAGGCGTCCGCTCGCGCTTTGCGAGCTGCGCGATGAACTCGTCGATGCACTCCATCCGCAGATCGCGCGCTGGGGGGCCCCAGCTACGTGCCGTAAGGTGTTTGGTACTGCGCAGTTTCTGGCGGTTGCACTCCTAGCGAGCTGGGTGCGGAGACGTAGGTTCCCGGTGAGGAGTGGGAGTCGGGAATATTATTATAATTTATATATAAAAAAACTAATAATATAATGTATCGTAACTACGAACTTATATCTAAACTACTTTAAACGGAAGTGTATGGAACGACTGTATTTTGTCTTGTTTGTCTGTGAATAGTCCTGTGACTTACTTAAAATCGTTTTGTATAAAACTGTTTTGAATTATTTTGTGTCAATATTTTGTGAATTTAATTTGACTCTCACCTGAAATCAATGCAATGGTTCGTTAATGTTTAATTTCTATTCAAAGGTATGAATATAATAAATTACAAAGAGTAGTCATTAAATAGTAGTTTTGATATAAGTCTAGCTTTAGAACCGCAAACCGAATGTCGACCACGGAGCTCTCACAGCTACAAAACTACACAAATATAAAGTGATAGATGTACCATAAAATAACTTTAATATTGTCCTTTTCTTATCTTTGGTTAGCCTAGTTCTTGAACCATAGACACATTCTACATCTTTACAGCCTTTTGTAATCCTTTATAGTAATACATACTCCTTATACTAAGCTATATAGTACTAAGCCACTTACAATAATGTCGAAATACACAATATCGCGCATATACATGTTGATAGTGTCGGAGACAGCATGCAGTAGACGCAACGTCTTTGTTAACGGGGATTTGTGCAACATACTGGTCTGGCCCTTGGTATCGCAAACAACCTTGGCCTTTGCCGTCGCACATATCCCCTAGGTTCAAAAAAACCGAGTTCTATAAAATCACTTGGGTTGCTCAACACACTTTGCAACACTTTTAGTTTATAGTAGGCCAACAGTAAGTCCCGTCTTGTTTCTAATTTCCACCATCCATCACTAGGTGATCGTCATGCAACCAAACATTGACTTTTCTTCTTTATTTGCTACAGATGACAAACTCTAAGACAAATAATGTTGGATACACTGATCATGTTAATGAATGCACGTAATAAAATATATTTAATAACAAAAAGAACTCAACCGTATCTACTGAGATTCTTAGATAAGTACATCCAATAATTCAAACATGTTTTTTGAAACTTTATTAGAATAAATACTTTTAATTCGTATAAAAGACGCCGTCATTTGTCTGCACTATACAGAGAGGGTTAAACAATTGTTTAATAGGGACATCTTGTTTCCCAAGATCAATGTACACTTAGAACAATGTGGGGTGATCGTCCCATTTCGGTTAAGTTTCCATGAAATTTAATTTCGGTTTTCCACTAACCTTTTATTATAGCATTATAGGGTTAGTTGCTTCTGATCTTGTTACATGGGACACCTTATCCCTTTTAAATTATACGGGTTTGTCACAGATACATATCCCTAAAAAACGACCTCTAGAAAGCCTTATTTTAGAATTTATATAAAATATATTTAGATTTAATATTTTTTTATCATTTTTAGGTTTCTTCGTATAAAACGTACTAAATCTATTCAGGAAATTGAAATTTTGTTGTATTATTTTTGCACAAAGATGTGCTATTTTATTTAGAATTATTCTTATCTATTAAATAAACAAGTATCATAAACCGAAATAAAGCAATACAGATGAAAGCTGCGTTAGTGGCTTAGTTGATTCTAATTAATCCTTCAGCATGCCTTCGAACCCAGGCCGTACAGCTGAGATCCAATTACCCAGTCAATGAAACTAATCTAAAAATATATTTCGTTATCAATATTGGCATTTATTATTGTAAAAAAATTTCTTTAAGAACCCGCAAATTTGTATAGAATTTCGTAAACATATTGAAATAATGATTTATCAATTTTTCTTAAAAGTAAGCTGTCATACGATTCATTGTTTACATGCGTAGGCGCTGGGTCACTGGTCATTTAATCACTTTTGGAGTACAAGGCATAAGTGAAGCGACTAACTTCACACCTTTTTTCTGTCACAATCACAAATGTTTTATGCGGCGTGCGTCACGCAAAAGCTGATAACCTTCTTACCTATTAGATTACCAAATGATCATGAAACAGATACAGAAATCTGAGGCCCAGACCTTAAAAAGTTGTAGCAATTGCTTTTTTTTTGGTTTTATGTAATAAGAGGCAAACGGGCAGGAGGCTCACCTGATGTTAAGTGATACCGCCGCCCATGGACACTCACATTGCCAGAATGTTCGCAAGCTCGCTGGCCTTTTAAGAATTGGTAAAAATTATTTTCTTCATAAATACAACATAGGATTTGCGATATTGTTCTTTTTATTTTGGTGAGTTATGAAAACACTCAAACTGAGTGTTATATTTATATTAGTACTGACAGTATTTATTTGAATAAAGCCTGAACCACAACCAGCTTGTGTTTAGATTTTAGTTCTAAAAGTGCTAATAAAACCTAGTTAATTAAGTAACACTAATTGTAGGCGCGCTCTATGCGAGCCGAGAACTAATTACATTAGTTACATGGCTCTATGTTTCGAGTGCTCTTCAGCAGTGGTCAGTTCTCACGTTGATCCTTTAACTTCAAAATCTGAGCCTATCATAGAAGATTAAATACTTTTAAGATTAAAACTAATTAAATACAGAACGCTGCCATTTGTGTTTTGGAGCAAACAAAGTATTGTAGGTGTTCAAAAGTATGTCACGAGCCCAGTTTTGGCCAAAAGGAAACTGCAGACAGTGGCTAATTTTAAACTTCCCACACTTAGCTTTCATCTTGATTATGCAATATTGGCTTTTTGTTAATGCAATTCTGACCTTTGACGTGAATAATTCAATAATTATTTTATAAAACTTTTAAGATAATAATATATTTACAGTTAATGATAGCCATAATCTCATTGCATTGTGTTCAGAAAAAGAGGGGTGTATATAAGGTGACGTGTAACGTGATCGTAGCTTCTAAATTAACCGATTATGATATGATATTTTTTATTATCTAACGTGATCGCGACAGTTCTTAACTAGGAATTAATGAAGATATGTACAGGCATTTCGAGGTATTTTTGTTGACTGCGGCCGAACTGAGTTACTTGAGATGTTTAATTTTTTGATTAAATTTAACGTCAGCGGATAAAGTAATGTCTGCCATGATTTGTACTATCCTGTGAACAATACTTCTCAACGAAATATCGTTTGAGAATTTAGAATTGGTTAAATTCGTATGACATGCAAGTTATTTTTCATGTAATAGGGTGCAAGCGGTCAGGAGGCTCATCTGATGTACGTGTTATGTTACCGGCCTTTTAAAGAATGGGTACGCTTTATTCTTGAAGACCCTTTTCGGATTGGTTTGGAAACACAGAGTTACATTTAGATCGATTAATTATAAAATCTGCACAATCAGCCATATAAAAGTAGGCATGTAAATTTCATATTAATTTTCATAATGTCATACAATAAGAACTATAAAATAATGTCATAATAATAAGTTAAGTTATTTATAATTGCTATCAAACTTTAGTTTAACTTTATAAGAAGATAACCAATATAATCTTGTCAAAACTACGAATCAGCTATGTGTTTCATCTTTTAGCATATTAATTAATAATAATAAGCCTTTCATTCGAAACTCTTTCATTTTATATCTGAACTTTAATATATTTTCCTTAAGGCAGTTGGGTAGCCTTTAAACCCTTTCCACTGCTCTCTTGCGACTCTTCTCCAGTTGAGCCTGCTGTTAGTTTCAGTTTCCTCACATCTGTTGCAGCGGTCGACCTCTTCTTCGTCCGTCTCTAGGGTACCTTCCGTCACAATATGCTCCATTTTTCATGGGGGCTCCGTAGCATAAGACCCTTCATCTCCATTTCATTTGTCAATTTAGTAGAATTCTTAATTTCTGCTCTTTGTCTGGAGTTTATTTGTTTATCTAATTTTCTTATGCTAGCATGCTTTCATGTCTTTGTATAAATACTTAGAGTCCAAGTTCGAGGTATGCATGTGTTAAAATAATTTTCACCTGTAGTTTTCTTGTCTCCTCAGTGACCAATATGTTTCCAATATTCTTTTGATCTTGGGAACAGTTAGAGAGATAATTTAGATGTAACTCCTTCAACGAATTCTAGAGGTTGATTATTAAGTTTTATTTCGTGGATTGAATCTGTGTACTCCCTCGTGTGTTCATTTTCAGGGCCTACTCACTTTCTTTGGTCTATCATTTCCAAGTTATGAGGTTCTCTTCGACAATACATCGTGCGGATCGAATGTGAGTTTTCTCCCATCTATATTAGCCAATTCATTTTTAGTTTTCAAATTACTAACGCCTAACCTCGGTTTCCATTTGTAATCTTCAAGTATATATTTGTTTACATGTTTATATAGGCCCCGAACCTGGTTTTCTAAGCTCGCTTACTGGGGTCAAAAGCTTTGTGAATATATAAGCCATAAATGTTTTGTTATATTCACAACGTTTAGTGTTTATAGACTATGATCAAGTTTTTCCTAATCGGCCTGTTCTTCTAAGGTGCAATATATAATATCTTGGAAAACTATCTAGTTTGACATCAGCTTATTGGTCTATTTGATAAGTCTTCCTAATAAGAATAAATTTGCATTCAGGATCTGTTCTGTAGATTAAAATTTTAGATGGCACTACGTTCTTTTAGGTAATCCGGATCTTGTCGCTGTCAGACTTTTGGCTTAATATATTAAGCCAAGCTTTCATGATTTTAAAATTTTGAACCCAAAACATTTCCTGAAGCTCACGATCCATAGCGAATGATTTAATTATAAAATCTTTTATCGATTTCTGGCTCTATAGTATTAGAATTGTGTTATCATTCTTCATATAGTTACTTTTAGATGTATATCCATTTAAAATAATCACCTGTATTGCTTGTCTAATATGAATATAGTAATAATTAGGTGAGCTTGTCTGTGTCACCCACGTGCAGCCTACTCGCTATAAACAGTTGTGTCGTAACGGCGCGGATATTGAGATAAGCCTTCATTTTTATTCATTACTAACGCCTAAGCGCATGTAATAATATAATTTAACATTTTGCAACCTGCGAACCGTCTTACTAAATTAAATATTTAAAGTGTTATTAGAAATCGTAGTTTATAAGAAAGAAAAATTATGTAGGTACGCATTGGTGCACATCTTTTGCAGTATTAAAAATAGGTTTTGATTGCATGCAAATAATTAATAACAATTAAATAATCAAAGACTGAAAAAGGAGTATAGTCAATAAAGTTCAGTTTACATTTGAAAAATTAAATAAATAAATATTTATTATTAGTCTCTTACATTAAGTGCAACATAAATTGTATTATTGTTCGAATGTTGTTTTCAAATTATGTCCAATGCCGTATAGCTTCTTCCGTGGGCAACTTCATTCTGTTAATTTTGTGTCACGGTGCGCGCGCATCGTAAAATTTCACTCTCATCAATTTTTCATAACGCGCCTAAAGAAGTATTACTTCAAAAGATCAATTAACACGAAAATTAAAAATTATCAGATTATTTAACTTCTTTAATAATTATAAAATTAAAAACAATACAAAAATAAAAATTCAATGTTTAATTTCACACGTAAAGGATGTTTTATAAGTAATAAAAAACAGGTGTATGTACGTATAGATGATACGCAGACATCATTAATAATAAACAATTTGGGTGGTCTGTTATTCTTAGAAATTATGATATTCGTAGATATTTTGTTTATCTTTAATAACTTCTTGAAAGACACGTGAAAAGGTTATTTTAATATCTGTATGATAAACAAATTTTTATTTGTGAAATCTAATCAAAATATCTTTCATGAACGTCAGAAAATACATAATATATTATTTCTACTTTGATTTAATTTTTGGCATATTTATCTACAATAGTCTCGTCAAATAGGATATAGGGCGGTCATATTTCTCCAGCCTTGCCTCTACAATCCAACAATTTCGTTGAAATTGCACGTAACATAATTTTGGGTTAGATTTTTGAGGGAAAAATTATACACAAACCACCCAGTTCACAGCCTTCAACCAGTAGTAGGACTGACATGGGGTTGATAGGGGGAAGAGAGAAGAAGGGAAATACTTTATCTGCAATTTCGGTCTTTTCACTCATACAAAGTATGAGCTGCGGGCGCAGACATCGATTAGTGGTTGGGGGCGCACTAGCTGTTTAACTCTAGAATATGGATGTTTGCTACTTTGAATGTAATTTTGTTGCAGTTCTATGTGTAAAACACTAAACCGTCTTGCAGAAATCTTTTTGATTTCTATCAAGTAGCAAAAAAAAGTTCGGTTCCCAGATGCCCAAATGGCAAAAATCTGCCGCCCTAGGCTCCAGCCCACTCAGCCTGCTGGTAAATCCGCCACTGCATTTCTCATCAGCTTTATAAGACAGCGACTTCCTCACATGCTTTGATTTGCCCGGTGTATTAATTGCGTACATAGAGACTAATATGGATATAACTTCATCAAGAGAAAGAAAAATGCTTATAGCCTATGCTTACTCTGTATTGTCTATGGGCTAGAGAAAACCGTGGACGGAAGCTAGCTATATAATTACTTTGCATTTCATTGACTGCACTTAAGCTCCGACCTATACTTTAATAATAAACAAAACACGATGCAAAACTTGTTTCCTATAAGCGGATGCAATAATTTTAAGCCTTCGATATCCGTTATGCAATATTGAACGTAATGTTAAAGAGGTAAGGTGGCTTTTAGTCAAACAATGTTGTGTACCGCTACGCTCCCACGGTTAAAACAAAACTACATTGATTTTAATTCTGATAAAGACTAAGAAAACTACTGATTTTATTTTGTGACTATCTTTACGACGCGGTATCGTATGGAGGCTATTCCTATTTTTACGTCAGGAGCAAACTAAGCTATTTTTTTATGTAATAGGAGGTGGTATCACCGCCGCCCACATTGACAGTAGGCTCGCAAGTGCGTTGCCAGCCTTTTAGGAATTGGTACGCTCTTTTCTTGAAGGAACCTAAGTCGAATTGGTTTGGAAATACTAAATATAGTGGGCAGCTGGTTCCACATAGTAGTGGTGGGCGGCAAAAACTGCCTTAAGAAACGCTCAGTTGTGGAACGACGGACGTCGAGGTGATACGGATGGTATTTTGTATCCTGCCTTGACGACCGGTGATGAAATTCAGCTGCAGGTATTAGTCCGAACAACTCTGAACACTCTCGATGGTAAATGCGGTATTACATAAAAATATACGACGATAGACAACGAGTGGGGTTCCGGCCTTTTGAAAATTATAGAACGGCACCAATTTGATCTTTACAAATAACACATTTAAAAACATTAGTTACTGTATATAAACAAAATATTTACAGGAATATCGATTTTTAATATCTTATATTATACGAGTTGTATTGATTAAAAGATTGTATAAAAGACATTTAACGAGCTTCACACGGAATTTTATCCTTCTTTTTCCTTTTTATTTCTCTACTAGTTTTTACTGTAAAATGTTACCCTTTTAGCTGAATAAAAATTGTTTGAGTTGTTTAAACGTATACAATAAAATCCTCCCATGAACTATTTGATACATATTTTAACAGTTTTAGATATAAAGTTCTGTTTAAGCTATTCCGAGACTGCTATATTCAACAGTAAATTATCATAATGAACTTCGGCCAGAGTCGGCAATGTTCGTCTGTGTTCGGGCACGCGACTGGACGGAACAACCTGTTTAGCCACTGGCGGTTCTTGATCTTTCATATAAAAGCATTTCAGATGAGTCGTCAAACTGCGACGTTTTGGTTCATTAATGACTTGATAGGACCTTTATGTGCCTTAGCCTCCATACGTATATTTTTCCATCGCAACCTTTGGCAAGCTTCTTGCATCTCATTTCGAACACCGAAGACTTCAAGGCCCTTAACATATCCATTCCACCAACGCTGCCTCGGTCTACCGGGTCACCATTTGCTATTGACTATTAGGTATTATCAAAAGTCATTAAAGTGTATCAGAGAGCAGCGATCGAGTATGCTATATGACAAACATATTATAAGCTATTCTAAGCATAAGCTTCGTTAAAAATAAATGAAAAGATGTAAAGTATTTAAAAGTTTAGCTTTGGTGTAATATTTGACACATCTAGATAAAAATCTAGATAAATAAAGTATATTTATTTTTAACAAACACAAAAAAAGTTGTAAGGAACAACACAAAAAAAGAACAATAACTAACCTTAAAATATAATAACTAAAATATATAAATATATAAAAGGAGTCCCTTTAGGCAAGATTCCGAAGATACTAGCAGCGTTCCCCCTTTGATTAGCTAAACTAATCCTTTGTCCGAGGTAGCCTCCATCTCTTCGGTCTCCTGTGATGTCGACTAACCTTTTTGTTATCTTCTTAATCTAGATTCTTAATGTAACGTGCTCTGTTGTCGTCTCTTTTTGCAACTATTTTATAATTCAGTTTATATAGGTTAAGTCTGCTTGATAAAGTTACTACAAATATACAAGTTCTTAGGTATGTGCTTTAATAAAAACTTTTAACCCTAACGAATCTTATTTTTTATGAATATCTTATAAAAGTATATATTAAAGAGCAAGCCTTGTACTAACTATGAAAGTGAACTATATTTTTAGTGTTATAAAACTGACATAAAGGGCTATTCGTTATTCCTGAAATGCCGTGTAAAAAATAAAAAGTCTTCATAAATTTGTACTTAAACACAGCAGTAATATATATTACGTTTAAAAGAAACCAGTTATTAAACCGAACATAAAAACGATCCTTGTGTGAGACAGACTTAATTGTACACCTTGGACTTGTTTTATTTGAACGGAAACTGTTTTTATACTAGTCATGAAACTAATAATATAATGTTTGTTTCTTGACATTAGAAGTTAATAAATTGTATGTATATTTTTAGTTTAATTTCGATGAATTCTTGTAGGTACCCTACCCGTACCCTATAGTTATAGTAACACATATGAAGGGGCATGAGGCGAGCACATTTTTGCAACGGGTTGATTCCATTTCGGAATACAAACTCAGAAGCTCCGGGTTCGATGCCATATATCCACAATAATTAATATTTTTCGTCCACGTTTCTCCGTTACCACTAACCCACGGCTCAAAAGACTGGTTAAATAGAGGCTATTATGAATGAATGAATAAATTTAAAATTTATTATTCACTGAATGAACATCTCGATAGTAATATCTTTGACTGCCAAAACCAGATAACTATATTTTATGGCTCGATCGAGACAATTAATTAATGACAATGGTTAATTTATGGAAAGAATTTATGCGATTTGAATTTCACGTCCAAATTTGAATTATTAATTAAATGTGCTTTTGGTTACGCTTGCAAATATAAAGCCTTCGTTGAAGCTTAACTTCGTTAATGCATCTTTTTGCCTATGATGATATATCTATTGTGAATTTGACCATGTATTTCCGAACCAATTCGACTTAGAGTCCTTTAAGAAATAAGCATACCAGTTTCTAAAAGGGCTTGCCCATGTGTGACGGTTTCACTTAACATCAGATAAGCCTCCTGCCCGTTTGCCCCCTGTTCTAAAAAAAAAATTGGATTAGTTTACATAAACAAGTGAACATCAGCCTGTACATGAGACAAAAGATTATGTTGGCAACTAGATAAAGTTAGCAGAACCTAGACGAGGACGATTAAGTTACATTCTAATGAGAACATTCTGGAACTCAACACTAAAGCGTATTATAAAAGCTATTTACAAAGAGGCTATTTTAATACTCCGTAGAAGCCTTTGTTACTTACGGTATGTCTTATGTCAAAATCCAAAACATTTCTGATACACGGAATTCATACTTAGCGCTAAGATTCGACTCTGAATCTGACCCTTAGTTGTGCAGGCACTTTATTATAGCTGCTGAACTTGTTTCATTTTCTGTTAACCAAAAAAGATAAGAAAAGCAAAGAATACAATACCAGTGAAAGACACTCAAATTACTTGCCTGTACCAAGTAGTTTTCTTTGCAGTTCTCTTTACTACTTTTCTACTAACCCTGATGCTAGTACTCGCGATGTTTACTAAAATAACTAGGCGTGCATGTGGTTTCAACATTAGCAATTTTTTTCTTTTAATTCGCCGACGTGGTGACGCCCATTTTTTTGTAACTAATTAAAGCGCAAAGAGAACCTAATCTGTTTAATTGTAACCGGTTAGAATGTCACATAGCACGAGCAGACAAACAAAAAACGTGAGAACTTTTCCGATTAGATATTAGTGTTAGTTTTGATTAAACATCAAGGTCATCTTAATTGGTTTTTGTGGTAGAAATATTATATAGCGCAATGCTTATGTTAATTATGGACTAAAATTTGTTTAATGTGTCACTTACACGTTAAAAATAGAAATTGCCCAGTGGGAAAAAAGAAGAGAGGACGCTCACCAGAAACCAGGGAAGGTGGAATAAAATCGATAACGGGGAAATGGTGGACCATTTTCCGATTTGGATTAGACCTTTATTACCTCGGAGGTCGTGTACTAATGTTGAACATAATAACATGGATTTAAGGTAATCGTGATTATTTAGTGGTCGAATACAAACTATTTTTATTTATTTAATTTAACATACACAACAACAAAATGGATATGAGATAGACAATATTTATTATTTTTATCGATAAAACGAATTTAATTAATTAATTAAGAGGGTATACACAAATCTAAAAATTTCAAAAACTCGGAACCATAGATAGACAAGAAGGCTTCCTATGATATGACTTTGACTATTTTTAAATGTAAATCTTAAATAGCCCTTCAAATTAAGGTTAATTAGAAAAATAATAAACTAAGCATATCTTTCCCTTCAGTACAAAGATTTTCCAAAACGAAAATCATCGTAATTTATGTAGAAAACATACACATTATTGAAACTGGCATTTTTAAAATACTTGGTACATTCGATATTGTTCAGTTGAGAGAATTCTATTCTAATATCACCTATAGTCGCCTAAGTTCCATTGAGATAAATCAATTAACGTTGAAGGTAGTGGGCTATCAGTTACAATTAGTTACAGATCTAACGACATACTTGATATATATGATACGTCTTGATATATATTTAAATCAACTATGTCATATATTGAACAGACACAATGTTCCCTAATATGAGGCTTTATTGTTGTTTTTTGACATTCACCATTAGATTAAAAGTTAAATTAAACTTTTTTCTTTATTCAAGGTTCTATCTAAACCAAAATTGTTCAAAAAATTTAAAGAAACTTGCACGTATATACCGCGGGATCCAACACGGCTGTGGGTGCCTGCATGTTGCACCGGTATTCAAAAAAAATTACGCCATGGCTATCAAACTACTAAATCACCTCCCTAGAACTAACAGATCACTGGCGAGTAATGCTTTCAAGGGGAAGGTGATTAATTTTTAAAGGCAAGGTGCCTTTAGAGCCTGGGAGAGTATTTAGACCTAGGAATATATTTAAGTTTGACAACAATTATTATGACATTTAATATGACATTTGCATGCCTATTCTTATATGATTTTTATAATTAATCGACCTAAATGTAATGTTGCAATTAAATGATTTATTTATTTAACGCCAAAGATAATATTAGGTCCTTACATATGAAATTGGCCTATTTCGTACTGGCCACTTTAATCACGATGCTCTCCTCTTTGGTAAGGAATTCCAAATTCAAATTTGTACAGCTATTTACTCATGTATTTGTGCTTCGATGACCGTCATTCATTTGTTTTTTTTCTTCTGTGTTTTTCTGTTTGCGTCACACATTTTACAAAATGGAAAACTTAAAGTTTCGCATTATTTACGAGTACGAGTTCCGCCGTGGCACTAGTGCTGCGGAAACGACTCGAAGAGTGAATGATGTGTATGGCGGTCATGTTGCAAAAGAAAACACAGTTCGTTTTTGGTTCCAACGTTTTCGTTCTGGAAATTTCGACCTGCAGAACAAGCCCCGTAGACGGCCTGAGACCCAAGTTGACTTGAAGCAAATTGAGAAGATTAAAAAGCTTGAAAGATGGGTACCTCACGAATTGACTGAAGCAAACCGACAAACGCGCGTCGACTGCTGCGTTACATTACTGAAACGGCACAATAATGAAGGTATTCTAAACCGAATCTTTACCTGTGATGAAAAATGGATTCTTTACGATAATCGGAAGCGCTCAGCGCAATGGTTGGATCCTGGCCAGCCAGCCAAATCCTGCCCCAAGCGAAAATTAACCCCAAAAAAGTTACTTGTAAGCGGACTTGGTGGACTAGTGCCGGTATTGTTCATTGCAGTTTTCTCAAATCTGGCCAGACTATTACGGCTGATGTCTATTGTCAGCAATTGCAAAACATGATGGAAAAGCTAGCGGCTAAACAACCTAGGCTGGTCAATCGCTCCACGCCACTGCTACTTCACGACAACGCTAGACCACACACTGCACAACAGACGGCTACCAAATTAGAAGAGCTTCAATTGGAATGTCTAAGACATCCTCCTTACTCCCCGGACCTTGCTCCAACAGATTACCATTTTTTTCGAAAGTTGGACAACTTCTTGCAAGGGAAAAAATTTAACTCTGATGGGGCAGTCCAAATCGCCTTCACAGATTTTATTGATTACCGTCCGACTGGTTTTTTTTAGTAAAGGGATCAATGAACTACCTAATATTAAATTAACATTTGTTTTTTGTTAGTGCCACTTTCTATAGTCCTTACTCAATACAAAAGTGGTTGTTAAATAGCCTCGCCGTAATGTCGTAGACGGAAGCAAGCGGAAGAATTACAAAAATTACAAGACTCTACTTAGGTGGAAGGAAGCGGGGTCGCGGGTTGAGTTCCGGAATTGCGCTTTATACTGCGATGTAGGGCTGCCGAAGGAATAATTTTATTTTCTTCGGACCGACGTAGTGTCATATTATAGTGTTATTCTCATCGCTTTACAATACAAGTAAATACATTTTAACTAAGTATTGTGACGTTCTTTTAGGTTTTATTTTTACAATAATTAAGAAGAGTGTAAAACAACTGTTGCGCTACCACCATATAATCTGTTTTCTTTATAAACAACTTAATCAGTTTTCTGTGCCAAATGTGGTCGATTTTGGGTCTAATACCGTGCTGTTTTTTGCGCACGTAGAAAAGAAATCCTTTGGTGTATCTTCTCCGTCATTCTGCTCTAAAATCTCTCAGGGTTGGTAACTCATATCTGAGTATCGTGGATCGATGCATTGGTGCGTTAAGGGTATTTAGTTCTATGGTAGGTTGTATAAATAAGTACTAACCCGGCCGGTAAAAAAAATCTCCACTTCGCTAGTATTTTCAAATCATGGCGCCCCTTTTTGTACAATTCGTAAACTGAGATTTTTTTTATAGAACAAGGGAGCAAACGGGCAAGAGGCTCACCTGATGTTAAGTGAAACCGCCGCCCATGGACATTCTCAATACCAAAGCAATGGCGAGTGTGTTGCTGGCTTTTTAAGAATTAGTATGCTATTTTCTTGAAGGACCTTAAGTCGAATTGTGTGCAGTGGGCAGCTGGTACTACATATTGGTGGTACGTGGCAAAAACTGCCCTAAAAAACGCTCAGTTGTGGAACGACGGACGTCGAGGTGATACGGGACTTAAATATGTACGTTACGTTACGTATAAATTATCAATTAGTACGCCACTTTTTGTAAGAGATATGTACAGATGTGTCTAGTCTCATTGGACTGAAGATTCTGTTGACTTGCGAGAGTTTTCATAATACAAACATTTTATTCCATTATAACAATTGGCAATTTTTTTTTACAGCCCTATTGTAAGCACTTATCTCACAAAGGACGCGGGTATCCTGCAGGTAAATAACACTTGAAACAGCACACTACACGCCGCCACACTATTTACATTTTAATGTTCCATCTACGAGCTTTTATGTATGAGAAATTATTTTTTACATAACTTCACTGTTTTTTTATGAGAGATTTGAATAATTCCATTAAACAAAAAGAGAGGTCGCCTTCGGTCCTTGTTGGCTAGTTGCTGGGATGGAAGGATTTTAGAAATACTATACGTTTCGTATAAAGGACATACCAATGGCAATACAACCTTTTCTTTGGTCTCATATTTCTGTATGTGTTCCGTGATCACTTTTAATAGGCAACTAGGTGATCAGCCTACTTTACTTTACCGTATGAATGAGTGTTAAATTCGCACATAGAATCTCCCTTGGTGCACAGCCGGAGATCCAACCTACGACTTTGGGGATTACTGAGATAAGAGTCGCACATTGACACCACTGAGCCAATACTGCTCGTATAAAGGCTTACTATATATAAAATATGATATCCTATATTTTAACGACTTTAAAATCGGTCATTTTCAAAATTAAAGCATGAATGAAAGTGTTAGGGAAGCTGCAGTCGAAATGTAATAATATGTATTTAGATAAAAATTATGAAATTGATTCATTCATACTTTCGTTATTCCTGCATAAAACGAATAAAGTGGCGGTCTGTACGCTAAATATTTTTTTAAATACGCTATCCTGTGTCCATGCCATCGTAGACAGTAACTCCTTATGAATACTTAAAATTAAAATAAGCAGAATACAATATACTACTAATTTTAAAAAGTTATGGTAGCGCGTAAATAAAATATGTCTGTTTGAAAAATTTTACTACTGAGCTGGTAAAACTAGAGTTAACAGCAACGTTAAAGGATGAACCTAGAATACGGAGCTCCTCCGTATTCTATGGTTAAAATGTTGAAAACATTGTATTAGGCGATCGTCGTGTTTCGTTTTAATTTACAGAAGAACAAAGAAAGATCTCTATAGGATTGTCCATTATACACAACCATTTCGGTATGAAAAAGGGGTAGCGTGCTGGGTGCCTAAAATCCTTTCAAGAATCGTGGGCTGTTTTATTTTCGGAAAGCCAAGGGTCGTAATTATCGAATACTTAGGTCATGGAGCCACTTCGACGGGGACTTTGTACGTGGGACAAATAATAAAGTTGCATGCAGAAAGACGCAAGGAAAGGCGCGGGAAACTCGCTAAAGTTATTTGGTTTCCCCAAAATAACGCGGCACCAGAGTTACGATGGCCATTCAAGAAGAAGATTCAGACTTCGAATTCATGGAAAATCCACTATAATATTCACCAGATCTAACTCCTAGTGATTCCTATTTCCGTGGTTTAAGGAACATCCGGGGTCATTAATTTGAAAATGATGACGGCAGGAGTTTCTATTAAAAGAAAATGTACGCTTTAGAAAAAAGATGTACAAAATATATAAATCTGAAAGGTGACGTCAAAAAATAACATATTTACTCATACACTTTTTATTGAACACCCCTTGTATAAATAAATTTTCACTGGTTAAAAAGGTAACGTGGACCTACAATCTACATTGTAGTGTTAAATGAGTTATTTGTAAGGAAACTCGTAATATGTGCCATTATTGTTTTATAGATCAAGAGCTTCTGACATTTGAGTTTCTCAAATCCTTTGCTCCTTTGACCTCCGAAATCGAGACGATACAGCTAAATAAACTATTCATATTGATTAGTGAAATATATATTTATTCTTATATTAGTATACGTATTCAAATAGGCAACAGTTTCCGATGCATTAAGTCAGTTTTGTGTCTTGAACAGTATAGTTTTAAGGACGATGAGTCTTTTACTTGATCGGTTCCTCGGTGAACATCCACTGCTATTATAAGACAGGCACTGGACAGAAACCGATGGAAAGAGATTGTACGCCCCAGATGTTGCTTGCTGACCACGACGCTCATAAATAAGCTAAAAGTGAGAGAGTGTCTTTAAAAAGGAATTTACAATAGATATTATAATCTTCGGTTTTTCACAATTCAGCGCTTTGGCGTCGTTTGAGGATCCTTAGATTCTAAACAGTTTTACCGAAATAAATTTCCCTAAATTCGGTTAAGCAGTATCAGCCTAAACACGTACAAACAGATAATTTGTAAATTCCAACGACTACAGTTGTGAGCAGTGTTGGCCTAGTGACTTTAGCGTGTGACTCTCATCCCTGAGGTCGCAGATTCGATCTCCAGCTGTGCCCCAATGGACTTTCTTTCTATGTGCGCATTTAACATTCGTTCGAACGGTGAAGGAAAACATCGTGAGGAAACCGGCTTGCCTTAGACCCAAAAAGTCGACGGCGTGTGTCAGGCACAGGAGGCTGATCACCTACTTCCCTTTTAGATTTACCAATTGATCATGAAATAGATACAGCGAAAATAAAACTTTTTAATTTTTAAGCAAAATATTACTTTTCCAAACTCAAAGAAGATAGATATTTTTAAAAATATTCGATAATGCAATTTTAGCATATGAATTAGTGTATAAGTGTTAGTGTAAAAATAGTACACAAGAACAAAGTGTCTTCCCCTTAATAGAGACTGTAAGTTGTGTTATTGGAATCTGTGTTATGTTAAATATTTTTTAGTAAATTATGTTAGACTTAAATTACTGATCAGTCTTAAGTTAGGCCCGATGATGATGATTCCATGATGTCTCAGTATTAAAAAAATAATGCCATTTTAGAAGTAGCGCCAGCTCCTAGCTTAAGTAGGAACGCGATAAGCTAAATCATAAAACCTTATAAGGAAGTATTAAACAATGACAGGCTTGATTGATTTACGAGTTGACGGCGACACCTCGCTTTATCGACCATTTTCTGTATAAACAGCCTTAAACGACTTGATTGATTTCAATCAATAAAGATTAGAAAAAAGTATCATACATAGGTATAACTACTAATGTTATCGTGAGAGATCTTATATGTTAATTGTTATATAAATACATATCTTAATATATATAAATCTCGTGTCACAATGTTTGTCCTCAATGGACTCCTAAACTACCGAACCGATATCAATCAAATTTGCAAACCATGTGCAGTTCGATCCAACTTGAGAGATAGGATAGTTTAAATCTCAAATTATAGTCGCAATTTTAATTTATTGCAAAATATTTGTTTATTATTTGATACAATTCTAACAGATGGCGCTGTGTTAAAATTATCAACGTTTCACATAAGCTGTCATCTACCTTTCACATAAGTTCTCCTACCGTTTCCCTTGAATAGTTTACTACTATGTAATATAACAAAAATCTTAGCCGGAGCAACGCTTGGCCGAGTCTACTAGTGTATTTATATAGCAGTTTTAAAAATTACAATCAAATATACAGAATTGACAATTTTCTTAACCTACATAGTAATAATTAAAATAATAAAAAAATCATAAAAAGAAAATCAAAACAAATTTAAAAAGTTTATTCCCTGAGGCAGTTTATCTTTAACGCTGGCAGCATGCATTTCCTCGCTGTATTGCGATACTTATTTGTTGAGCCAGGAAAGCACCAGCTCTAGGGTCACCGGTACTATTTACCAGGCGCCAACTTAAATCTTTAATTAGCGCTTGTGCACTTGAACCCCGAGGCCCAAGAGTCTCTACTCCAAAGGGAACAAAATCGAAGTTGGAGGAAAGACTGTTACATTTGAGCCGTTTATTATTTTCCGCCTGCTCTGCGGCCGCCCCAGCTTTTTTGCCTGTCCGAGGGAGGTGTATACCACACAAGTAGCATCCAAAGGCCGTCCCATCCTCCAAGGGATCAACGACATCCCATCCGGCTGCTTGCGTTAAAGGAGCTCCGCCACAGGGACCAAACTTTCTAAATTTGTTTTTTATATTTTGATATGTCTTAGTGAAATCGACACAAGTGACTTCGATAAAACATTACATACTCGTACATACTATAGGAAGACCTTTAGGAGAACAGAAATAAAGTTTTAATATTATAACTTAAAATGTATATGATATAAAAATTTAATTCCTGCTTTTATCCTTTTTTAAAATGCAATACATATATATTTATGATGTACACACAATCACATTGTAGATATCTTCCTGTATAACATTGACATCACTGTTGTGCTTCCGTTTAATTATTATTAATTAATTAAATTACGAGTTAATGGACTAATAATGTTATTAATGCATCAAGTAGCAATAATATGTATTAAGAACAATTGCAATCATACAATTATTATACATTATCTTTTATATAGAAGTTCCTCGAATTTGTATTACCTACCTTACATTTAACAATATTTGTTTTGTGTTTTGCCGCACACCACCACTATATGGAACCAGCGGCCCACTGAAATATTTCCGTACCAATTCGACTTAGGCGAGAAAAGAGCGTACCAATTCTTAAAAGGCTGGCTCTGGCATTAAGAGTGTCCATGGGCGGCGGTATCATTTAACATCAGGTGAGCCTCTTGCTCGTTTGCCCTCTGTTCTATAAAAAAATGCTATTTTTTTCTGATACCTTGTTTTTTAGTAATAATAACCTTCACTTCAGTGCGTCTAATCACTGGTTTAATTCGTTGCTAGGCACTATGTCATTGAATTATAAGAATTACAGGATATCGTTGGTCCAATGAATAGCAGGTTTGACTGCAAGCCATGATCGTTCGTTGGAATCCTATATAGGTATTGAAGTTTAAGAGAAAAGGTAAATTATAACGCTACATTAAGTTGGAAGATGGCGGTGTTTTAACACACAAATGAGCACACAAAGCTCTTACGTACAAAATACTAAGATATTTCAGCCCCTGCGCTGACGCAATAGACGTGTGTAATATCTTACATAGGTGAAGCCTTTATCAGTTGATTGAAAGATAAAGTGTTTATTGCAGGAATGATTTATAGCTATAAGAAGATAGAATGTAACTAAAATACATTCTGTGTTAACGCCTACATACTTTATCGTAATAAAAAATTCCTTATTTTGGCAAAAAATACCTATAAAAGTTTTGAGAAATATTTGTATAATCTAATAGATAACTGTAAAGTTTTACGTTTTATACATTTTTCGTGAAAGATAAAAAAATACTTATCCTAAAAAAATCTTCGTATCACATATAAAAATAAAATCAATCAGTGGCGCTACAACTTTTAGTGTTCTGCGCCTCAGATATCTGTATCAGCTGTATCATGATCATTTATTAATAAGCAAGTAGGATCAGCCTCCTGTGGTTGACATGCCGTCGACTTTTTGGGTCTAAGGCAAGCCGGTTTCCTAATGTTTTCTTTCACCATTCGAGCTAATGTTAAATGCGCATATAGAATTAAGTCCGTTGGTGTACAGTGGGGATGGAACCTACGGCCTCATGGATGAGAGTCGCACGCTGACGCCACTAGGCCAACACTGCTTTTATCACATATAAAATTGTAGATTTCTTATTCACATTATTGGACCATAATAAAATGAGCAACTCCTTTTGAAAACTGCATATTTGTAACACTTAATCAACAGTACTATCAAGTATCATGTCGGCCGCTTCGGCGACCACTAAACCATAAGAATTGTTCGGGGCCAAGATTCTCCTTTCCCTGTCCAGTCTAGTTCCTATGCTTGAGCTTTCTTCTAGGAATAGGTCTTACATCCTTGTGACGCGAGTTCTGTTAGAGTTCTTGATCTAGTTTAATATTAGTAATAAGTTTATGCATTAAACCGTCTCCATATCATGGTAACGCACAATGGTTTGATTCCAATTTGGTAATTGTTTAGGTTAAAAAGGCATGAAACGGGACTAATTTTACTTATTTTAAGTATTTATTATGCAGAATTGATTCAGCATTATATACCTTTAATCATTTTTAAAATTAAAGTAACTATGGATAGGAACAATTAAATATATAGTCTACGTGTGGAGTAAGCTTTTTCAATAGTACATTAATCACTACGATGCAATTATTGTTTGCTATAATTCTTATACAGTTCAATCTTTGATACAGTTTCCCACGATGCATTCAAAGAGTAAATAAAGCCGATAGACCAGCTCGAAAAACTTTATAAATTAAAATAATAAAAAACGTTTTTTCTAGTTTTCTGTTTTTCTTCGTTAAGCGAGTCTAGAATACTTATTAAACCATAGTACGAATTATTTGTATTACTTTTATTTATTTTAAAGTACGACAGAACTAAAATGTAAACACAAGAATACTTGATATAACTCACACACTATTTTTATTATAATAAGTAGCTTACAGTGTAACGATTTGTGAATTTGGAACTTTTATTACTCCCAACACAAAAAAAAAAAAAAACAAACAAAAAAAAAAAAAAAAAAAAAAAAAAAAAAAAGGGGGGGGGGGGGGGGGGGGGGGGGGGGGGGGGGGGGGGGGGGGGGGGGGGGGGGGGGGGGGGGGGGGGGGGGGGGGGGGGGGGGGGGGGGGGGGGGGGGGGGGGGGGGGGGGGGGGGGGGGGGGGGGGGGGGGGGGGGGGGGGGGGGGGGGGGGGGGGGGGGGGGGGGGGGGGGGGGGGGGGGGGGGGGGGGGGGGGGGGGGGGGGGGGGGGGCGGGCGCGGGGGGGGGGGGGGGGAGGGGGGGGGGCGGGGGGGGGGGGGGGGGGGGGGGGGGGGGGGGGGGGGGGGGGGGGGGGGGGGGGGGGGGGGGGGGGGGGGGGGGGGGGGGGGGGGGGGGGGGGGGGGGGGGGGGGGGGGGGGGGGGGGGGGGGGGGGGGGGGGGGGGGGGGGGGGGGGGGGGGGGGGGGGGGGGGGGGGGGGGGGGGGGGGGGGGGGGGGGGGGGGGGGGGGGGGGGGGGGGGGGGGGGGGGGGGGGGGGGGGGGGGGGGGGGGGGGGGGGGGGGGGGGGGGGGGGGGGGGGGGGGGGGGGGGGGGGGGGGGGGGGGGGGGGGGGGGGGGGGGGGGGGGGGGGGGGGGGGGGGGGGGGGGGGGGGGGGGGGGGGGGGGGGGGGGGGGGGGGGGGGGGGGGGGGGGGGGGGGGGGGGGGGGGGGGGGGGGGGGGGGGGGGGGGGGGGGGGGGGGGGGGGGGGGGGGGGGGGGGGGGGGGGGGGGGGGGGGGGGGGGGGGGGGGGGGGGGGGGGGGGGGGGGGGGGGGGGGGGGGGGGGGGGGGGGGGGGGGGGGGGGGGGGGGGGGGGGGGGGGGGGGGGGGGGGGGGGGGGGGGGGGGGGGGGGGGGGGGGGGGGGGGGGGGGGGGGGGGGGGGGGGGGGGGGGGGGGGGGGGGGGGGGGGGGGGGGGGGGGGGGGGGGGGGGGGGGGGGGGGGGGGGGGGGGGGGGGGGGGGGGGGGGGGGGGGGGGGGGGGGGGGGGGGGGGGGGGGGGGGGGGGGGGGGGGGGGGGGGGGGGGGGGGGGGGGGGGGGGGGGGGGGGGGGGGGGGGGGGGGGGGGGGGGGGGGGGGGGGGGGGGGGGGGGGGGGGGGGGGGGGGGGGGGGGGGGGGGGGGGGGGGGGGGGGGGGGGGGGGGGGGGGGGGGGGGGGGGGGGGGGGGGGGGGCCGGGGGGGGGGGGGGGGGGGGGGGGGGGGGGGGGGGGGGGGGGGGGGGGGGGGGGGGGGGGGGGGGGGGGGGGGGGGGGGGGGGGGGGGGGGGCGGGGGGGGGGGGGGGGGGGGGGGGGGGGGGGGGGGGGGGGGGGGGGGGGGGGGGGGGGGGGGGGGGGGGGGGGGGGGGGGGGGGGGGGGGGGGGGGGGGGGGGGGGGGGGGGGGGGGGGGGGGGGGGGGGGGGGGGGGGGGGGGGGGGGGGGGGGGGGGGGGGGGGGGGGGGGGGGGGGGGGGGGGGGGGGGGGGGGGGGGGGGGGGGGGGGGGGGGGGGGGGGGGGGGGGGGGGGGGGGGGGGGGGGGGGGGGGGGGGGGGGGGGGGGGGGGGGGGGGGGGGGGGGGGGGGGGGGGGGGGGGGGGGGGGGGGGGGGGGGGGGGGGGGGGGGGGGGGGGGGGGGGGGGGGGGGGGGGGGGGGGGGGGGGGGGGGGGGGGGGGGGGGGGGGGGGGGGGGGGGGGGGGGGGGGGGGGGGGGGGGGGGGGGGGGGGGGGGGGGGGGGGGGGGGGGGGGGGGGGGGGGGGGGGGGGGGGGGGGGGGGGGGGGGGGGGGGGGGGGGGGGGGGGGGGGGGGGGGGGGGGGGGGGGGGGGGGGGGGGGGGGGGGG